>CM065720.1:29595838-29615838 GCA_033310375.1 Conus canariensis
ACCTGGTGATGCCATTGACTATCTCAGCTATCCACCTGGTGATGTCATTGACTATCCCAACTATCCACCTGTAAGCCATGTATGGCGATGCCATTGACTATCCCAACTATCCACCTGTAACCCATGTATGGCGATGTCATTGATTATCCCAACTATCCACCTGTAACCCATGTATGACGATGTCATTGACTATCCCAACTCTCCACCTGTAAGCCATGTATGACAATGTCATTGACTATCCCAGCTATCCACCTGTAACCCATGTCATTCCCCTGCAGTGTGTCTCACGGTGGAAATATCGAGTGGCTCCCCGGAGGGGTGTACGAGATTTCCTGCGACATCGACGTCACCTACTACCCGTTCGACAGCCAGGTGTGCACCATCGTCTTCACTACCATGGTCTCCAGGTATCATGAGATCGACTTGGTGGCCGACCCCCAGCATTCCACCCATCTGGACAAGTACAGTCCCTCCGGCACGTGGGACCTGATCTCCTTCACCACAGTCGTGGAGAACAACAGCGAGTAAGTAGTGCACGGACCATTTGTTGTTGCTGTTGCTGTCCGTCGAGACGACGAAGACCATCTAGTCATCCTGGGGTCGGGGGTGAGTGCGTACATGGCTGGTCAGGCCGATCTGTGCCCGAAAGACCTATCACAGTACGGACAGGGGATGGTGGCAGCAGTTGGAGATCTCTTGACACTGGTCTTCCTGACCATCTGCGCTGCTCAGCTCACCAGTAAAAAGCAGCTCAGAGCACATCAGTAAGTAGTGCATGAAGCACCAGTAAAACGTAGCTCAGAGCACATGAGTAGGTAGTGCATGGACTACCAGTAGAAAGTAGCTCAGAGCACGTCAGTAAGTAGTGCATGGAGCACCAGTAGAAAGCAGCTCAGAGCATGTCAGTAAGTAGTGCATGGAGCACCTGTAGAAAGTAGCTCAGAGCACGTCAGTAAGTAGTGCATGGACCACCAGTAGAAAGCAGCTCAGAGCACGTCAGTAAGTAGTGCATGGAGCACCTGTAGAAAGTAGCTCAGAGCGCGTCAGTAAGTAGTGCATGGAGCACCTGTAGAAAGTAGCTCAGAGCGCGTCAGTAAGTAGTGCATGGACCACCAGTAGAAAGCAGCTCAGAGCACGTCAGTAAGTAGTGCATGGACCACCAGTAGAAAGTAGCTCAGAGCACGTCAGTAAGTAGTGCATGGACCACCAGTAGAAAGCAGCTCAGAGCGCGTCAGTCGCAAATAGCATAGAGCCCGCCAGTAGTAAACAACACAGAGCCCGCCAGTAGTACGTGATAAAGTCCATTGTAAATAGCTTACAACAGACAAGTGATATTAACCGCATGGTAGTAAGTAGCTCATAGCCTGCCAGTAACAAATAGCACATAGCCCACCAGGAGGAAGTAGCCTATAGCTGACTAGTAACAAGTATTGGATAGCACACTAGTAGTGAGTAGCGCCTAGCTCAGCAGTACTAGATAGGTTAGAGGCCACCAGTAGTAAGTACTACTCTATCTAGTGATAGGTAGAGCATGGCTGCTGATGATAAGTGACACAGAGCACACCATTAGTAACTAGTGTCAAATACACGTGTAATAAGTTGCACATAGGCCACCAGTAAGTACCGAATGGCCCACCAGCAGAGCGTATAGCCCAACAGTATAAAGCAGAGCATAGTTCACAAGTACTTACACGCACAAAGCCCACAGATAATGAGTAACGCTTAGCCCAGCAGCAAAAAGAAGTAAATAGCCCACCTGAGGTAAGTGGTATGGAGTCCACCAGTGCTAACACAGAGCCCACCTGTCAGTAATAAGTAGAGCATAGCCCACCAGTAATAAATAGTCCAGAGCCCACAACTAGTAATTAGTGCATAGCCCACCAACAGAAAAAAAAACTCATAACCCACCAATGGTAAGTGCTGAACAGCCCACCTGTGTATCACTCAGCCCGACGGCAGAAAGTAGTGCATAACCCACCACTAGTAAGCACCGAATAGCCCACAAGAACTAAGCAGCTCGTAGCCCACTAGGAATAATCAGTGTATTACACATCTGTCATAAGTAAAGCAGAGACCATCAGTCATAAGCCTAGCGCAGCCCTAAAACAGTAAGTGGCGCATAGCCTTCCAGGAGTAAATAGCTCATCGTCAACCAGTAGTAAGAAACACACAACTTGCAGGTAGTAAGAAGCGTATAGCCCACAAGAGAAAGTTCTGTAGAGACCACCTTTTATTAATAAGTACATAGCTTATCAGTCATCATAAATGCATGGCTCACCAGTATTAAATAGTGTATAGCCCAACAAAAATGAGTATTAGCCAAACATAGTAGGTAGTGCTTAGCCTGTGAGTAGCAATTTGAGCATAAACCAACTGTGGTAAGTTGCTCACAACCCGCAAGTAGATAGTAGTGCATAGCCCATTACAAGGAAGAAGTGCATAGCCAACCGGTAGTTAGTAGCTTCTACCCCACCAGCTGCAAGCAGTGCTTAGCCCATTAATACGTGTAATTCACCGCCAATTAGAACTTTCCAGTTCATGGCCTAGAAGTAGTAGTACAAGTGGTAACTAATGCATACCCCCGGTAGTAAGCAGCACATAATCCATCAGTAGTTAGAAAACATAACCAGCCAATAGCAAATTGCTCATAGTTCAGCAGTAATCAATAGTTCACAGTTCATAGCAGTAAACAGTGAGTAACCCAACATTAGTAAGTAGTGCATAACACACAGAAAGTAAGGTGAAAAACATGTAACTAGCGAGTAATGCATAGCCCACCTGTTGCAAGTGGTTCATAGCCCACCAGTAGTAAGTACTGCATAGCCCAACAGGAATAAGTAGTGTATACCCCATCAATGATAAGAGTTGCACATCCTTTCATGATGAAATAGAGTATCTCTCACCAGCAGTAACCAATGCAGAGCTTATGGGTATTAACTAAAGCATAGCCCACAAGTAGCAGATAGTGTATATCCCACTATTTATAACACTTAATCTACCAGTAGTGATCAGAAGATTGCCCGCAACGGTAAGAAGCATATAGCCCACAAGTAGTAAGCGCAATGCCCACCAGTAGTAAGTAGAATGTTGCCTACCAGTCATTAGTAGTAGATAGCTGAAGGTAACAAACAGCATGTAGCCCAGTCTTGGTCACAGTCCACGAGAAAATAGCGCATAGGCCATCAACAGTTAGTGGCGCATTGCCACCGGTAGTAAGTAGCACATCTCTAACTTTTGTAAGTAGTGCATTGTCCAGCAATCACACGCAGTGCACATCTCACCATTGGCAAGTACTGCATAGCCCACCTGTAGTAAGTGGCACATAACCCACCAGTAGTGAGCAGAGCATAGTCCACCATTAGTAAGTAGTACATAGACACCAGCGGTTAATAGCACAGACCCCAACTGTAACAAGTAGTACAGAGCCCACAAGTGTTAGTGGCGTATAGCCAGTTCGTGGAAAGGGATACACAGCCCACCAGTAGTAAGTAGTGCTTAGCTAAAGGTGTGGGTAAGTGGTGCGTTGCCCACTAGTAGTAAGAAGTGCATATTCCAGCAGCTGTAAGTAGTGCACAGTCCATCGTGGTAGGTAGTGCATAGTCCATCAGTGGTAGGTAGTGCATAGTCCATCAGTGGTAAGTAGTGCACAGTGCATCTGTGGTAGGTAGCGCATAGTCCATCAGTGGTAGGTAGTGCATAGTCCATCAGTGGTAGTAGTGCATAGTCCATCAGTGTAGGTAGTGCATAGTCCATCAGTGGTAGGTAGTGCATAATCCACCAGTGTAAGTAGTGCATAGTCCATCAGTGTAGGTAGTGCATAGTCCATCAGTGGTAGGTAGTGCATAGTCCATCAGTGGTAGGTAGTGCATAATCCACCAGTGGTAAGTAGTGCATAGCTCACCAATTGTAAGCAGTGCGTAGCCCACCTGTGTCAAGTAATGCGTAGCCTACCTGTCGTAAGTAGTGCGTAGCTCACCAGTGGTAACTAGTGCATAGTCCACCAGTGGTAAGTAGTCCATATATCCAAGCAGTGGTAAGTAGTCCAAATCCCACCAATGGTAAGCAGTCCATATATCCCAGCAGTGGTAAGTAGTCCATATCCCACCAATTGTAAGTAGTCAATATATCCTAGCAGTGGTAAGTAGTCAATATATTCCACCAATGGTAAGTAATCCATATTCCAGCAGTGGTAAGTAGTCCATATCCCAGCAGTGGTAAGTAGTCCATATCCCACCAATAGTAAGTAATCCATATCCAGCATTAGTAGTATCCATACCCAGCAGTAGCAAGTAATCCATATCCCAGCAGTAGTAAGTAATCCATATCCCAGCAGTGTAAGTAGTCCATATCCCAGCAGTGGCAAGTATCCATATCCCAGCAGTGGTAAGTAGTCCATATATCCCACCAATGGTAAGTAGTCCATATCCCAGCAGTGGTAAGTAGTCCATATATCCCACCAATGGTAAGTAGTCCATATCCCAGCAGTGGTAAGTAGTCCATATATCCCACCAATGGTAAGTAGTCCATATATCCCACCAATGGTACGTAGTCCATATCCCAGCAGTGGTAAGTAGTCCATAATTATATCCCACCAATGGTACGTAGTCCATATTCCAGCAGTGGTAAGTACCACCAATCGTTAGCAGTCCATATCCCAGCAGTGGTAAGTAGTCCATAGATCCCAGCAGTGGTAGATAGTCTATACATCCCACCAATGGTAAGTAGTCCATATATACCACCAATGGTAAGTAGTCCATATATCCCGGCAGTGGTAAGTAGTCCGTATATCCAAGCAGTGGTGAGCAGTCCATATCCCAGGAGTGGTAAGTAGTCCATATGCCAGCAGTGGTAAGTAGTACATTCATCCCACCAATGGTAAGTAGACCATATTTCCCAGCAGTGGTAAATAGTTGTATCCCAGCAGTGGCACGTAGTCCATGTATCCCACCATTGGTAAGTAGTTCATATATCCCACTGATGGTAAGTAGTCCATATATCTCAGCAGTGGTAAGTAGTCCATATCCCAGCAGTGGTGAGTACAGCATCGTCTACCAATGGTAAGTAGTCCATATATCTCAGCAGTGGTAAAGTAGTCCATATATCTCAGCAGTGGTAAAGTAGTCCATATATCTCAGCAGTGGTATGTAGTCCATATCCCGGCAGTGGTGAGTAGAGCACAGTCTACCAATGGTAAGCAGTGCATAGCCCAATATATGTAAGTGGTGCATTCCTTGCCATAGTAAGTAGTGCGTAGCTCAGCTGTAGTAAGTAATGTATAGCCCGTCTGTAGTAAGTAATGTAAAGCCCATCGGTAGTAAGTAATGTATAGCCCATCTGCAGCAAGTAGTGTATAGCCCACCTATAGTAAGTAATGTATAGCCCACTGTAGTAAGTAATGTATAGCCCAACTGTAGTGAGTAGCACATAGCCCACCTGTAGTGAGTAGTGCATAGCCCACCTGTAGTGAGTAGTGTATAGTACCCCCCCCAGTAAGTAGTGTATAGCCCACTTATAGTAAGTAGTGTATAACACGCACATCCCCATAGTAAGTAGTGTATAGCCACCCGTTGTGAGTAGTGCATAGCCCACTTGTAGTAAGTAGTGTATAGCATACACATCCCCATAGTAAGTAGTGTATAGCCCACCTGTAGTGAGTAGTGCATAGCCCACTTATAGTAAGTAGTGTATAGCACACACACATCCCCATAGTAAGTAGTGTATAGCCCACCTGTTGTGAGTAGTGCATAGCCCACTTGTAGTAAGTAGTGTATATCATACGCATCTCCATAGTAAGTAGTGTATAGCCCATCTGTTGTGAGTAGTGCATAGCCCACTTGAGTAAGTAATGTATAGCACACACATCCCCAAAGTAAGTAGTGTATAGCCCACCTGTAGTGAGTAGTGCATGGCCCACTTGAAGCAAGTCGTGCATATCCCACCACGCAGTAAGTAGTGCACTTCCCACCTGTAGTTAGAAGTGCATAGGTCCCCTAGAGTAAGTCGTGCAATCCTACCTATAGTTAGAAGTACATGGGTCCCCTATAATAAAGTCGTGCATATCCCACCTGTAGTTAGAAGTACATGGGTCCCCTAGAATATGTTAGAAGTACATGGGTCCCCTAGAATATGTAATGCATATCCCGCCTGTAGTTAGAAGTAGGGTCCCCTAGTAACGCTTTATCCATCAATATCAAGTAAGTCATAACCCACCAGTAGTAAGTAACACAAAGTATACATAGTAAGTAATACAGAGCCTATTAGTGCATTGCCCACCTGTAGTAAGTAGTACAGAGCCCGTCAGTGCATTGCCCACCTGTAGTAAGTAGTACAGAGCCCCTCAGTGGTAAGCAGTGCATTGCCCACCTGTAGTAGGTAGCACAGAGCCCGTCAGTGCATTGCCCACCTGTAGTAAGTAGTACAGAGCCCGTCAGTGTATTGCCCACCTGTAGTAAGTAGTACAGAGCCCGTCAGTGGTAAGCAGTGTATTGCCCACCTGTAGTAAGTAGTACAGAGCCCGTCAGTGGTAAGCAGTGCACTGTCCACCTGTAGTAAGTAGTACAGAGCCCTCAGTGTATTGCCCACCTGTAGTAAGTAGTACAGAGCCCGTCAGTGGTAAGCAGTGTATTGCCCACCTGTAGTAAGTAGTACAGAGCCCGTCAGTGGTAAGCACTGCAATGCCCACCTGTAGTAAGTACTATAGAGCCCGTCAGCGCATTGCCCACCTGTAAAAAGTAATACAGAGCCCGTCAGTGTATTGTCTACCTGTAGTAAGTAGTACAGAGCCCGTCAGTGCAGTGTCCACCTGTAGTAAGTAGTACAGAGCCCGCCAATGCATTGCCCACCTGTAGTAAGCAGTACAGAGCCCGTCAATGCATTGCCCACCTGTAGTAAGTACTATAGAGCCCGTCAATGCATTGCCCACCTGTAGTGAGTAGTACAGAGCCCGTCAGTGCATTGCCCACCTGTGGTCTGTAAAGCAAAGCCCGTCAGTGCATTGCCCACCTGTAGTAAGTAGTACAGAGCCCGTCAGTGTATTGCCCACCTGTAGTAAATAGTACAGTGCCCGTCAGTGTATTGCCCACACTGTAGTAAATAGTACAGAGCCCGTCAGTGTATTGCCCACCTGTAGTAAATAGTACAGAGCCCGTCAGTGTATTGCCCACCTGTAGTAAGTAGTACAGTGCCCGTCAGTGTATTGCCCACCTGTAGTAAGTAGTACAGCGCCCGTCAATGCATTGCCCACCTGTAGTAAGTAGTACAGAGCCCGTCAGTGGTAAGCAGTGTATTGCCCACCTGTAGTAAGTAGTACAGAGCCCGTCAGTGCATTGCCCACCTGCGGTAAGTAGTACAGAGCCCGTCAGTGGTAAGCAGTGCATTGCCCACCTGTAGTAAGTAGTACAGAGCCCGTCAGTGGTAAGCAGTGCATTGCCCACCTGTAGTAAGTAGTACAGAGCCCGTCAGTGGTAAGCAGTGCATTGCCCACCTGTAGTAAGTAGTACAGAGCCCGTCAGTGCATTGCCCACCTGTAGTAAGTAGTACAGAGCCTGTCAGTGGTAAGCAGTGCATTGCCCACCTGTAGTAAGTAGTACAGAGCCCGTCAGTGTATTGCCCACCTGTAGTAAGTAGTACAGAGCCCGTCAGTGGTAAGCAGTGCATTGCCCACCTGTAGTAAATAGTACAGAGCCCGTCAGTGGTAAGCAGTGCACTGTCCACCTGTAGTAAGTAGTACAGAGCCCGTCAGTGGTAATCAGTGCACTGTCCACCTGTTGTAAGTAGTACAGAGCCCGTCAGTGGTAAGCAGTGCATTGCCCACCTGTAGTAAGTAGTACAGAGCCCGTCAGTGTATTGCCCACCTGTAGTAAGTAGTACAGAGCCCCTCAGTGGTAAGCAGTGCATTGCCCACCTGTAGTAAGTAGTACAGAGCCCGTCAGTGGTAAGCAGTGCACTGTCCACCTGTAGTAAGTAGTACAGAGCCCGTCAGTGGTAATCAGTGCACTGTCCACCTGTTGTAAGTAGTACAGAGCCCGTCAGTGGTAAGCAGTGCATTGCCCACCTGTAGTAAGTAGTACATAGCCCGTCAGTGGTAAGCAGTGCACTGTCCACCTGTAGTAAGTAGTATAGAGTCAGTCAGTGGTAAGCAGTGCACTGTCCACCTGTAGTAAGTAGTACAGAGCCCGTCAGTGGTAAGCAGTGCACTGTCCACCAGGTCGGACCACAGCTTGGTCCACCAGTACTGAGCAATGCAAATGTGCAAGTGGAAAGTTATGCACACAGCCCAACGTTGGTAAGCAGCACATAGCCAACCAGATGAAAGTGATGCATGGCCCTCCAGTAGTAAGTAGTGCACAACCCACCTGTACTAAAGAGTGCACATGTAGTGGTTAGTCCACCGTTGATAAGCAGCGCATAGCCCCCCATTAATGAGCGGTGCAATGTCAACCATTGATCTGTAGCACATAGCCCTTTAGTTGTAAGTAACGCACAGCCCACCAGAACTAAGTAGTGTGTGGCCTACCAGTGGTAAGTAGACAGAGCACATCACTGGTAAGTAGCACATTGCACACTAGTGGTAAGTGGCACAAATCCCATCAGTGCTAAGAAGTGCAGTGTCGGCCAGTCATAAGCAGTGCATAGCCCACCAGTGGTAAGTAGTGCATAGCCCACAGTAGTAAGTAGTGCATAGCCCACCAGTAGTAAAAAGTGCATATCCCACCAGTAGCAAATAGTGCATAGCCCACCTTTGTCAACTGGCTCAAAAACCACAGTAGTCCATAGCTCTTCAGTTGTAAATAAGAAATAGCTTACTAGTAACAAATAAAGCAAACTCCATTTGTACGTTACAGAATTTAAAATAATCGCTGACAGATGGGCAGGCGGTTACGCCTGGTGGTTGGTAGGTAACAGCCTTGTACTGGGGCAAGACAGAAGCAGGGGCCCTACCCTGTGAAGATATTCTGATTCCGTGCATATAGAACTGGTGTTGCTGGGCTGTTGATTTGAATCAATCCTCTGTAGCCCTGAAAGAAATTGAAAGAATTCTTTTGAGGATTGAATTTCGTGGGAAATTTGTTCACTGCACAAGTTTTGATCGGCCCATGTCTACGTCAACACGACTGGCTTGAGAACAAATCACTGAAATGGCTTGATCGTACGTCTAGAAATCTGACTGGTCAAATTAATTCAGTTTCAGTCAAATTTTCTTTAGTTATCTTCATTTTGGGGAGGAGAGGGGGAACGTGGTGGTGGTTTTTCTTTTCAGAATGATTTCCTTGAAGAGAGGCATGTGTTTCAATAACACCAATTTTGTAACAAAAGTCATGGTACAGAGAGTAATTAAAACGACAGTGAATAAAAAGGGGAAGGGGTCTTTACAGAAAGTCTAATTTTATTTCGGATTCTCTCTCTCTCTCTTCTCTCTCTCTCTCTCTCTCTCTCTCTCTCTTCTCTCTCTCTCTCTCTCTGGCATCAGTGACAAATCCAGGATTGGTTTCCAAATAAAACTGAAGCGGAAGCCGACGTATTACGTCATCGCCATCATCCTTCCGGTGTTGTTCCTGTCGCTGACGGCCACCCTGGTGTTCGCTTTGCCGGCGGACAGTGGGGAAAAGATGGGCACGTCCATCACCGTGCTGCTGGCCTTCGCCGTCTACCTCACCATCGTGTCCGACCAGATGCCCAAAACCTCCAGCAGTGTAAGTGGGGCATAGGGGGAGTTTATCAGTGTAAGTGGGGCATGGGGGGAGTTTATCAGTGTGAGTGGGGCATGGGGGGAGTTTATTAGTGTGAGTGGGGCATGGGGGGGGGGAGTTTATTAGTGTGAATGGAGCATTGGGGGAGTTTATCAGTGTAAATGGGGCATTGGGGGAGTTTATCAGTGTGAGTGGGGCATGGGAGGAGTTTATTAGCAAGCTGAATTCCACAGTGCCTCATGTCTCCTCTCTGCAAATCACGTCAACTGGTTTTTTTTTTCATATGTCGTTCTGTCTGTCTGTCTGTCTGTCTGCCAGTCTCTCCCTCGCTCTCTCTTTCTCTCTCTCTTCTTATTGACACACGTAAGCAACTAAGTGAATCTATGTAATATGTATATTTGGGTTATATATATATATATTATATATATATATATATATATATATATTGTGTGTGTGTGTGTGTGTGTGTGTGTGTGTGTGTGTGTGTGTGTGTGTGTGTGTGTGTGCACGCGTGCAAGCAAGCTTGCATGCATGCGTGTGTGTGTGTGTGTGTGTGTGTGTGTGTGTGTGTGTGTGTGTGTGTGTGTGTGTGTGTTTGGTGTGTGTGTGTGTGTGTGTGTGTGTGTGGTGTGTGTGTGTGTGTTGTGGGGTGTGTGTGTGTGAACTTAAATGTTGGCGTAGTCACCGCATTACTGCCACTAGCACAACCATAAGAAGCAGAGCAGTTAGCACTGATATGAACTCTTCTTCTGCCCTTTACATGAAGTTAGCACTGATATGAACTCTTCTCTGCCCTTTACATGAAGTTAGCACTGATATGAACTCTTCCTCTGCCCTTTGCATGAAGTTAGCACTGATATGAACTCTTCTTCTGCCCTTTACATAAAGTTAGCACTGATATGAACTTTCTTCTGCCCTTTACATAAAGTTAGCACTGATATGAACTCTTCTTCTGCCCTTTACATGAAGTTAGCACTGATATGAACTCTTCTTCTGCCCTTTACATGAAGTTAGCACTGATATGAACTCTTCTTCTGCCCTTTACATGAAGGTATCTTTGAATGTGAAGCGACAATCTGTTAACATGAATTACACTATATGAATTCCTTTCAGAATTAGCATTTTGAATCTTCTTGTACCATATGCAGTATTTGAATTAGCACAAGATTGAAAAAAACTAAGGATACCAGAAATATTTTGCAAATTTTGTAATATATAATTGTAGCACCTGATTGCAAAATCAAGGTATCACGTATTTAGAAAAGTTAAAAGAGCTGTTCGTAAAATCAGAGGAGCAGTAGGAGGTAACAGTAGAGAGAGAGAGAGAGAGAGAGAGAGAGAGAGAGAGAGAGGAGAGTTTGGTAGGCAGGTAGATAGGAAGGTAGTTAGACAGATAGGAAAGTAGGTAGACAGATAGGAAGGTAGGTAGACAGATAGCTAGGTAAGTAGGCAGGTAGGTAGATAGACATACAGACAGGCAGGCAGATAGACAGACAGACAGTTAAATAGATGGTAGACAGACAGACAGACAGACAGAGAGATAAATAGACAGACTGATAGAGAGAGAGAGAGAAAATAGATAGATAGATAGTAATAGATAGATATAGATAGATAGATAGATAGGTGAATAGATAGATAGATAAATAGGTAGATGAATAGGTGATATATAGAGATGCATACATACATACATACATACATACATACATACATACATACATACATACATACATACATACATACATACATACATGCATACATACATTCATGCATGCATACATACATACATGCATTGACAGACCTGTCCTGTCAGCTTGGCTTATTCTTGCTTGTCATTGTACTGTTGTGCATTGGCACTGTTAAACGAACTAATCACGTGTCAACTGAGAAGAAATGGACTGGTCATTCACCTACCATTGCAGGTGTCCATCCTGTCAGTGTACCTGAGCGTGCTGCTGGGTCAGACTGCCCTGGGGGTCATGATGTCCGTGTGGATTCTCAACCTGCACTTCAGGGACGATCAGAAGAAGGCCCCAGGTCCTCGCACCCGATCCCTGGCTCTCTACATGCAGCGTCTGATGTGTAAAATACCCTGGAAGGACAGGGTAAGACAGGGAGAGTTTGGAATACAGGGTGGACTGAGGGACAGAATAAGACAGGGAGAGACAGGAATACAGGGTGGATTGAAGGACAGGGTAAGACAGGGTAAGACAGGAATACAGGGCGGATTGGAGGACAAGGTAAGAAGGGAGAGATAGGAATACATGGTGGATTGAAGGACAGGGTAAGACAGGGAGAGATAGGAATACAGGATGGATTGAGGACAGGGTAAGACAGGGAGAGACAGGAATACAGGGTGGATCGAAGGACAGGGAAAGACAGAGAGAGATAGGAATACAGGGTGGATCGAAGGACAGGGAAAGACAGAGAGAGACAGGAATACAGGGTGGATTGAAGGACAGGGAAAGACAGAGAGAGATAGGAATACAGGGTGGATCGAAGGACAGGGAAAGACAGAGAGAGACAGGAATACAGGGTGGATCGAAGGACAGGGAAAGACAGAGAGAGACAGGAATACAGGGTGGATCGAAGGACAGGGAAAGACAGGGAGAGATACGAATACAGGGTGGACTGAGGGACAGGGTAAGACAGGGAGAAATGGGAATACAGGGTGAGTCGGAGGACAGGGAAAGACAGGGAGAGATAGCAATTCAGGGTGGACTGAAGGACAGGGAAAGACAGGGAGAGATAGGAATACAGGGTGGATTGGAGGACAGAATAAGACAGAGAGAGAGATAGGAATACAGGGTGGATTGAAGGACAGGGAAAGACAGAGAAGATAAAAATACAGGGTAGATTGAAGGACAGAGTAATACAGGGATAGATAGGACAACAGGTGGATTGAGGGACAGGATAAGACAGGGAGAGATATGAACACAGGGTGGATTGGAGGACAGGATAAGACAGGGAGAGATAGGAATACTGGGTGGATTGGAGGACAGGATAAGACAGAGAGAGATAGGAGTACAGGGTGGATTAGAGGGACAATTTAAGACAGGGAGAGATAGGAATACAGGGTGGATTAGAGGCACAATTTAAGACAGGGAGAGATAGGAATACAGGGTGGATTGAGGGACAGGGCAAGACAGAGAGAAATAGGAAAGCAGGGTGGATTGGGGGACAGGGCAAGACAGAGAGAAATAGGAAAACAGGGTGGATTGGGGGACAGGGCAAGACAGAGAGAAATAGGAAAGCAGGGTGGATTGGGGGACAGGGCAAGACAGAGAGAAATAGGAAAGCAGGGTGGATTGGGGGACAGGGCAAGACAGAGAGAAATAGGAAAACAGGGTGGATTGGGGGACAGGGCAAGACAGAGAGAAATAGGAAAACAGGGTGGATTGGGGGACAGGGCAAGACAGAGAGAAATAGGAAAACAGGGTGGATTGGGGGACAGGGCAAGACAGAGAGAAATAGGAAAGCAGGGTGGATTGGGGGACAGGGCAAGACAGAGAGAAATAGGAAAGCAGGGTGGATTGGGGGACAGGGCAAGACGGAGAGAAATAGGAAAACAGGGTTTTTACGAAGGGAAAAGGTCAGATAGGGAGAGATGGGAATGAGACTTTTCATGGAAGGTAAATTCGACCATAACCATCTACCCACATGAGGCGGTGGACAATGCCAACTCTCACGTATGTACACTTCAATGAAGTGTGCAAAGAGGAACAGGAAAATGTGGTCCCCATGTGAGCAAGGCCTAAAGGCCGCCCAAACTAAGATGCACTTCACGTGACCATCGTCA
Source organism: Conus canariensis (assembly GCA_033310375.1). NCBI lineage: Eukaryota > Metazoa > Mollusca > Gastropoda > Neogastropoda > Conidae > Conus > Conus canariensis. Next base: position 29,609,324 of record CM065720.1, read on the forward strand.
CTGACCAGAGGACGTTGAGAATGTTACAGACAGGGCTGCACACGATTTCGTTCAACGCCATGTCCACCTGTCGACCAGTTCTGAATGTACAGACACCTGCACGTTGGTCGAGAGAACCACCAGCTCTGTCAGGACGCACTGATTGACATTGAGGTCTGCAGCACATTGAACAGGTCTGGGTCTGATGCCTGACATTGAGGTCTGCAGCACACTGAACAGGTCTGGATCTGATGCCTGACATTGAGATCTGCAGTACACTGGACAGGTCTGGTGCCTGACATTGAGGTCTGCAGTGCACTGAACAGGTCTGGGTCTGATGCCTGACATTGAGATCTGCAGTACACTGAACAGGTCTGGTGCCTGATATTGAGGTCTGCAGCACACTGAACAGGTCTGGGTCTAATACCTGACATTGAAGTCTGCAGCACACTGAACAGGTCTGGTGCCTGACATTGCGGTCTGCAGCACACTGAACAGGTCTGGTGCCTGACATTGAGGTCTGCAGCACACTGAACAGGTCTGGTGCCTGACATTGAGGTCTGCAGCACACTGAACAGGTCTGGGTCTGGTGCCTGACATTGAGGTCTGCAGCACACTGAACAGATCTGGGTCTGGTGCCTGACATTGAGGTTTGCAGTACACTGAACAGGTCTGGTGCCTGACAATGAGGTCTGCAGCACACTGAACAGGTCTGGTGCCTGACATTGAGGTCTGCAGCACACTGAACAGGTCTGGTGCCTGACATTGAGGTCTGCAGTACACTGAACAGGTCTGGTGCCTCACATTGAGGTCTGCAGCACACTGAACAGGTCTGGTGCCTGACATTGAGGTCTGCAGCACACTGAACAGGTCTGGGTCTGGTGCCTGACATTGAGGTCTGCAGCACACTGAACAGGTCTGGTGCCTGACAATGAGGTCTGCAGCACACTGAACAGGTCTGGGTCTGATGCCTGACATTGAGGTCTGCAGCACACTGAACAGATCTGGTGCCTGACATTGAGGTCTGCAGTACACTGAACAGGTCTGGTGCCTGACAATGAGGTCTGCAGTACACTGAACAGGTCTGGTGCCTGACATTGAGGTCTGCAGCACACTGAACAGGTCTGGTGCCTGACAATGAGGTCTGCAGTACACTGAGCAGGTCTGGTGCCTGACATTGAGGTTTGCAGCACACTGAACAGATCTGGGTCTGGTGCCTGACATTGAGGTCTGCAGCACACTGAACAGGTCTGGTGCCTGACATTGAGGTCTGCAGTACACTGAACAGATCTGGGTCTGGTGCCTGACATTGAGGTCTGCAGCACACTGAGCAGATCTGGGTCTGGTGCCTGACATTGAGGTCTGCAACACACGGAACAGGTCTGGGTCTGGTGCCTGACATTGAGGTCTGCAGCACACTGAGCAGATCTGGGTCTGGTGCCTGACATTGAGGTCTGCAACACACGGAACAGGTCTGGTGCCTGACATTGAGGTTTGCAGCACATTGAACAGATCTGGGTCTGATGCCTAAACCCCATCATGATGTAACGCCACACCATCTCCTCATAACCCTCCCCCCCCCCCACCCCCCTCCCTCGCCCTCCTATCCCCGGCCCGCCACAACTCATAGCTGTGGTGTCCTTCAACACACATCCAGTATCTCACTGGCCCATGCACACACTTCAGAACCTCACGTGACCCTTCCTTTCCCCTTCAATTACGGGGGTTGTCTCTCGACACTCCCACAGAAGACGCTCGCTGTGTCTGGCTTCAGCGACCAAGCAATTCTTGTTGACGGCGTGGAGTGACTGCGTGGTTGACCGTGAGGTGAAGGAGATCAGGTGATATCGTGCACATGCTGGACCCGTACAGGATCTGTGAGCACCACTGAAGGCAGCCAACAGCAGTGCAGTGTCTCCTCCAACCATCTACCCCATGGCCTCCTGACTTTGACACGTCTCCTTGGACTGCAACACGACGAAAGGCGTGTGGTGGGGAGGTCAGAACGAGCGTGGTGATACTGATGCCCCTACACTGCATAGAAGACCAAACAGCAAAGACAAGAAGTAACAAAGTGGAAATGGGAAACGATGTGTCAGATATAAACATTGTGTGCCGTAGGGAACTGTGCCGGACAGCGTTAGAATGGTTCAAGATACCGTGGCGGGACCAGGCGAAAAACTATCCGATAACTCAGCACAGAAATAAAGAGACCGTGATCAATCCATTGCTGTACACTCTCACATGTTAGCTTCCTCTCAGTCTGACAATCGGTCCAAAGCCTCCACTATGTGTAATAATCCCTATGTGTAATATCCACTATGTGTAATATCCACTATGTGTAATATCCACTATGTGTAACATCAACTATGTGTAATATCCACTATGTAGGGCAGGTGTTACGGTCCTACCACAGGCTTTTGTAGAATTAGTTTTCCATCTTTGAGCTGCAGCTTAATAAACTAGACATCTTTATTTATCTGATGTTATTGTTGTTGTTGTTGTTCTTGTTCTTGTTGTTGTTCTTGTTGCTCTTGTTGTTGTTGTTGTTGTTGTTGTTGTTCTTATTGTTGTTCTACCACACTCACATACAATAATAATAATGGCAAAGCCAGTGTTAGGTAGGTCACTCAAGGTCTTACCAGCGCGTTTGGCTAATGCGTAGATCAGACATCTGCTATGTCGTAGCCACGGGACCCTTTTAAATTCTCTCATCTTAATTATTAATTCATTTATTCAACAGCTTTAAATCATGCGCAGTGAGGTTCCAAAACTTAGCGGATGTGGTGTAGCGTTTATTGACTAGTCCGCACGCAGTGACACCTCCCTGATGAAACTGAAACTAAAAGTTGTTGATGTTGTTGTGGTTGTGGTTGTGGTTGTTGTGGTGGTAGTAGTGGTGGTGGTGATGATTGTGGTGGTTGTGCTTGTTGTTGTTGTGGTTGTTGTTGTGGTTGTTGTTGGCCTGTGGACTGACACACCTAATCAATGGTTCCAGGTGATGCCGGTTCATCCCGCCCTGTCTCCGAAAGATGCCCACGTCAGGTCCGCCACCATCGTGTCCAACGGCCTGGCAGACGACAGTCTGCACATCAAACTAAAATCCGACGTCTCCTCCCCCGTCACCCCTCACCCTGGCTCCAAACCACGTGACCTTGACAGCCACGACAGCCTGCTATCGGCCCCGGAAATGATGACGTGGAAGGAAGTGGCTGTGACCTTTGACCGCTTCCTCTTCTATTCCTTTTCCATCTTTCTGCTGGTGGCCAGCTTCGTTTTCCTCACCATCCTCGCCGCAGGGGAGCCCTAGGTGTGGCGGCAGCACGTGGCGTCTGTTGCTGTCATCCTCCTTCTTCCCTTTCTCCTCCTCTCAACCTCTTCCATGTTCCTCTTCACGTGTTTCTTCTTTCATTTGTAGACTAAGCTGGTCTCCAGTCACCTAAATAACAACATCATCATCATCATCATCATCATCATCATCACATCATCATCACACCACCACCACCATCATCATTTTTTTTTCTTAATTGATTTAGTGCACTTACAGCATGGCCTGCAACGTCACCATGTCTCTGCCTGTTCCTGATTTAACCCAGACATCACAGAGGCTGGTGTCCCGTCACTCTGATCACCACAGCATTACAACATTGTCTCTGCTTTCATTGAACACTGTATCAAAACAGTTTGGCCAGAAATCACAGAAAAAAAATCGAAAAAGGATTTTTACCGCGAAATTACTTACTTTGGAATATTTGCTTTCTCTCTAATATACGGCTTCAGCAGACTCTCATGGAATACAAGGCTTGGTGCTGAAAGTAGACTTTGATAAAGCGTTGACACCATGAGAAATATATTTGTACCAAAGGCATTCACTTTTATGTTGGTTTCGTTTTGTTGACACCCTATAGAAAATAAAAGTCATCAAAACTTTGAACACTTTCTAGAACCCAACTCAACCTCTGGTTTTATTAGAGAATTGGAGAGGAAATAAAACAGGAAATGAAGCAAATGGTCTTATGTCCTTCATATGAAAATGGAGGCCGCAGAACGCCGGACATTTGTGTTTACATCAGCAAAGAACACAAGTCGGCTGGAAAGGAAATCCTCCAAGAAGACTATGCTGATCAAGATTCGTCTGTCGTCTTGCTGAGGTATGCCACAGCAACAGTCATGGAGGACACAGTGCTCACACGATGATAAACACTTCTCATCCCTTCTGAGAAAGAATCTTCTCTCAGAAAGTGTCATAATAATTTTCTAAAAGAACACGTTGCAATGTAAATATTATTGGTGATAACAAGACCATATCTTTTAGATATCATGAACGAAGAATGGCAACACGACATAACAGATGCAAACAGTAATTTTGTCATTGGTCATCAGTTGACAACGAAGCTCCTACATAGAGTGACTAATTTCTGGTATAAAGTGATTAATCAGAGCCGTTCAAATGGACACAGAGAAACTGACCGGAGAAATTTAGGAAGGTGATTATAATGAGGATTCCAAAGTTTGTACCAACATAAAACACAGTGGAGTGAAGAATTATGATGAGGATTCCAAAGTTTGTTCCAACATAAAATACAGTGGAGTGAAGAATTATTATGAGGATTCCAAAGTTTGTACCAACCTAAAACAGAGTGGAGTGAAGAATTATGATGAGGATTCCAAAGTTTGTACCAACATAAAGTACAGTGGAGTGAAGAATTATGATGAGGATTCCAAAGTTTGTACCAACATAAAGTACAGTGGAGTGAAGAGTTATGATGAGGATTCCAAAGTTTGTACCAACATAAAGTACAGTGGAGTGAAGAAAATGGGCCATGCTCAGTGAAGGGGAAAATCCTCCTGCTATGAGCACATATCTATTCTGGAACAATATCGGGGAACATCATGCCTGTCTCTGCATTGCAAATAGAATTACCTTTTGTTTCAGTTTAATTTGTGCAGTTTGTGAATCGATCGATGATACTGGTGGTACATGGACCCAAACTGTTGGTAACGCAATGTCTCCATTATACGTGCACCGCCTTACCCCCCATGTCGGGGCATTTTCTGTCTCTGATTGTGCTGTTAGGCCTACTAATGCCGCTAAACCGCTTTGGGCGTGACCCTCAGCGCCATTTGTCCTGTGAAAACGGTGGGGTCACTCGCTGGATGCAATCTCTAACACACATTACCTCCCTTGCAGATTTTTGGTTTTTGAAGGTACAGAGCTATCATTGTTTAGCTTCGAAATAATAAAGATCAAACATTATCAGGTGCGTTTTCGGGTATTGATACCTTCAGAACTTATGGCCATATAACTGAGTCTTGTACTAACAGAACTACCCTTATCCTCATTAAAATTCTTATTATTTTTAGTGCATGTATCGGTACAAAACTGATGCAGTGACAGACTTAATTATCGTATAAGTAACAGTCCACGCTTATCAGCTTGTCGCAGAATATCAAATCAAGCATACTAGCCTTTCACACACACATAGACAGAGACAGAGAGATAAAATATGCATGAAAAGCGGTAAGCCGATGGTAGACATGGCCATGCTGTTCGTGAACGCTTGAACAAAAATGATGAGGAACTGACACTTGTACAAGCTAGGTGTCTAAAATTTGAAGAGGATGTGGAATGAATAGTACAACTGGCTTTACTATAGAAGAAGTGAACTGAAACGTTACTGAATAGTACAACTGGCTTTACTATAAAAGAAGTGAATTGAAACGTTACTGAATGGTACAACTGGCTTTACTATAAAAGAAGTGAATTGCAACGTTACTGAATAGTACAACTGGCTTTACTATAAAAGAAGTGAATTGAAACGTTACTGAATAGTACAACTGGCTTTACTGTAAAAGAAGTGAACTGAAACGCTAGTAAATAAATGAAGACAGATTTTGAGGGTGCGACATTTTCTTCTGAAGATTTCTGTTGCGATGAAAGTTCGTCGTCATTGTCATAGCTTCACACTTGCCTTTATGAAATATTCTTCCTGTCTTTTTCAGTTTTGTTTTGTTTTTTTTTTTTTTTTTTTTTTTTTTTTTTGCTGTCCCAACCTCTGCGCCACCTCAGAGGCAGTGCACCCACGCCGCCCATTCCAACACCTCATCCACAGCCACAGCCCGGTCGGCCCCGCCGCAGCCCCGGCACCGGCAATCCACAGGGAGCAGTCAATGTCAAGTCGTCAAGAGGCCACCCACCGGAGGAGACACTGCACTGCTGCCGAGTCACTTCGGTGGTGTTCAGTGGCGCCTGTTCTGATCTAACATACGCAGGACACCACCTACTAAGCCCCCTACTGACGACAATAATTGCTTAGTCGCGGAGCCAGCGTGAGTGAGCTCTCCCTCCGGAGGGCGCCACCACGTCCGTCCAACGACAGCTCCCATGGACTCGCCGATACCGGTGACCCCGACGGAACCAAACCAAGGCCAGAGACGTGGAGAGGACATCGAAACTGAGGTCACCATGAGAGCAGGGCATGAAGGGCCACAGAATTTGAGACATTTTTTTTTATGCTGATCGATGAGAATGAGGA
>CM065720.1:29618338-29620838 GCA_033310375.1 Conus canariensis
ATTTTCTTAAATGGGTCGTGTAAATAACAACGGGACCCCACACACACACACAACACACACACACACACACACCACCACCACACAACATTTTACACACACGCGCACACGCACACACCACGACACGCACTCACATACACGTACACACACACGCGCGCGCGCGCGCACGCGCGCACACACACACACACACACACACACACACACACACACACACACACACACACACACACAACACACCTGTAGCATCCGGAAAAAATGTTAGATAGCATCCAAGATCTGACCAGCGCGTCGATGAGACATCTGCTACCGTATCCGTGAGACCCTCGTCTGAAATCCCTTCATTTAGTTAGTAACTTATCCACGCCTGTAAACCCTGCACAGTGTGGATCTTGTAACTAGCAGTTGGTGTAACCCGTAATATGAACTCGTCCGCACCACTGAAACCCTCGATGAAACTGAGACTTAAATCTCTAACGCTGGTGAAGACAGGTGTCCTCAGTGTGCTCTGAACTGTAAAGGACAGGTCCTGATGTTGTCTCTGAAGCTGTGAGGACAGGTGTCCCGTGATGTTGTCCTCTGACAAGTGGTGAAGGACAGGTGTTCCTCGATGTTGTCCTCTGACACTGGTGAAGGACAGGTTGTCCCTGATGTTGTTCTCGTCCTCTGACAGTGTGAAGGACAGGTGTCCCTGATGTTGTCCTCTGACAAGTGGTGAAGGACAGGTGGTGTCCCTGATGTTGTCCTCTGACAACTGGTGAAGGACAGGTGTGTCCCTGATGTTGTTCTCTGTCCCTGATGTTGTCCTCTGACAAGTGGTGAAGGACAGGTGTGTCCCTGATGTTGTCCTCTGACAACTGGTGAAGGACAGGTGTGTCCCTGATGTCCTCTGACAAGTGGTGAAGGACAGGTGTGTCCCTGATATTATCCTCTGACAACTGGTGAAAGACAGATGTCCCTGATGTTGTCCTCTGACAGCTGGTGAAGGGCAAGTGTGTTCTTTATGTTGTTCTCTATATAAGTTCTTTATGTTGTTCGCTATATAAGTATTACACATTAATATTATTTATTATTATTCTCTCACAGCTGGTGAAGGACAGGTGTGTCCCTGATGTTGTCCTGAGACAGCTTGTGATGGACAGGTGTGTCCCTGATGTCCTCTGACAGTTGGTCCATTCCCTGATGTTGTCTTTCCTCTTTTCTTCTGTCTTCCTGTTTTTTGCCTTATAAGTCCCCACCCCCACCCCCACCCCCCACTTCTGACTTTACCTTCCTCCCGCTACCCTCTCCCTACCTTACCACCGGCATTAGTTTGCACAGGGTGGTTTAGCTGGTTTTCTTTGAAAGAGGTCTGGAACCATCTGACCATTGTTCCTGTCGACAGTGGCGGGCAGGTGGCCATCATAAGATGATCCGGTGGCTTGTCTGATTCTTCTAACATGTCCCTTGTCCCATCATGGCTTTGTGACACGCTCTGCAACTCGCGGCAGCGTATCGTCAATAGTGCACAAAACAAAAACAAAAAGAAACACCAGAAGACAACAACCAACGAGTGAGCAAATTCAACACCACAAGACAACAACCAACGAGTGAGCAAATTCAACACCACAAGACAACAACCAACGAGTGAGCAAATTCAGCACAACAAGACAACAACCAACGAGTGAGCGAATTCAGCACCACAAGACAACAACCAACGAGTGAGCAAATTCAGCATCAGAAGGCAACAACCAACGAGTAAGCAAATTCAACACCAGAAGACAACAACCAACAAGTGAACAAGTCAGTTTATTCATGTTGCCTTCGTGACTGAATAATTGACCTGAAGTCTAATCAAAGTAGATTATGCTCTCTGACTTCAAAGTATACATCGTGTATTTTCTATGGTAATACCGGAAATGTGGGTGTGCAATTTAGAAGACGTTGCAATGATAAAAATTGTGTCTTTGTGCGCGAGCACGCGCCTGTGTGTGTGTGTGTGTGTGTGTGTGTGTGTGTGTGTGTGTGTGTGTGTGTGTGTGTGTGTGTGTGTGTCTGTGTGTCTGTGTGTGTCTGTGTGTATCTGTATCTGCGTTCGCTCATCTGTTTAACTTTACACTTGAAATCATATTAGACGGTCAATAGAGGTATAAAGAGAGAAGGGGGAGGAGGCGACGGGAGGCGCAAGGGATGGGAGGGAGGGAGACGAGGTAGGATAAAGGGAGAGGTGGAGAACGAATTAATTGACATTTTTACAAATTTTTACAAAAATAAAAGACTTGAAGACAATGTAATTAAGAATCATGGTATCTCAAACACATAAGATGAACATGAATAAATGTAAGAATGTTCTAACTAGTATTCAGTTACCAAAGTAACTGATAAATGGGACAATGCAAAAAGAGATTCAGGAATGTTAAACAAAAGGAAATGAATCAACATCATTTTCCTAGAAGTAACTTTCGAATAAATTTCTTCCTTGAAAGATTGTGGTAGATCCTGTTTCGTTGTCCGGCAATTGTAAACA
>CM065720.1:29625838-29655838 GCA_033310375.1 Conus canariensis
TGCCGCTGGGCCAGATGGTATATTTGGGGAAATGCTGAAAGTGTCTGGGAATCGTGTCATTGAATTTCATGTAAAATTATTTAATACACTATTTGACAAAGGTGTATATCCAGAGACGTGGACGGAGTCTATTGTAATCCCTCTTTTCAAAAAAGGTGATATAAATGACCCAGGTAACTACAGAGGTATCTCAATTTGTGACGCAAGTAGTAAAATCTACAGTACAATTATTAACAGTAGACTCCAAGAGTATATTGAAGAACATAATCTTACAGGCGAATACCAAGCAGGGTTTAAAAGACAATATTCTACAACTAATCATATGTTTATATTATTAGCTATGGTACAGAAACAGTTCTCCTTTAATCGTAAATTATATGTTGCTTTTATTGACCTTGAAAAGGCCTTTGATTCCATAGAAAGAAATATATTTTGGCCTATTCTCGTAAAAAATATGGAATTAAAGGCAAGCTATTTAGATGCCTTCATAGTATGTACACAAATGTAAAAGCTAGAATTTGGTGTGGAGCAAAATTGACAGACTATATCAACTGCACTCGTGGGGTAAAACAATGTGATGTGACTAGCCCTGTGTTGTTTTCATTATTCATAAATGAGTTGGCCTTAGAAGTGATCAGAAAAGGGAGACATGGTGCTACATTTACCCATTGTTATTTTGAATTATTTATTTTATTGTTAGCAGATGACATAGCGTTAATAACTGAAACTGTTATTGGTCTACATCAACACTATATTTGAATTGAACATGAATAAAACTAAAAAATAAAGTTGTATTTAGAAAAGGTGGATACTTGGCAGCAAGAGAAAGATGGACTTAGAATGGAGCCGCATTATCAGTTGTGAATATATGTAAGTATCTTGGAATTCATTTCTCCACAAGACTGAGTTTTTCAGTTGCACGCCAGGATTTGGTGAGCAGAGTTAAAATGCATTGTTGTGTATTCTAAAGAAACTGTATAGACTGAAATGCAATCCTCCATTTTTGAAACTATTTGACACACAAATTCAACCAATGGCTATGTACGGTGCTGAGTTATGGGGTCTAGATAATGCTGCTCTTCATTGTGAAAAAATACATTTATTTGCCCTTAAAAAAATTTAAAGGGTTGAAATAAGAACACCAAATGATCTCATATAAGGGGAAACGAATCGATATCCAATATATATCAACTCAGTAGTTAAATGTGTTCGATTTTGGCTAAAACTTCCTCGAATGGATGAGTCAAGACTACCACGCAAAGCCTATATGATGCTGTTAGATTTAGATTCACGCGACAAAAGAAACTCGGCTTTAAACATCCGCTGTAAACTGTTTACGTTTGGATATGGTTTTGTTTGGACAAATCAAGGTGAAGAAGAAATAAATGTTTATTTGTATGATTTTAAGGAAAGATTAATTTCATGTAGGTGGCAGGTATGGGATTATCATATTAAGAATAGCGATAGATTTAGTGTATACAGAACATTTTGTACAGTACCTGATGTGAAAACTCATTTGTTGCTAAATTTAGATAGACATCTGAAAGTTGTAATGACTAAGTTCAGACTCGGGGTAACAGATATTGCTTAGCATTACTACCAATATCGATCCCATAATGAGAATGATTTAATCTGCCCACTGTGTAAAAACAGTAAAGAGGATGAGGTTCATTTTGTCTTATGTTGTCCAGCACTAAATAACTTAATACAACAATACATTCCTTCAAAGTTTTATAGATTTCCAAACTTGTTTCTACTAAGTTTACTTTTGGCATGCAAACGTGAAAGAACAATTAGAAAGCTATCTATTTACTTGTACAAAGCATTTCAGTTGCGTGAGATTGCCATTTCGTAAAATATTGTTCTGACTTTATAATGTGTATAGAACAGTTTGTGTGAAATGAGTGTTCAGTTACTCCCCTTCATTAGGAGCAATGGCCTAACTATGAATTAAACATCTGAATCTGAATCTGAATCTCTCTCTCTCTCTCTCTCTCTCTCTCTCTCTCTCTCTCTCTCTCTCTCTCTCTCTCTCTCTCTGTTATCCGCACAGCTCATTATTTGTTTATTTCTCATTCCTCCTCCTTTCCCCATATTCTGCCCCCACCCTGAACCCTCTCCTCTCCACCTACACCTCCCTCTCCCTCTCTGCCTCACAATTTCCCCACTTCCATTCTCCTTCTCTTCACTGCTTCTTCCCTTTCTTCTCCCCTACCCACCCACAATGCCCATCTCCCCCCCCCCCTATCCACAATGCTCATCTCCTTCCCCTATCCACAATGCCCATCTCCTTCCCCTATCCACAATGCTCATCTCCTTCCCCTATCCACAATGCTCATCTCCTTCCCCTATCCACAATACTCATCTCCTCCCCCTATCCACAATGCCCATCTCCTCCCCCTATCCACAATGCTCATCTCCTTCCCCTATCCACAATGCCCATCTCCTCCCCCTATCCACAATGCTCATCTCCTTCCCCTATCCACAATGCTCATCTCCTTCCCCTATCCACAATGCTCATCTCCTTCCCCTATCCACAATGCTCATCTCCTTCCCCTATCCACAATGCTCATCTCCTCCCCTATCCACAATGCCCATCTCCTCCCCTATCCACAATGCCCATCTCATCTCCCTATCCACAATGCCCATCTCCTCTCCCTATCCACAATGCCCATCTCATCTCCCTATCCACAATGCCCATCTCCTCCCCCTTTCCACAATGTCCATCTCCTCCCCTATCCACAATGCTCATCTCCTCCCCCTATCCACAATGCCCATCTCATCCCCCTATCCACAATGCCTATCTCCTCCCCCTTTCCACAATGTCCATCTCCTCCCCCTATCCACAATGCCACTCTCCTCCACCCACCCATAATGCAACTCTCCTCCACCTTACCAACAATGCCCCTCTCCTCCACTTACCCACAATGCCCATCTCCTCCACCTATCCACAATGCCCATCTCTTTCACCTATCCACAATGCCAATCTCCTCACCCACCCACAATGCCCATCTCCTCCACTTACCCACAATACCCATCTCCTCCACCTATCCACAATGCCCATCTCCTCCCCCTATCCACAATGCCACTCTCCTCCACCTATCCACAATGCCATCTCCTCCACCTATCCACAATGCCACTCTCCTCCCACCCTATCCACAATGCCATCTCCTTCCACCTATCCACAATGCCCATCTCCTCCACCTATCCACAATGCTTCATCCTCTCACCTATCCACATGCCCATCTCCTCCACCTATCCACATGCCCATCTCCTCCACCTATCCACACCGCCCATCTCCTCACCTATCCACAATGCCATCTCCTTCACCTATCCACAATGCCCATCTCCTCCTCCTATCCACAATGCCCATCTCCTCCCCTATCCACAATGCCATCTCCTTCACCTATCCACAATGCCATCTCCTTCACCTATCCACAATGCCCATCTCTCACCTATCCACAATGCCCATCTCCTCACCTATCCACAATGCCCATCTCCTTACCTATCCACAGCATCTCCATCTTCCTCACCTATCCACAATGCCCATCTCCTTCACCTATCCACAACTGCCCATCTCCTCACCACACATCCATCTCTACACGCCCATCTCCTCCACCTATCCACAATGCCATCTCCTCACCTATCCACACCGCCCATCTCCTCCACCTATCCACACCGCCCATCTCCTCCCCCTATCCACAATGCCCATCTCCTTCACCTATCCACAATGCCCATCTCCTTCACCTATCCACAATGCCCATCTCCTTCCCCTATCCACAATGCCCATCTCCTCCCCCTATCCACAATGCCCATCTCCTTCACCTATCCACAATGCCCATCTCCTTCACCTATCCACAATGCCCATCTCCTCCCCCTATCCACAATGCCCATCTCCTCCTCCTATCCACAATGCCCATCTCCTTCACCTATCCACAATGCCCATCTCCTTCACCTATCCACAATGCCCATCTCCTCCCCTATCCACAATGCCCATCTCCTCCCCTATCCACAATGCCCATCTCCTTCACCTATCCACAATGCCCATCTCCTCCTCCTATCCACAATGCCCATCTCCTCCCCCTATCCACAATGCCCATCTCCTTCACCTATCCACAATGCTCATCTCCTCCCCCTATCCACAATGCCCATCTCCTCCCCCTATCCACAATGCCCATCTCCTTCACCTATCCACAATGCCCATCTCCTCCTCCTATCCACATGCCCATCTCCTTCACCTATCCACAATGCCCATCCCCTCCACCTATCCACAATGCCCATCTCCTCCCCCTATCCACAATGCCCATCTCCTTCACCTATCCACAATGCCCATCTCCACCACCTATCCACAATGCCCATCTCCACCACCTATCCATAATGCCCATCTCCACCACCTATCCACAATGCCCATCTCCTCCCCCTATCCACAATGCCCATTTCCTTCCCCTTTCCATAATGCCCATCTCCTCCACCTATCCACAATGCCCATCTCCACCACCTATCCACAATGCCCATCTCCACCACCTATCCATAATGCCCATCTCCACCACCTATCCACAATGCCCATCTCCTCCACCTATCCACAATGCCACTCTCCTCCACCTATCCACAATGCCCATCTCCTCCACCTATCCACAATGCCCATCAGCGCTCATGCTCGCTTTCCTCGCTGTGATATCCTGACGGAAAGCTCACATGTTAATGCTAACATAGTCTGGATGTGTGCTGTCAATGATGTTTGACGCTTTCTGGGAAGTCTTAGTTTTACCTTTCATACGTGATGTCTTATTTTGTTTGGTGTATCCATTTCTGATTTCAGATCTTTTACATCATTTTGCCTAGAACATAAGATATCTGTCCATACGTGACCTCGATCCTCCATTACATCATGACTGCCATCTTTCCCCATGTTACCCCGTCCTTCCATTATACCCTGACTCCTGTCTTTCCCCATCTTACTCGTCCTTCCATTATTGCCTGATTCCCATCTTTCCCCATCCATTACCCTGTCCCTTCCATTATACCCTGACCCTGTCTTTCCCATCTTACCCTGTCCTTCCATATCCCGATCTCATTCTTCCCAATCTTCCCGTCTTCCATTAGCCCCTGACTCCTGCTTTCCCAATCTTACCCTGTCCTTCCATTATACCCTGACCCATGTCCTTCCCCTTCTTACCCTGTCCTTCCATAATACCTTACTGCCCATCTTTCCCCATCTTACCTTGATCCTTCCATTATACCCTGATCCCATCTTTCCCCACTTACCCTGTCCTTCCATATATACCATGATTCCATCTTTCCCCATCTTACCCTGTCCTTCCATTATTACTCTGATTCCCATCTTTCCCCATCTTACCCTGTCCTTCCATTATACTCTGATTCCCATCTTTCCCCATCTTACCCTGTCCTTCCATATTCCCGATCTTCCCCATTTACCCTGTCCTTCCATTAACCTGACTCCTCTTTCCCATCTTACCCTGTCCTTCCATTATACCCTGACTGTCTTCCCATTCTTACCTTCCAATACTTACCCTGTCCCTTACCATTATACCTGGACTCACATCTTTCCCATCTTACCCTGTCCTTCCATTATACCTGATTCCATCTTACCAATCTTACCCTGTCCTTCCATTATACCTTGACTTCCATCTTTCCCCATCTTATCCCTGTCCTTCCATTATGACCCTGACTTCCCATCTTTCCCCATCTTACCCTGTATCCATTCCATTATACCCTGACTTCCTATCTTTCCCCATCTTACCCTGTCCTTCCATTATACCCTGATTCCCATCTTACCATCTTCTCCTTACCCTGATCCTTTCCATCTTACCCTGTCTTCCAATCCTGTTCCCCTATCTTACCCTGTCCTTCCATTATACCCTGACTCCTATCTTTCCCCATCTTACCCTGTCCTTCCATTATACCCTGATTCCCATCTTTCCCCATCTTACCCTGTCCTTCCATTATACCTGATCCTATTTTCCTCTACTGTCTTCCATTATATGATTCCTTCCATCTTACCCTGTTCTTCCATTATACTCTGATTCCATTTTTCCCCATCTTACCCTGTCCTTCCATTATACCCTGATTCCTATCTTTCCCCATCTTACCCTGTCCTTCCATTATACCCTGATTCCATCTTTCCCCATCTTACCTGTCCTTCCATTATACCCTGATTCCTATCTTTCCCCATCTTACCTTCCTTCCATTATACCTGATTCCTATCTTTCCCCATCTTACCCTGTCCTTCCATTATACCTGATTCCATCTTTCCCCATCTTACCCTGTCCTTCCATTATACCCTGATTCCTATCTTTCCCTATCTTACCCTGTCCTTCCATTATACCCTGATTCCCACTATTCCCCATCTTACCCTGTCCTTCCATTATACCCTGATTCCTATCTTTCCCATCTTACCCTTCCTTCCATTATACCCTGATTCCTATCTTTCCCCATCTTACCTGTCCTTCCGATTATCCTGATTCCATCTTTCCCCATCTTACCCTGTCCTTCCATTATACCCTGATTCCTATCTTTCCCCATCTTACCCTGTCCTTCCATTATACCCTGATTCCTATCTTTCCCTATCTTACCCTGTCCTTCCATTATACCCTGATTCCTATCTTTCTCTATCTTACCCTGTCCTTCCATTATACCCTGATTCCTATCTTTCCCCATCTTACCCTGTCCTTCCGTTATATCCTGATTCCCATCTTTCCCCATCTTACCCTGTCCTTCCATTATACCCTGATTCCTATCTTTCCCCATCTTACCCTATCCTTCCATTATACCCTGATTCCCACCTATCCCTATCTTACCTTGTCCTTCCATTATATCCTGATTCCTATCTTTCCCTATCTTACCCTGTCCTTCCATTATACCCTGATTCCTATCTTTCCCCATCTTACCCTGTCCTTCCGATATATCCTGATTCCCATCTTTCCCCATCTTACCCTGTCCTTCCATTATACCCTGATTCCTATTTTCCCCATCTTACCCTGTCCCTCTTATACACACTGATTCCAGTCTTCCCCATCTTACCCTATCCCTCATTATATCTTAACTCCTATCTCTCCCTGTCTTACCCTGTCCTTAAATCCACCCTGTATTCCTATCTCCCCCTGTCTTACCCTGTCAATAAATCCACCCTGTATTCCTATCTCTCCCTGTCTTACCCTGTCCCTCAGTCCACCCTGTATTCCTATCTCTCCCTGTCTTATCCTGTCCTCCAATCCACCCTGTATTCCTATCTCTCCCTGTCTTATCCTGTCCTCCAATCCACCCTGTATTCCTATCTCTTCCTGTCTTACCCTGTCCCTCAGTCCACCCTGTATTCCTATCTCTCCCTGTCTTATCCTGTCCTCCAATCCACCCTGTATTCCTATCTCTTCCTGTCTTACCCTGTCCCTCAGTCCACCCTGTATTCCTATCTCTCCCTGTCTTATCCTGTCCTCCAATCCACCCTGTATTCCTATCTCTTCCTGTCTTTTCCTGTCCCTCAGTCCACCCTGTATTCCTATCTCTTCCTGTCTTACCCTGTCCCTCAGTCCACCCTGTATTCCTATCTCTCCCTGTCTTATCCTGTCCTCCAATCCACCCTGTATTCCTATCTCTCCCTGTCTTTCCCTGTCCTTCAATCCACCCTGTATTCCTATCTCTCCCTGTCTTTCCCTGTCCTCCAATCCACCCTGTATTCCTATCTCTCCCTGTCTTTCCCTGTCCTTCAATCCACCCTGTATTCCTATCTCTCCCTGTCTTTCCCTGTCCCTCAGTCCATCCTGTATTCCTATCTCTCCTTGTCTTACCCTGTCCTTCCAGGGTATTTTACACATCAGACGCTGCATGTAGAGAGCCAGGGATCGGGTGCGAGGACCTGGGGCCTTCTTCTGATCGTCCCTGAAGTGCAGGTTGAGAATCCACACGGACATCATGACCCCCAGGGCAGTCTGACCCAGCAGCACGCTCAGGTACACTGACAGGATGGACACCTGCAATGGCAGGTGAAGACGATCAGCTCTGTTATGGGATTTGCATCCTTCAAAGGAGATATGCAGATATGTCACAAATCACCGAGTTACATGACGCTTTTACTCTGTCAGACATTTCCTAATTTTATTAGTCTACGAGAACTGACCAGCGTGTCTTCAGATACTAGGCATGTCTTGATTCTTCATCTGGACACCATCCCTCTGAACTCCATGACAGACTAATGCATGCAGGATATCAAGCCGTCACACGTCAGACAGGACATGAAAGCCAGGATCACTGTGTCTTCCATCAGCCCTTCTCTTCCAGCTGCCGACACATGCTGTGTGTTTCCCCGTCGCTCCACATCACAGTATGCAGCTGTCATTTCATATCCTGTGTCTGATCGTTAAGAAAGAGGCTTACAACAGCATGTTCAGCACACTACATGGAACCTTCAGACAGCTCTACTCTATTCATTAAAGGCAGGAAGTAAGAGAGGAGGGAGGGGAACATGGCAGGTGAAGTGTGGACCCGAACTCTCCCAAGCGCTACTCACGTTGCTGGAGGTCTGAGGCATCTGGTCGGACACGATGGTGAGGTAGACGGCGAAGGCCAGCAGCACGGTGATGGACGTGCCCATCTTTTCCCCACTGTCCGCCGGCAAAGCGAACACCAGGGTGGCCGTCAGCGACAGGAACAACACCGGAAGGATGATGGCGATGACGTAATACGTCGGCTTCCGCTTCAGCTTGAGTTCGAAGGTTACATACTTTGCACTGGTTAAAAAAAAAAAGAAAAAAAAGAAAAAGAAAAGCGAAACATTATAGAAAAATCACAATGCCACTCATCTAATTTTCGGCCACGTGGCCTTTTTCAAGAAAAAAAAAAAAAAAACAATCCAACTACGTGATGTCCATCTTTGGCAACTGGTCAGAGCAAAACAGGTCTTAACTGCCCCTCTAGAGCCTTCTTTCTACAGATTTCTGGACAACTCCAATGATTTCACAACACTGCAAGTCTTCTAGGAATATTTCTAGTAGTTGGAATGTTTTGCTTTGACCAGTTTTGCTCTGACCAGTTGCCAAAGATGGACATCACGTAGCTGGATTGTTTTGCTCTGACCAGTTGCCAAAGATGGACATCACGTAGTTGGATTGTTTTTGTTTTTTTCTCTTGAAAAAGGCCACGTGGCCGAAAATTAGATGAGTGGCATTGTGATTTTTCTATAATGTTTTCTTCCCTTTGGAGGACTATTGCTTTTGTTTCTTAAAAGCGAAACAGTTTTTAAAGTTCATTCATGAACTCAGGGGAACAATCTCGTCACTGGCATGAGGAAGAAATATTCCTAGAAGACTTGCAGTGTTGTGAAATCATTGGAGTTGTCCAGAAATCTGTAGAAAGAAGGCTCTAGAGGAGCAGTTGCCCTTAGGACTCCCATAAATGACTAAATGCTGTGTTTATTTTCACTGAGCATCGAAGGCATAATTTCTGCATAAATCAAATACAAAATTAGAGACGCAAATCTAGAGATATGAAGTTACTTTGTCTGCAGTCTCTTCTTAGGTTAATGAGTTCGAATTGTGACCGTTAAGAGACAGACACAATGAAATATTTTTCTACATAATTTGGAACTAGCTTATAGATGACTGTGAAAATGAAAAAAATAACTAAGAGACTTCAATGAATCTCCATGAAACACTGTCAAAAGCTTTTTGGACGTCTGTCGTATCACGCCTGGAATATGCCATGTGTCTTTGAATAAAAGTACACCATACAAGAATGGTTGGCTGTCTTCAGTATTTCTGTCTGTTGCATCACGCCTGGAATGTGCCATGTGTCTGTGAATAAAGGTACTCCATACAACAACGGTTGGCTGTCTTCAGTGTTTCTGTCTGTCGCATCATGCCTGGAATATGCCATGTCTCTGTGAATAAAAGTACACCATACAACAATGGTTGGCTGTCTTCAGTGTTTCTGTCTGTCGCATCACGCCTGGAATATGCCATGTCTCTTTGAATAAAAGTACACCATACAACAATGGTTGTGTCTCATCAGAGAACTGTTGGCTGTGACGTCACGGCTTTACCTGTGTCACATCAGAGGACTGTTGGCCGTGACGTCAAGGCTTTACCTGTGTCTTACCACGGGACTGTTCGCCTTGACGTCACGGCTTTACCTGTGTCTCACCAGAGGACAGTTGGCCGTGACGTCACGGCTTTACCTGTGTCTTACCAGAGGACTGTTGGCCGTGACGTCACGGCTTTACCTGTGTCTTACCAGAGGACTGTTGGCCGTGACGTCACGGCTTTACCTTTATCTCTGCATAGGACTGTTGGCCGTGACGTCACGTCTTTACCTGTGTCTCTGCTTAGGACTGTTGGTCGTGACATCGCGGTTTTACCTGTGTCTCTGCATAGGACTGTTGGTCGTGACATCACAGCTTTACCTGTATCTCTGCATAGGACTGTTGGTCGTGACGTCACAGCTTTACCTGTACCTCTGCATAGGACTGTTGGTCGTGACGTCACGGCTTTACCTGTGTCTCTGCATGGGAGTGTTGGTCGTGACGTCACGGCTTTACCTGTATCTCTGCACAGGAGTGCTGGCCGTGACAGACTGGAGGTCCCATGTGCCGGAGGGAGCATAGCCCCGCGTGCTGACGGGCTGGCCAGGGTGGGCCTGCAGAGTCATCTCAAAGGCCTTGGACACCAGTGTGGTGAAGACGATGGAGCAGGTCTGGGTGTCAAAGGGGTAGTGGGTGACGTCAATCGGGCAGGAGGTCTTGAACACCCCGCCAGGCAGCCACATCACCTGCCCGCCGCTCTGCACGCTGAAAACAAGACAGGTGCTGCTGGACGGGGGGAGGGGGAGGGGGGGTAGCTGAGTGTCTGTGTCAATCCAGTCTGCAGCAAAAGAGGCCACGGTCACAGGGGAGGTGCTGCAGGACAGGGGGAGGGGGGGGGGGATGGCTGAGTGTCTGTGTCAATCCAGTCTGCAGGAAAAGAGGCCACGGTCACAGGGATGTGCTGCAGGACAGGGGGAGGGAGAGGGGGGGGGGTGGCTGAGTGTCTGTGTCAATCCAGTCTGCAGGAAAAGAGGCCAGGGGCACAGGAGAGGTGCTGCAGGACAGGGGGAGGGGGAGGGGGGGGGTGGCTGTGTGTCTGTGTCAATCCAGTCTGCAGAAAAGAGGCCACGGTCACAGGGGAGGTGCTGCAGGACAGGGGGAGGGGGGGAATGGCTGAGTGTTTGTGTCAATCCAGTCTGCAGGAAAAGAGGCCACGGTCACAGGGGAGGTGCTGCAGGACAGGGGGAGGGGGGGGAATGGCTGAGTGTCTGTGTCAATCCAGTCTGCAGGAAAAGAGGCCAGGGGCACAGGAGAGGTGGGGGCGGGGGAAATGGCTGAGTGTCTGGGTGAATCCAGTCTGTAGGAGAGGAGGCAAGAGCCACAGGAGAGCTGCTGCAAGACATGGTGGGGAGGGGGTGGGGGGGGAGTGTCTGCGTTCATCCAGCCTGCAGGAAGCCTCAGCTAACCGTGTGCGATAAACACGCAGAACACACACACACTACTCTCTCTCTCTCTCTCTCTCTCCTCTCTCTCTCTCTCTCTCTCTCTCTCTCTCTCTCTCTCCAATCGCCGCCCCACCCTACACACCACCTCTATCCTCCCCTGTCCTCGCCCCCCCCTCCCCCCCCCCCCCCTCCATTTTGTTGTTGTTGTTGTCTGCATTGATACTGTTATGATTGCGTATAAATGCATGTTTTTGTCAAGCCTTTGCATACAAATGCGTGTGTGTGTGTGTGAATCATGTACTCTAAAAATCCTTTGTGTCAACATTTTTTGCTCTCTGTCTTTCATTTTCATTTTTTTCTTTCATTTTTTTGTCTTTCAATCTCATTGCATAATTTAGCTTGGCAAGGACAGATTGGAAGAACAGGCTCTGTCTCAAATCTCAATTCTTGATCGAAAACGTTTTCTGAGTTCTGAGTTCTGAGTTCTGAGTTCTCTCTCTCTCTCTCTCTCTCTCTCTTCTCTCTCTCTCTCTCTCTCTCTCTCTCTCTCTCTCTCTCTCTCTCTCTGGTGCTAAGTTTCCGCATGCATGTGTGTTTGTATGTATTTTTTCAATACGTATACGGGAGCAACCACTAAACAAAACTAATCGTTAATAAATGTCATCATTTTAAAATATCCGTTGTAATTTGTGCATTTTCTTTCTCCTTTTACGAAGATTCTTCTTCTTTAACAGAGCGCAGTAATACAGTTCAAATCACATCAAAAGCAGTACATATAGGCACTAATATATTAATACAGCAAAAGGGATAGAAAAAAGGCCCTAATGCACATCACCTAACAAACGATTTACAGATATATATGATATCAGTGACCTTGAGGAAGGCATTTTACATCTGTACAGCGCTGCTTGGAACCTTGTGTTCTGGTATCAGTGACTTTGAAGAAGACATTTGCCAACAATTCCTTCGTCGGTTTTTGTGTTGGGCGGTAAAGAAGCCTTACTGTGTACTCTCTTATGTGTGTTTGTTGGTGCTGTGGTTTACAGAAGCACAAAGAGAACATATACTTATCACAAAAACTGAGTGACCAGTTTAAAACGACAGACCAGTTAACGATTCAGGCCTGTGGTTGCACTAACCTGAAAAGCCTTGAGGTATGTCTGGGACAGTCTGCGTGTCGCCTACCATGATTTCTTCTTTGTCCTGTAAGCACGTGTCTGTGGGTCCATTGACTGGTGCGGATTAAAAGCCAGGGTACAAAGACTGACTGGAGATGTAGTTCTGTGACGGCAGTAGAAAGAAACTCGTGGAGAGCGTGGCAGCAGAGTCCTCAGAAGAGAAGCCCCCTTCAAGCAAGTGTTTCGGCCCTTATCTCCTGACACTCTAGGGGGGTTGGGCCACACCCGGTTCATGACTCCGGATGTCCCTCTGCTGCCCCTTTTTTTTCCCATCTTGGGACGAGCCATGGCTGGGATTCGAACCCATGACCCTCTGGACATGCTCATTTTCCGCTTAATGACTCGCATTCTAACCACTGAGCCACAGGGACACCTGATATTTGTAGGACATTTAAGCCTTATGAAGTTCACTTTTGTTCCTCCTTGACCAGATCCAGCTTGAACACCTCTCTGCCGCTTCTGCCATTGCTTTCAGGGCTCTGGTTTTTTCCCTCCCTGCAACTGAAAGCTGTTTCATGAGGCTGTATGCAGACGTTCCTACAAACCCCCTAGCTCCAATTTCTGCAGTGAGGACTTTGACCTGATAGCCTTCTCTCCTCAGGATGTTTGCCAGATCAGCATACTTTTCAGTCTTGTAGATTTGAGCTGCCTCCATTCTGTTCTCATATGGCACGTGAGCTCGATCATGATCAGCTGCTTGGTTGACTGAGAGTGGACTACTATGTCTGGTCTCATGCCACTCTTGCTGATGATCTCTGGGTGACTCTTTCATTCTGGGAGGTCTGCAGTGCACTCCCAGTCATCTGCCCCGTCCAGCAGACTCTGCCTGCATGTTTCGAGTGGCACTGTTGTTCTTGGCCATGATTTGCTGCCTCCTGCCGTGAAGAATGTTGCGGGTGCTTTTGGAGTCCTGATTTTCCCTTTTGTGGTGTTGGTACTAGCCCAGACTACTTGTACAATCTCTTTGAGCACTTGGTTGTGCCTCCATGTGTACCTTCCTTGAGCCAGGGCTACTTTACATGAGCTTAGGACATGCTCCACTGTTTGTTTTTCATGGCAGAGGGGGCATGCAGGATCGTCTGTTTTTCCCCACTTCACCAGGTTTGCATTTGAGGGCAGAAGGTCATATGCAGATCTGAGAATGAAGCTGATCCTGAGAGGGGCCATGTGCCAAATGTCATTCCAAGTGAGACTTCTTTGGAGTACATTCTCCCACATTGTCCATTGCCCTTGCTGGCTCTGCTGGACTGCTTTTTGGAGTCTTTTTTGGTCTTCTTCTTTTCTCATCTCCTGAATCATCATGTCTCTTTTGGCTTTTCCTTTGGCCTTTGACCACCATTCAGTTTTGGTCACCCCCAGTCCTTGTCTGTTGGTCTGTGTGTGTCCTGTTATTTCTCTGATCTTGAGACTTTCTTTTGCAGAATCGATCGCCTCTTGAACTTTCCATGGCATTATCTACCACTTAGCGGGGAACGGTTGTTTAGAAGCCTACGTCAGAAAAAAATGGAGGGCCTCTCATCTAAGCATAAATTCAGAACATTAGCTTGTCTAGGTTAATACATTCAGAAAACTGACAAGGGGCATTTGGCACTGAATCTGTATTCTGCTGAGTAAAACAAAAGGCAATAAAATCAAGTTCACACTGCGAAGTCACGAAGTCCATTTACATAAATTAAAATGTTAAACAGCTCTTGTCATGCCAGGCATATCGTCTTTCCTCAGTCTCTAATCCAACAGCAATGATTGGAAACGGTTCAGTACATGGATGGAAAAAATCTGAACACGGAGTACAATCATAGCAGACAGTCGAAGGCAACTTTTATAGTTAGCGATTATGAATACTTCTTCCCATGCGTTCAATGTCTGTTGACCACGGAGTGGTTTGGACACACGCGCCATTCACATTTAAAGCACAAAACACTGTGCCAAATCACAAGTATGCCACAACACGTTGAAGGACGAATTAAGTAAAGGTGCTGGGCATTGAGGAAAGATCTTTAGACTCCTTAAAAAATCGCCATATTTTGCACTTATATCAAACTTTTTCCTGTTAAATGAATCGGTTAGTGTGGAGATCATCGCACACCAGATGGTGAATAGAAATAGTGCTTTACTGGAACAAGTGACAATTGCATTTTGGAAGACGTCGTGTAGACCATCATTTCAACATTTTATAAACAAAACAGATTTTGAAATGTCCCAGAATCGAGTGGACTAATTAGAATGATAGGGTAATTATAGATTAAGAGTCTGAAAGTCGCTTCATATCCAGTCGACAGTAGACCTTAGAATGGAGGAGTATAATACAACACGACCAAGCACTCATAACAAACAAACACACAGAAAAAAAGAGGGAACGCCAGAGACGTGAACGAAGAACTGTGCATCTAAGGAAACAAGTAGGCCCTAAACAAAGCAGTTCTGTAACACAGAGAAGAAAGGAAAGCCTTACTACAAATAATTGCGATCAAAGCCAAGCTGGGTCATGGTTTGCACGGAGTTGGCGATAGTCACGTCTGGAATCCATATGTGTCTCTGTGGGTAGGTGAAGAACCTGGTGAAGTTGTACTCTGCCTTTGACCACGACAGACGAGGATCAGTCCAGTGAATGCCGAAGAAGGCGGAAAACGTCAGGGACTGCTCGATCTCGTCCAGGTCCTCGCACACAAAATGGCAATGACCGCGTTGAATCAACCCTTTTTAACTCACGTGTGTGTCAAAATAAGTCCATGCAATCACATTTTGGGTGTCGGGTGTTTGTGTTTGTATGTGTGTAAGCCTATAGGTGTGGTAAACTTTTAACTTTGGCACCTTCTCAGCATGTACAAACGCTGGCACAGACAAACTAGGCAGAACAATTTTTATCAATAGGACTTTTCCATTCAGCCTTTCCATGGGGATGTCACTGAATGATAAAACCTGAATGTTTGATCATCTCATCTTTGAATCGTGCGCAGTGTGGTAGTGATACTTAGCAGATGTGGTGTCGTGTTCATGGACTAGTCCGCACGCAGTAAAACCTTGCTGAAACTGAAACTGAAATAGGCGATTAAACTTCTCAGCAACATCTTCAATGTCATCAACTTGAATGCGTTACATGTCAGTTACAGATATGCTAAATGACAGTTTATCTACGTATTTCGTCAAATAATGGCATTTTTTAATTATTGGTTTTTTTTTTACTTTTCACATAAACATTCCTAAACAGCAACAACAACAACAACAACAACAATACCAACAACAACACACGACACACACGCACGCACGCACGCACGCACGCGCGCGCGCACACACACACACATACACACATACACACACACACACACACACACACACACACACACACACACACACACACACACTCGCACGCATGCACGCACGCACGCGCGCGCGCACACGCTCGCACACACCACACACACACACACACACACACACACACACACACACACACACACACACATATACATACATATATACACATACATATAATAAACTAATAAATTCCAAGGATAAGTACCGAGCACCATTCCAGCAACTTACAGAGCAGCTTGGTGTTGCAATGACTGCAAGAAATATTCCATTATAAACAAAGCTTGCTCTTATGTCTTAGATTGAAGACATAAATGTTTATACATAAATGTGTGTGTGTGTGTGTGTGTGTGTGTGTGTGTGTGTGTGTGTGTGTGTGTGTGTGTGTGTATAATATATAGATGTGTGAAATGCTTAATCTTATGCGTTATATAGAGTTGAATGCGTTACATATATATGTGTGAATGCGTACATATATATATATATGCTAACAATATATATCTGACATTATATATATATATATATATATATATATATATATACACACACACATAGAGAGAGAGATAAACGCATGCGCGCGAGCGCACGCACGTACACACACACACACACGCGCGCGCGCGCGCGCGCGCTCGCGCACGCACGCACGCACGCACGCACGCACGCACGCGAGAATGAAAGGATGCATTAAGTAAAGAAAGAAACAAAGAAAAGCAAACAATTGAACTTGCAACAAATATAGTGCATAAGAATGCCTTGTTTATACAAGATCTGCTTGTAATGCAACAAGTATGTTTACACTACATATTAAACGTATACATACACATATGCGTATTAGAATGGCAGGAACCTTGTCAATGTTTTGTTCGCATTTGCATTTATCCAGTTTTCATTCTTAATTTGTCACAGCACATTCCGTGCGCGCATCAGCTTAACAGCCACAGATCAATTCACTCTCCTCAACCTAAAGATGACTGATGTGTCCTCGTCAACTCGACTGACAAACAACATGAACACAGGCATTGCACCTCTGCCTGGCCTCTCTAAACACATTCTTCCTCTACCTGGCCTCTCTGAACACATTATTCCTCTACCAGGCCTCTCTGAACACATTGTTCCTCTACCAGGCCTCTCTGAACACATTGTTCCTCTACCAGGCCTCTCTGAACACATTGTTCTACCTAACCTCTCTGAACACCTTGTTCCTCTACCAGGCCTATCTGAACATACTGTTCTACCTAACCTCTCTGAACACATTGTTCCTCTGCCAGGCCTCTCTGAACACCTTGTCCTCTACCAGGCCTCTCTAAAGACATTGTTCCTCTACCAGGCCTATCTGAACACCTTGTTCCTCTACCAGGCCTCTCTGAATACCTTGTTCCTCTACCAGGCCTCTCTGAACACCTTGTTCCTCTACCAGGACTCTCTGAACACTTTGTTCCTCTGCCAGGCCTCTCTGAACACCTTGTTCCTCTACCAGGCCTCTCTGAACACCTTGTTCCTCTACTAGGCCTCTCTGAACATATTGTTCCTCAACCAGACCTCTCTGAACACGTTGTTCCTCTACCTGGTCTCTGTGAACACATTGTTCCTCTACTAGGCCTCTCTGAACACATTGTTCCTCAATCAGGCCTCTCTGAACACGTTGTTCCTCTACCTGGTCTCTGTGAACACATTGTTCCTCTACCCGGCCTCTCTGAACACAGGTATTGTTCCTGTACCTGGCCTCTCTGAACACATCTTTCCTCTAGCCGGCCTCTCTGAACACAGGTATTGTTCTTCTACCAGGCCTCGCTGAACACATCGTTCCTCTACCCGGCCCTTCTGAACACATCATTCCTCTACCTGGCCTCTCTGAACACAGGCATTGTTCCTGTACCTGGCCTCTCTGAACACATCGTTCCTCTACCTGGCCTCTCTGAACACAGGTATTGTTCCTGTACCCGGCCTCTCTGAACACAGGTATTGTTCCTGTACCTGGCCTCTCTGAAAACAGGAATTGTTCCTATACCTGACCTCTCTGAACACAGGTTTTTTTCCTGTTCCTGGCCTCTCTGAACACATCGTTCCTCTACCCGGCCTCTCTGAACACAGGTATTGTTCCTCTACCTGGCCTCTCTGAACGCATCGTTCCTCTATCCGGCCTCTCTGAACGCATCATTCCTCTACCCGGCCTCTTTGACACAGGTATTGTTCCTCTACCCGGCCTCTTTGACACAGGTATTATTCCTCTACCCGGCCTCTCTAAACACAGGTATTGTTCCTCTACCCGGCTTCTCTGAACACATCGTTCCTCTACCCGGCTCTCTTTGAACGCATCGTTCCTCTACCCGGCCTCTTTGACACAGTATTGTTCTTCTACCCATCTTCTCTGACGCATCGTTCCTCTACCCGGCCTCTTTGACACTGGTATTGTTCTCTCTACCCGCCTCTCTGAACGCATCGTTCCTCTATCCAGCCTCTCTAAACACAGGTATTGATCCTGTATCTGGCCTCTCTGAACACAGGTATTTTCCTGTATCCGCCTCTCTAAGCACAGGCATTGTTCCTCTACCCGGCCTCTTTGAACACAGGGATTGTTCCTGTACCTGGCCTCTCTGAATACATCCTTCCTCTACCTGGCCTCTTTGAACACAGGTATTGTTCCTCTACCCGCCTCTCTAAACACAGGTATTGTTCCTGTACCTGGCCTCTCGAACACAGGTATTGTTCCTGTACCTGGCCTCTCTGATCACAGGTATTGTTCCTGTACCTGGCCTCTCTGAACACATATTCCTCTACCCGGCCTCTCTAAACACAGGTATTGTTCCTGTACCTGGCCTCTCGAACACATTCTTCCTCTACCGCCTCTCTGAACACATCATCCTCTAACCACCTCTCTAAAACAGGTATTATTCCTGTATCTGGCCTCTCTAAACACAGGTATTGTTCCTCTACCTGGCCTCTCTGAACACAGGTATTGTTCCTGTACCTGGCCTCTCTAAATACATCCTTCCTGTACCCGCCTCTTGAACACAGGTATTGTTCCTCTACCCGGCCTCTCTAAACACAGGTATTGTTCCTGTACCTGGCCTCTCTGAACACAGGTATTGTTCCTGTACCTGGCCTCTCTGAACACATCGTTCCTCTACCCGGCTTCTCTGAACACAGGTATTGTTCCTCTCCCCGGCCTCTCTGAATGCATCGGTCCTCTACCCGCCTTCTAAAAACAGGTATTGTTCTTCTACCCGGCCTTTCTGAATACAGGTATTGTTCCTCTACCTGGCCTCTCTGAACACATCCTTCCTCTACCCGGCCTCTCTGAACACAGGTATTGTTCCTGTACCTGGCCTCTCTGAACACATCTTTCCTCTAGCCGGCCTCTCTGAACACAGGTATTGTTCTTCTACAAGGCCTCTCTGAACACATCGTTCCTCTACCCGGCCTCTGAACACATCATTCCTCTACCGGCCTCTCTGAACACAGTATTGTTCCTTACCTGGCCTCTCTGAACACATCATTCTTCTACCTGGCCTCTCTGAACACAGGTATTGTTCCTGTACCTGGCCTCTCTGAACACATCATTCCTCTACTGGCCTCTCTGAACACAGGTATTGTTCCTGTACCCGGCCTCTCTGAACACATGTATTGTTCGTGTACCTGGACTCTCTGAAAACAGGAATTGTTCCTGTACCTGGCCTCTCTGAACACAGGTTTTTTTTTCCTGTTCCTGGCCTCTCTGAACACATCGTTCCTCTACCCAGCCTCTCTGAACACAGGTATTGTTCCTCAACCCGCCCTCTCTAAACACAGGTATTGTTCCTCTACCCAGCCTCTCTGAACACATCGTTCCTCTACCCGGCCTCTCTAAACGCATCGTTCTTCTACCCGCCTCTTTGACACAAGTATTTTTCCTCTACCTGGCTTCTCTAAATACAGGTATTGTTCCTCTACCCGGCCTCTCTAAACACAGGTATTGTTCCTCTACCCGGCTTCTCTGAATGCATCGTTCCTCTACCTGGCCTCTCTGAACCCATCGTTCCTCTACCCGGCCTCTTTGACACAGGTATTGTTCCTCTACCTGGCTTCTCTGAACGCATCGTTCCTCTACCCGGCCTCTTTGACACAGGTATTGATCCTCTACCCGGCCTCTCTGAACGCATCGTTCCTCTATCCGGCCTCTCTAAACACAGGTATTGTTCCTGTACCTGGCCTCTCTGAACACATTCTTCCTCTACCTGGCCTCGCTGAACACATCATTCCTCTACCCAGCCTCTCTAAACACAGGTATTGTTCCTGTATCTGGCCTCTCTGAACACAGGTAGTTTTCCTGTACCCGGCCTCTCTAAACACAGGTATTGTTCCTCTACCCGGCCTCTCTGAACACAGATATTGTTCCTGTACCTGGCCTCTCTGAATACATCCTTCCTCTACCCGGCCTCTTTGAACACAGGTATTGTTCCTGTACCTGGCCTCTCTGAACACAGGTACTGTTCCTGTACCTGGCCTCTCTGAACACAGGTATTGTTCCTGTACCTGGCCTCTCTGAACATAGGTATTGTTCCTGTACCTGGCCTCTCTGAACACAGGTATTGTTCCTGTACCTGGCCTCTCTGAACATAGGTATTGTTCCTGTACCTGGCCTCTCTGAACACAGGTATTGTTCCTGTACCTGGCCTCTCTGAACACATCGTTTCTCTTCCCAGCCTCTCTAAACAGGTATTGTTCCTTTACCCGGCCTCTCTAAACACAGGTATTGTTCCTCTACCCGGCTTCTCTGAATGCATTGTTCCTCTACCCGGCCTCTCTGAACGCATCGTTCCTCTACCCGGCCTCTTTGACACAGGTATTGTTCTTCTACCCGGCCTCTCTGAATGCATCGTTCCTCTATCCGACCTCTCTAAACACAGGTATTGTTCCTGTACCTGGCCTCTCTGAACACATTCTTCCTGTACCTGGCCTCTCTGAACACATCGCTCCTCTACCCGGCCTCTCTGAACACAGGTATTGTTCCTCTCCCCGGCCTCTCTGAACGCATCGGTCCTCTACCCGGCCTTTCTAAAGACAGGTATTGTTCTTCTACCCGGCCTCTCTGAATACAGGTATTCTTCCTCTACCTGGCCTCTCTGAACACATCCTTCCTCTACCCGGCCTCTCTGAACACAAGTATTGTTCCTGTACCTGGCCTCTCTGAACACATCTTTCCTCTAGCCGGCCTCTCTGAACACAGGTATTGTTCTTCTACCAGGCCTCTCTGAACACATCATTCCTCTACCCGGCCCTTCTGAACACATCATTCCTCTACCTGGCCTCTCTGAACACAGGTATTGTTCCTGTACCTGGCCTCTCTGAACACATCATTCTTCTACCTGGCCTCTCTGAACACAGGTATTGTTCCTGTACCCGGCCTCTCTGAACACATGTATTGTTCGTGTACCTGGCCTCTCTGAAAACAGGAATTGTTCCTGTACCTGGCTTCTCTGAACACAGGTTTTGTTCCTGTTCCTGGCGTCTCTGAACACATCGTTTCTCTACCCGGCCTCTCTAAACACAGGTATTGTTCCTGTATCTGGCCTCTCTGAACACAGGTAGTTTTCCTGTACCCGGCCTCTCTAAACACAGGTATTGTTCCTCTACCCGGCCTCTCTAAACACAGGTATTGTTCCTCTACCCGGCCTCTCTGAACGCATCGTTCCTCTACCCGGCCTCTCTGAACGCATCGTTCCTCTACCCGGCCTCTTTGACACAGGTATTGTTCCTATACACGGCCTCTCTGGACTTTGGACTTAAGGAGGGTGGGGGGGGGGGGGATTTGAAGATGGAGAAACTGGGAACATGAAATTATGGACTGTGGTGTGTCTCTATTTGACGCCAGGAGCGCAGACACAACTAGCCGTGTCTCCCTGATGAGTCCGACCCAGCGGACGAAAGGCCTCGGAGCAGGCAATACAGTAGAAAGAAACTCGTGGAGAGCGTGGCAGCAGAGAGTCCTCAGAAGAGAAGCCCCCTTCAAGCAAGTGTTTCGGCCCTTATCTCTTGACACTCTAGGGGGGTTGGGCCACACCCGGTTCATGACTCCGGATGTCCCTCTGCTGCCCCTTTTTTTTCCATCTTGGGATGAGCCATGGCTGGGATTCGAACCCATGACCCTCTGGACATGCTCATTTTCCACTTAATGACTCGCGCTTTAACCACTGAGCCACAGGGACACCTGATATTTGTAGGGAAATTAAGCCTTATAAAGTTCACTTTTGTTCCTCCTTGACCAGATCCAGCTTGAACACCCCTCTGCCGCTTCTGCCATTGCTTTCAGGGCTCTGGTTTTTTTCCCTCCCTGCAACTGAGAGCTGTTTCATGAGGCTGTATGCAGACGTTCCTACAAACCCCCTAGCTCCAATTTCTGCAGTGAGGACTTTGACCTGATAGCCTTCTCTCCTCAGGATGTTTGCCAGATCAGCATACTTTTCAGTCTTGTAGATTTGAGCTGCCTCCATTCTGTTCTCATATGGCACCGTGAGCTCGATCATGATCAGTTGCTTGGTTGACTTAGAGTGGACTACTATGTCTGGTCTCATGCCACTCTTGCTGATGATCTCTGGGTGACTCTTCCATTCTGGGAGGTCTGCAGTGCACTCCCAGTCATCTGCCCCGTCCAGCAGACTCTGCCTGCATGTTTCGAGTGGCACTGTTGTTCTTGGCCATGATTTGCTGCCTCCTGCCGTGAAGAATGTTGCGGGTGCTTTTGGAGTCCTGATTTTCCCTTTTGTGGTGTTGGTACTAGCCCAGACTACTTGTACAATCTCTTTGAGCACTTGGTTGTGCCTCCATGTGTACCTTCCTTGAGCCAGGGCTACTTTACATGAGCTTAGGACATGCTCCACTGTTTGTTTTTCATGGCAGAGGGGGCATGCAGGATCGTCTGTTTTCCCCCACTTCACCAGGTTTGCATTCGAGGGCAGAAGGTCATATGCAGATCTGAGAATGAAGCTGATCCTGAGAGGGGCCATGTGCCAAATGTCATTCCAAGTGAGACTTCTTTGGAGTGCATTCTCCCACGTTGTCCATTGCCCTTGCTGGCTCTGCTGGACTGCTTTTTGGAGTCTTTTTTGGTCTTCTTCTTTTCTCATCTCCTGAATCATCATGTCTCTTTTGGCTTTTCCTTTGGCCTTTGACCACCATTCAGTTTTGGTCACCCCCAGTCCTTGTCTGTTGGTCTGTGTGTGTCCTGTTATTTCTCTGATCTTGAGACTTTCTTTTGCAGAATCCATCGCCTCTTGAACTTTCCATTTTCTGCCTGTCTTCAGCTGGGGCTTGATTGCTTCTACCACCTTGTCTCCTGAGTCCTTCAGCATGCTTTGAAGTCTGATCTTCCCTGCTTTGTATTCCTCCAGGATGGATTTCAGTGGTAGTTTCAGCTTTGCTTGGCGACAGTACAGCGCTATGTCAGTCAGACAGGGTGGGACACCAAGCCATTTCCTTGTGAACTTGTTGATTTTGGCTTCCATTGCCTCCACTATGCTGGTGCAGATGTCGTATATCATCAGAGGCCATAGGAGCTTTGGTATCAGCATGAACTGCAGACACCAGACTTTGTATTTGCCAGGGAGCCCACACTGGTCAATGGTTTCCAAGCCTTCCTCCGCCATCTGCTTGGTTTCTTTTGCTCTTTGTGTGTCTTTCAGCGTATCATCATACCATCTTCCAAGGCTCTTGACTGGTTCTTCTGTGACTGTTGGAATGGCCTGGTTGGCAACACTGAAGACCACAGATCCGGCCACTTTTCCTTTCCTCAGTGAGAGACTCCGTGATTTCTTTGGCTTGAACTTCATTCTGGATGAGGCAACTATGTCGTCCAGCCTCTCCAGCACATGACGTGTCTCGTCTTCTCTGGATGAAATCACTGTAGTGTCATCCATGAAGGCCTTGAAAGGAGGCATCTTGTATCCATCGCCAAGGTCTGTTTGTCTCGCGTTGTTTGTTGCTGCTTTCAAGATGAGTTCCATTGCCAGCACGAACAGTATTGGGGAAATTGCACAGCCCATTGCAATACCCACTTCCAGGTTGATCCAGTCTGTTGTGTACTCCTTGGTAGAGAACCGCATTGAGAAGCCATTGAAGTACTTCTTGAGCATGTCGCGGATGTTCTTTGGCACATGGTACATCTCAAGAGCCAACTGTATCGTCTCATGGGGCACAGATCCATATGCGTTTGCCAGATCAAGCCACACTACGTCCAGGTCTCTCTTTTCTGTTTTTGCTTTTTGGATTGCGTCCCAGATCATTGTGGCGTGTTCTACACAGCCAGCCACGCCTGGGATGCCACCTTTCTGGACTGACACATCCAAGTACTTGTTTTCCATCAGGTACTTGGTCAGCCTTGCTGCCATGACAGAGAAGAAGATTTTCCCTTCGACGTTCAGTAGTGACATTGGCCTGAACTGGCTGATGTCACTTGAGTTTTGCTCTTTGGGGATGTACACACCATCTGCCGTCATCCACTGGCCGCTGATCTTCTGGTTTCTCCAAGCCGATCGCAGCAGCCTGTGGAGCCACTCCAGCACCTTGGGACATTTCTTGTAAAGCTGGTAAGGTATTCCGTTTGGCCCTGGTGATGATTTGGCTCTGGCTTTGTCGGCCACCTTCTTGATTTCCGCCAACGTTGGAGGCTTGCCATTGAACTGTTCCTCAGGGTTGGTTGGCCACACCAGACCTTGAATGTCGAGTGGTGCTTTGCTCTGTGGGTCAGAGTATGTTTTCCTCAGATGCTGCTCAAGAACTCCTTTGTCCACACTTAGGGTCCCAGATTTTGGCTGCTCAAACAGTGTTCTGGCAAACTGGAAGGGGTCTCTGAAGAAGCGCTCTTGTGTCTTCTTCTTTTTGCTCTTCCTCTTCCTCGCAGATTCCGCTTTGCTGAGGGCGCTGTGTTTTTCTTTCAGGTCTTTCCACAGTTTTTCCAAGCCTTGTTTTTCAGCTGGCAATGCGGTCTTCATTTGCATCTTGAGGTTTTTCTTTTGGACCCTGATCTTGTCCATCTTTTCTTGGCGCCTGGATTTCTTTGGAGGTGTTTTCTCTTTGGGTAGTTTTGCTCCATAGGCGTCTCTACATGTGGCATACACAATGTCCCCATATGTGGCTAGTTTGTGTTCCAGGGTGCTTTTCCCTATCAGTGCATCGAGTCTTTGGACGATTTTTGCATCCAGTTTCTCCCAATCTTCAGTTTCGTTTGCTCGTGGCAGGTTGAGTTTCAGGCGCCTGGCATCGAGGGCCTGTGCAAATTCCTCATCCGAACCAACAGCGTGGATGTCCTTGGCACTGTGGTTTAAATCCTGGCCTTGGTCTTCCGACGTCTTATCTGCTGATGCTGATACAAATATATCTGCCTTCAAAAGGGATTGCGATGGTTCCCTTATGCAGCTAGTGAAGAGTTTTCATATCTGTGACATATTTTCTTAATTTCATGTTCCCAGTTTCTCCATCTTCAAATTCCCCCCCCCCCCCCCCCCATCCCCCTCCATAAGTCCAAATCTTTGCCAAGTCATTACTATGAAGATAGTTCAGTTGTTGGCCTGCCCTTGTTTTTTCCCCCACTATTAGATTGTTCGTCTATGTATTTGTCTGACTTTATTCAAGTTATCGTTTACTGTTCCCTGCCTCATTTCATTTCCGATTTTGTTTTGATTAAATTGAGGTTATTTGTATTTGTTTCTGTCCGTCTGTGTGTTTGTCTTTTGATCTCCCTTGCATCTTTGGGTGGATCCTCAAGCGTAGGCTCAAAGATTGTCCCCTACATTTTATACTATTTGCATAATGTCTTTAGTTTTTCAGCAACTTTTTTCCTCCCCACACTTTCGTTTGGTTTCATTTACTACTTTTCGCTGGCTGCTTTGGGGGTGCTATTGGATTCTTTTTTGCACCCTTGGTGGTGAGAACACCACAGTATTATGGACTGAGGTGTGTCTCTATTTGACGCCAGGAGCGCAGACACAACCAGCCGTGTCTCCCTGATGAGTCCGACCCAGCAGACGAAAGGCCTCGGAGCAGGCAATACAAATATATCTGCCTTCAAAAGGGATTGCGATGGTTCCCTTATACAGCTAGTGAAGAGTTTTCATATCTGTAGCATATTTTCTTAATTTCATGTTCCCAGTTTCTCCATCTTCAAATTCCCCCCCCCCCCCCCCCCCCCCCCCCCCCCTCCTTAAGTCCAAATCTTTGCCAAGTCATTACTATGAAGATAGTTCAGTTGTTGGCCTGCGCTTGTTTTTCCCCCACTATTAGATTGTTCTCTATGTATTTGTCTGACTTATTAATTAAGCTGTGCAGTCTTGATAAAAGTTACTTGTTTAGTTTCTAGGAGCAAAAATACCCACTGTTTACGTTTACGTTTACGTCCCTGCCTCATTTCATTTCCGATTTTGTTTTGATTAAATTGAGGTTATTTGTATTTGTTTCTGTCCGTCTGTATGTTTGTCTTTTGATCTCCCTTGCATCTTTGGGTGGATCCTCAAGCGTAGGCTCAAAGATCGTCCCCTACATTTTATACTATTTGCATAATGTCTTTAGTTTTTCAGCAACTTTTTTCCTCCCCACACTTTCGTTTGGTTTCATTTACTACTTTTCGCTGGCTGCTTTGGGGGTGCTATTGGATTCTTTTTTGCACCCTTGGTGGTGAGAACACCACAGTATTATGGACTGTGGTGTGTCTCTAGTTTGACGCCAGGAGCGCAGACACAACCAGCCGTGTCTCCCTGATGAGTCCGACCCAGCGGACGAAAGGCCTCGGAGCAGGCAATACAAATATATCTGCCTTCAAAAGGGATTGCGATGGTTCCCTTATACAGCTAGTGAAGAGTTTTCATATCTGTAACATATTTTCTTAATTTCATGTTCCCAGTTTCTCCATCTTCAAACCCCCCCCCCCCCCCCCCCTCCTTAAGTCCAAATCTTTGCCAAGTCATTACTATGAAGATAGTTCAGTTGTTGGCCTGCGCTTGTTTTTTCCCCCACTATTAGATTGTTCGTCTATGTATTTGTCTGACTGTATTCAAGTTTAAAAGGCTGTGCCAGTCTTGAATAAAAGTTACTCTGTGTTAGGTTTTCTTATGGGAGCAAAAAATACCCCAACTTGTTTACTGTCAGAATAAAATGTTAAATTAGTAGATACCATGTTATTTAATTGTACAATGATTAACGGTTTTTTGTTTGTTTTTTTTTTCAGAATATAACGATAGTCCAAACACTTTTCCAAATCTTTCAATTGTCGTAATTGATTCTTTGAATGAATGTCGATTGCATTTTTGCAGTAGTTCAATGTTGTCTTTATCCTGCAATAAGTTGTTCTCAGCATTGGCTACATTAAATCCTATCGTATTTTCATTTTGTCTTTTATTTGTTAAAACCTTCAACCGAAATAACAAATGAATACATGGCGACTGGATCCCCTTGATGGCATCCTTTAGCAACATTTAACCAACGGCTAGTGTCCCATTCACTGAAGCAGTTGAATAAACATTTGTGTAGAATGTTTGTATTCATTGACAGACAGTTGAGCCAAAGTAAGTCAAAGGTATGTGATACCTTGAGCATGAAATAACTGCACATATTGTCAAACGCTGTTTCAAAGTCTAAATATGAAAATATTCCTAATTTCATATATTCTTATATAATCAAGCATGTCAAAAATATGACGAATGCTATCTCTATTTGGAAATTTTAAAAAAGATAGCGCTGAAGAGGCCAAATTGATGGTCAGCCACAACACCGCCAACAATACTAATACAAATGTCCATGGACAGAAGCAAGAAACTGTTCGACGGTTTTCTTGCCTGGGATCCATTATTAGCTGTGACGGATCCCAACCACAAATCCTCTCACGGGCACAAGCATCACAGCACGTCTGTTAAAAGCTGTACGACGGACAATCACACCTCCATGAACCACGAGATCAGGCTCCAGTGCACTTTGGTATGTGTCATATTCCCGTCTACAAGAAAGACATGGACACACATCTGATGTAGAAAGAAAGATTCAAGCCGTGGAAATGAGGTGTTACAGCAAGATACCAAACGTCAGATGTACAGATCATTTCACCAACCAACAAGTGCAACAAACCATCAAACAGCACCTTATCATTTTTTTACCGACATCAGTCAAGAAAAGAAAACCACGTTGGTATGGTCATGTAAGAAGACTCAATGTCCTTAGTGAAACAATCATCCAGGGAACTATTGATGGAGGGAGACATAAGGGAAGACTCAAAAACATGAAACTCAGTCATCGTTAACGGCGCTACATCAGACTTTGTCAGCGTGCAATCAGGAGTTCCACAGGGATCCGTCGTTGGGCCAGTGCTTTTCCTGGCATACATCAACGACCTACCGGCGCAACTCACCTCACCGACACGTCTGTTCGCCGACGATACCGTTGTCTATCGTCTCTCTGCTACAGAACACGACCGACACCAGCTACAAGAAGACCTCCAACGCCTCGAGCAGTGGGAGAAGAGCTGGGATATGGCGTTCCACCCGGGGAAGTGTGTTACCCTATCCGTCACCAGAAAAAAAATCCTTATAACTACCAGTACAAGCTCCATGGGCACACCTTGGCAAATGTCACCTCGGCCAAGTATCTCGGAGTCACCCTCACCAAAGATCTGTCATGGGGTTCCCACATCCACAACATCATCCTCAAGGCCAATAAGGCCTTGGGGTTCCTGCGGAGAAACCTGAAAGTGAGCTCCACTAAAATTAAAGAGACGGCCTACAAGACTTTCGTACGTCCCATACTGGAGTACGCCTGCACAGTATGGGACCCACATGATGTATCAAACATCAACAAAATTGAAGCGGTCCAGAGGAGAGCTGCCAGATTTGTCATCAACAGGTACCACAACACCTCGAGTGTCACCTGCATGATCGACAAACTCAAATGGCCCTCCCTCCAACACCGACGGAAAGTAGCCCGACTTACCATGCTGAGAAAGACCCTGAACAACGAGGCCGCATTCAGCATGGACAAGATCAACTACGCCTTCTCACGAAGACGACGTTGCCACCCTCAACAACTTGTTCAGATGCAGTGCAGGACAGACTACAGACGATATTCTTTCCTTCCGAACACCATCCAGGAATGGAACGAGCTGCCTAGTACCACCGTGGCAGCTGACACTCTGGACACCTTCAAGTCCAGAGTGCCACCCAGTAGTTAGTCTAGTAGGTAGGTTGGCCCCCCTCCCCCCCCCCTTTTTTTTTTTTTTTTGTTGTTGTTGTTGTTGTTGTTGTTGATGTAGTAGTCTGCCAGGTAAACCCACTTAGTATTTAGGAGTTAGGGTTATGTTTTATTCTCACTATCTAGGTCTTTCACCTTCTATCCACAATTCTTTTTTTCTCACTCTGCAATATCTCAAAAGTTCTACAATGGCAGAAAAATCAACATGATGATTGAGGCCATTCAACTGGATGATGATGAACTAACAACATTGCAAACTGATGAAGACGGAAAACGAATTCAGAAACCCACGTTTTCGCCACACAACCAACAGAATTGTAGTAACTTTGTGAATTGTTCTTCAGTGTAGTAACGGATTTGGATTTAGAAGAAGAAGAAGAAGAAGAAGAAGAAGAAGAAGAAGAAGAAGAAGAAGAAGAAGAGGAAGAAGAAGATTTAAACTAACTACAAGATAACTCTGTTTTAAATATTTGTTAAAGAAAAATTATGATCAATCCGCCAGACAAAACGAACAAACAAATACACAGAACAATACACGACGCGATTCGACCTCTTTGGTCTTCTTCAGGCAAGAAAAACAACATTCAGGACAATGAAAACGAAAAACTTATCTTCTCGTATTCGGCGCAAGATGAGCGTTTTCATTCAATGCCCATCTTGGACAGAAATCGAGAAGATAAGTGACGGGTAATGAAGATAACCAAAACAAAGATTGGATAGAGATTTTGTCTCTTTGTGGAAGTTGTCAAATAAAATAGAATAGCTATATAACTTTGATTCGTTTTTACCAGCACTGAGACCAGAAAGATCTGAATGGTGACAGAAGTGACAT
>CM065720.1:29660838-29703338 GCA_033310375.1 Conus canariensis
TTCTTTTGCTCTACATGCCATTCTTTGCTCTACATGCCATTCTGTGTTTGCTCTACATGCCATTCTGTTTGCTCTACATGCATTCTTTTGCTCTACATCCATTCTTTGCTCAATGCCTTCTGTGTTTGCTGTACAGCCATTCGTTTGCTCTACATGCCATTCTTTTGCTCTGCATCTTGTTTTTGCTCTACATGCCATTCTTTTGCTCTACATGCCATTCGTGTTTGCTCTACATGTCATTTTTTGCTCTACATGCCATTCTTTTGCTCTACATGCCATTCTGTGTTTGCTCTACATGCCATTTATTTTGCTCTACATGCCTTTCTGTGTGTACTCTACATGCCTTTCTGTTATGCATCTGTTGCCTACATGCATTCTTTTGCTCTACATGCCATTCTTGTTTGCTCTACATTGCCTTTCTGTGTTTGCTCTACATGCCATTTTTTGCTCTACATGCCAGTTCTTTGCTCTACATGCCATTCTGGTTTGCTCTACATGCCATTCTTTTGCTCTACATGCTTCTGTTTGCTCTACATGCCTTTCTTTGCTCTACATGCCTTCTCTTTGCTCTACATGCCATTCTTTTGCTCTACATGCCATTCTTTTTGCTCTACATGCATCTTTCTCCTCTTGTTGCTCTACCATGCCTTCTCTTTTTGCTCTACATGTCATTCTTTTGCTCTACATGCCTTTCCTGCGTGTTTGCTCTACATGCCTTTCTGCGTTTGCTCTACATCCATTCTTTTGCTCTACATGCCTTTCTGTGTTTCTCTACATGCCTTTTTGCTATGTTTGCTCTACATGCCTTTCTGCATTTGCTCTACATGCCATTCTTTTGCTCTACATGCCTTTCTGTGTTTGCTCTACATGCCATTCTGTTTTGCTCTACATGCCATTCTGTGTTTGCTCTATATGCCATTCTTTTGCTCTACATGCCTTTCTGTGTTTGCTCTACATGCCATTCTTTTGCTCTACATGCCTTCGTGTTTGCTCTACATGCCATTCTTTTGCTCTACATGCCATTTCTGGTTTTGCTCTACATGCCATTCTTTTGCTCTACATGCCTTTCTGGTTTGCTCTACATGCCATTTCTTGTTTGCTCTACATGCCTTTCTGCGTTTGCTCTACATGCCATTCTTTTGCTCTACATGCCTTTCTGTGTTTCCTCTACATGCCTTTCTGTGTTTGCTCTACATGCCTTTCTGTGCTTTGCTCTTGTCTACATGCCTTTCTGTGTTTGCTCTACATGCCATTCTGTTTGCTCTACATGCCTATTCTGTGTTTGCTCTACATGCCATTCTGTGTTTGCTCTACATGCCATTCTGTGTTTGCTCTACATGCCATTCTTTTGCTCTACATGCCATTCTGGTTTGCTCTACATGCCATTCTTTTGCTCTACATGCCATTCTTTTGCTCTACATGCCTTTCTGTGTTTGCTCTTACATGCCTTTCTGGTTTGCTCTACATGCCATTCTTTTGCCTCTACATGCCTTTCTGTGTTGCTCTACATGCCTTTCTGGTTTGCTCTACATGCCATTCTTTTGCTCTACATGCCATTCTTTTGCTCTACATGCCTTTCTGGTTTGCTCTACATGCCATTCTTTTGCTCTACATGCCTTTCTGTGTTTGCTCTACATGCCTTTCTGCGTTTGCTCTACATGCCATTCTTTTGCCTACATGCCTTTCTGTGTTTGCTCTACATGCCATTCTGTGTTTAGCCATCTAATGCTTTCTGCGTTTTGCTCTACATGCCATTCTTTTGCTCTACATGCCTTTCTGTGTTTGCTCTACATGCCTTCTTTGCTCTACATGCTCTTCTGCCATTTTGCTCTACATGTCATTCTTTTGCTCTACATGCCTTTCTGTGTTTGCTCTACATGCCATTCTTGCTCTTTGCTCTACATGCCTTTCTTTTGCTCTACATGCCATTCTTTTGCTCTACATGCCTTTCTTTTGCTCTACATGCCTTTCTGCGTTTGCTCTACACTGCCATTCTTTTGCTCTACATGCCTTTCTGTGTTTGCTCTACATGCCATTCTGCGTTTTTGCTCCTACATGCCATTCTTTTGCTCTACATGCCTTTCTTTTGCTCTACATGCCTTTCTGCGTTTGCTCTACATGCCTTTCTTTTGCTCTACATGCCTTTCTTTTTGCTCTACATGCCTTCTTTGCTCTACATGCCTTTCTGCGTTTGCTCTACATGCCATTCTTTTGCTCTACATGCCTTTCTGCTT
This sequence comes from Conus canariensis, assembly GCA_033310375.1. Taxonomy (NCBI): domain Eukaryota; kingdom Metazoa; phylum Mollusca; class Gastropoda; order Neogastropoda; family Conidae; genus Conus; species Conus canariensis. The sequence continues at coordinate 29,663,073 of CM065720.1, forward strand.
TGCTCTACATGCCATTCTTTTGCTCTACATGCCTTTCTGCGTTTGCTCTACATGCCTTTCTCTTTGCTCTACATGCCATTCTTGTTGCTCTACATGCCTTTCTTTTGCTCTACATGCCATTCTTTGCTCTACATGCCATTCTTTTGCTCTACATGCCTTTCTGTGTTTGCTCTACATGCCTTTCTGCGTTTGCTCTACATGCCATTCTTTTGCTCTACATGCCTTTCTTTTGCTCTACATGCCATTCTTTTGCTCTACATGCCTTTCTTTTGCTCTACATGCCTTCTTTTGCTCTACATGCCTTTCTTGCTCTACATGCCTTTCTGCGTTTGCTCTACATGCCATTCTTTTGCTCTACATGCCTTTCTGCGTTTGCTCTACATGCCTTTTTTTTTGCTCTACATGCCATTCTTTGCTCTACATGCCATTCTTTTGCTCTACATGCCATTCTTTTGCTCTACATGCCTTTCTTTTCTCTACATGCCATTCTTTTTGCTCTACATGTCATTTTTTCTTATATTGTTTCACATGCCTTTCTGATTTGCTCTAGAGATTTTGCCTACATGCCTTTCTGTGTTTGCTCTTTCTCTACATGCCTTTCTGTGTTTGCTCTACATGCCATTCTTTTGCTCTACATGCCTTTCTGTGTTTGCTCTACATGCCTTCTTTGTTGTACATGCCTTTCTGTGTTTGCTCTAGATCAATGCTTCTGATTTGTTCTATTTCTGCATGCCTTTCTGTGTTTGCTCTACATGCCTTTCTGTGTTTGCTCTACATGCCATTCTTTTGCTCTACATGCCTTTCTGTGTTTGCTCTACATGCCTTTCTCTGTTTGCTGGGTTTTCAAGGTTTTGCTGCTTTGATGCAACTTGTTTGACTCACCACTGGCAACAATCTGTTGCATTCCTTAGTTGGCTATACAGGACACCTACCTTCATCCAGCAGTTCTCACAGACAACAAGGTTTTGTTCTCACCCATGCCTGTTGGTTCATTTGTTTTCCCTCAATAAGATGACATAACAATGTGGATACAACAGGACAGCCTTTCCCTTTCATGACACCTTGATCTGAGGCATGACAGGAAAGATCAGACCAAATGACTGGAAAAGACTGCTCAGTGTTGAGCTATGATTGAAAAAGTCTGCTCAGGTTGAGGTGTGATTGGAAAAGTCTGCTCAGTGTTGAGGTATGATTGGAACATCAGCTCCGTGTTGAGGTATGATTGGAAAAGTCTCCTCAGTGTTGAGGTACGATTGAAAAAATCTGCTTAGTGTTGAGGTATGACTGGAAAAGTCTGCTCAGTGTTGTGGTGTGATTTAAAGTCTGCTCAGTGTTGAGGTGTGATTTAAAAAGTCTGCTCAGTGTTGAGGTGTGATTTAAAAAGTCTGCTCAGAGTTGAGGTGTGATTTAAAAAGTCTGCTCAGTGTTAGAGTGTGATTGGAAACGTCTGTTCAGTGTTGAGGTGTGATTGGAAACGTCTGCTCAGTGTTGAGGTGTGATTGGAAAAGTCTGTTCAGTGTTGAGGTGTGATTGGGAAAGTCTGCTCAGTGTTGAGGTGTAATTGGGAAGGTCTGCTCAGTGTTGAGGTGTGATTGGAAAAGTCTGCTCAGTGTTGATGAGTGACTGGAAAAGTCTGCTCAGTGTTGAGGTGTGACTGGGAAAGTCTGCTCAGTGTTGAGGTGTGATTAGAAAAGTCTGCTCAGTGTTGTGGTGTGATTGGAACGTCAGCTCCGTGTTGAGGTATGATTGGAAACATCTGCTCAGTGTTGAGGTGTGATTGAAAAAGTCTGCTCAGTTTTGATGAGTGATTGGAAAAGTCTGCTCAGTGTTGAGGTGTAATTGGAAAAGTCTGTTCAGTGTTGAGGTGTGACTGGAAAAGTCTGCTCAGTGTTGTGGTGTGATTGGAACGTCAGCTCTGTGTTAGAGTGTGACTGGAAAAGTCTGTCCAGTGTTGAGGTGTGACTGAAAAAGTCTGCTCAGTGTTAATGTGTGATTGGAAAAGTCTGCTCAGTGTTGAGGTGTGATTGGAAAAGTCTGCTCAGTGTTGAGGTGTGACTGGAAAAGTCTGCTCAGTGTTGAGGTGTGATTGGAAAAGTCTGCTCAGTTTTGATGAGTGACTGGAAAAGTCTGCTCAGTGTTGAGGTGTGATTGGAAAAGTCTGCTCAGTTTTGATGAGTGACTGGAAAAGTCTGCTCAGTGTTGAGGTGTGATTGGAAAAGTCTGCTCAGTGTTGAGGTGTGACTTGGAAAGTCTGCTCAGTGTTGAGGTGTGATTGGAAAAGTCTGCTCAGTGTTGAGGTGTGACTGGGAAAGTCTGCTCAGTGTTGAGGTGTGACTGGAAAAGTCTGCTCAGTGTTGAGGTGTGATTGGAAAAGTCTGCTCAGTGTTGGTGTGATTGGGAAAGTCTGCTCAGTGTTGAGGTGTGACTGGAAAAGTCTGCTTAGTGTTGAGGTGTGACTGGGAAAGTCTGCTCAGTGTTGAGGTGTGACTGGGAAAGTCTGCTCAGTGTTGAGGTGTGACTGGGAAAGTCTGCTCAGTGTTGAGGTGTGATGGGAAAAGTCTGCTCAGTGTTGAGGTGTGACTGGGAAAGTCTGCTCAGTGTTGAGGTGTGACTGGAAAAGTCTGATCAGTGTTCATCATTCTGCCATGGTTGATTGTGCTGGCAATTGTATCAGGAAAATAAAGATCAACACTGAAGCTTATCATGTCCATTGCCCACACTCACAAATGCACAGACACACACAATTACATTACCACTAAAGCATTACAATGACATACTGCACATACGCACAAGTTTGTTACCACTAAAGCATTACAATGACATACTGCACACATACACAATTTTGTTACCACTAAAGCATTACAATGACATACTGCACACACACACACACACAATTACGTTACCACTAAAGCATTACAATGACATACTGCCACACACACACACACACACACACACACACACACACACACCACACACACACACACATACATAACACAACACATAATCATATAACACAAAAGCAATAACAAATGGACATACTGCACACACACACACACACTACCACTAAAGCATTACAATGACATACTGCAACCACACAATACATTACCACTAAAGCATTACAATGACATACTGCACACACAACACACACACACACACACAAAACGACACAACCAAGCATATACAAAGAACATACATGCACACACACACACACACAACACACACACACACACACACACACACACACACACACACACACACACACACAACACACAATTACGTTACTCACTAAAACATCACAATCACAACACACACACACACACACACACACACACACACACACACACACACACACACACACACACACACACACACACACCACACACAATTACGTTACCACTAAAACATCACAATGACATACTGCACACACACACTACACACACAACACACACACACACACACAACACTACACAACATGACACTACACACACACACACACACAATTACGTTACCACAAAACTTACAAACAACAACAATCACAAAATACATAAACTGCACACACACACAATTACGTTACCACTAAAGTATTACAATGACATACTGCACACACACACACACACACAATTACGTTACCACTAAAGTATTACAATGACCTACTGCACACACACACACACCAATTACGTTACCACTAAAGTATTACAATGACATACTGCACACACACACAATTACGTTACCACTAAAGCATCACAATGACCTACTGCACATACACACAATTACGTTACCACTAAAGTATTACAATGACATACTGCACACAACACACACACAATTACGTTACCACTAAAGCATTACAATGACATACTGCACACACACACAATTACGTTACCACTAAAGCATCACAATGACCTACTGCACACACACACAATTACGTTACCACTAAAGTATTACAATGACATACTGCACACACACACAATTACGTTACCACTAAAGCATCACAATGACCTACTGCACACACACACACAATTACGTTACCACTAAAGTATTACAATGACATACTGCACACACACACAATTACGTTACCACTAAAGCATTACAATGACATCCTAACTTTGCTACACCAAGGGGCCAAAGTTTTATGCCCTTCCATGCAATCAAAAATGATGATAGTCTCACTGTTTCAGAGGGAACAGATCCCACTTTAACAGTTACATGTAACTGAAAACGCAGAGAACAGGACAATGTAAACAGATCACACTTCAACAGTCACATATAGCAGAACAGAAAACAGGACAATGTAAACATATCACACTTCCACAGCCACCTATAACTGAACAGACCAGGAGAAAGTAAACAGATCATACTTCAACAGTCATACATAACAGAACAGGACGATATATACAGATCACACTTCAACAGTCACACTTCAACAGGACAATGTAAACATATCACACTTCAACAGTCACATACAGCAGAACAGAGAACAGGACAATGTAAACAGATCACACTTCAACTGTCACATATAGCAGAACAGAGAACAGGACAATGTGAACAGATCACACTTCAATAGTCATACATAGCAGAACAGGAAATAGGACAATGTAAACATATCACACTTTAGCAGTCGCATATAACAGAGCAAAGAACAAGACAATGTTAACAGATCACACTTCAACAGTCACATATAGCAGAACAGAGAACAGGACAATGTAAATAAATCACACTTCAACAGTCACATATAGCAGAACAGAGAACAGGACAATGTAAACAGATCACACTTCAACAGTCACACACAACAGAACAGGACAATGTAAACAGATTACCCTTTGTGACGTCAACGTAAATTATGACGTCAACTTAAAATGATTTAGGTAACTACATGACGAAAATAATAATATTGACGAGAGAAGAGAGCAAGAACTAACGGCCGAGGCTTTGGTGTCCAGCCTAATTTATTTTGTTTTAATCGTCGTTTTCTCCGTAGTGTTACTATGTGGAGAGGCTGACTTTCAAGTCAGTAGTACGTTGATATTCACTGTGTATGTGCGATACTTCTGATGACGTTACCAGCGAAATATGTACCAGGAAATTTAATTGTTATAGAAATGTTGTGAATGCTGTGTCGCCGAGAGTGACTTAAAACTCCTGCAAGAATATTTATGTGCTCTAATTGTACCACCTCATGTGCGTCGGTGGGCTGAAATTATTGATGTGAACATTGTAATATCAATACACGGAGAAGCTAATTAATTTTTGTTTTAGATCAACAATACGTGGAATCGAAGTTTATTGTGTTCCATGGGACTTTGCTGAAATCGTGTTCTCCGGGGATTCAATATTGGTTGCTGTGCCTTGTGAATCTACAGTTCTTCTATGGTTTACTGTGCTTTATGAATCTGCGGCTCTTCTTCTGTGGATTGCTGTGCTTTGTGAATCTGCGGTTCTTCTTCTATGGATTGCTGTGCTTTATGAATCTGCGGTTCTTCTTCTGTGGATTGCTGTGCTTTGTGAATCTGCGGTTCTTCTTCTGTGGATTGCTGTGCTTTGTGAATCTGCGGTTCTTCTGCTATGGATTACTGTGCCTTGTGAATTTGCGGTTCTTCTTCTGATAGTTTGACGTGATTTATTGTGCTTGTTGTGTGGAGACCCTGTTTCTTCTTCTTCATCGCTTGTGTTTGTGAACGGCTGTGCTTATTATGTGGGGACCTTGGTTATCCTTATTTGTCTTCTTTTAGTGTTGTAGACTGTGGCTTGGGTACTGTGGAACCGAGTGTGTTGACTGCATATGTGAGACACTGTGGACGGCGCCGGCGAGATCTGTGAGTGATATCAAGATATGTACTATGATATGCTGATATCTGATGACTGAAGTTCCTATGTATTGATATCTTGATTTATATGCTATGTAGTGACATGTATTGATTTGTACCAGTTCACATGAATGTATGTTTGATGGTTCAGGCAGCATAATTATAAAGAAAAAAAAAATCTAACTCATGTGTTGTCTGGCTATCCATGTGCGTTTGGTGTGGGTGTGCGTAGGGAATAATTATTACACGCATCCAAACTTTTGAGAGCGAGAGTCAGACAGCAAAACACGCACCGCACACCATCCGTAACATCTGGTGACCCCGTAGTTAAATTTCTTTTGCTATTGAATTAAAAATCGCCTTAGTGGTAGGATTTGTTTTTGTACACCTATAATTGCCCAATTAGAAGTAATAGGTCACGTTCACAGACTTTTCTTTTGAACAATTGAGTTGTGTTGTATTGTTTTGTTTTATGACTGTTCTTGTCTACTTTCTTTCCCGTCTCCAGCGTAATGGGGTATCTCCTTCTGTATAGTTTCTGGAGATACGAGGGCCTAGTTCCTAGTTCTTCCTTCCTTTGTGGGCTTTATTTTCATTATCTTCAGTTATCTCTTTGATTATTTCTGTTTTTATCTTTACTTGGGGATTGTGTTGCTTCTTCAGCATTCTTAGGGTTCTTTTCTCTTGAATGAATGAGTGTGTGAGTGGCTGCCCTGAACCAGTTAAAAATAAATAAATAAAATAACAACAACAATACATTGATTATATTCGTTATTACTCTCATGTCATTGCTTGATTTATACTTGTTGCTGAAAATTTGGTATTGATTATCGATTGTGTTTTTCTTTCTCCCCATATCCCTGAAATCCTGTTTCATTGTTTATCTCTATCTTTTTGTTGGTTGGGTTTGATAATACTTAGTCTTTTTAAGAGTGATTGTCGTTAATGTTTGTTTGAAAAAAAAATCCTCTTTGGAATTCATATATATATTTTAGTGGACAGGGGTTTCAAACCTTTTTTGCTTGTGATAACAATTGTTTGTATTTGATCCACTAGTGTGTGTCTCGGGTTTGACAGGACATTATTTTATATTTTCAACATGGCACAGAAGGCTAAGGAAGAAAGTCTGTTGTGTCTCTGTGGACGAGGACAAAGTTTTCGCTAAATATTTACAACGAGGTAAGGTATGTGGTTTGGAGGGACCAGCTCTGTTGGACTATGTTGACAAATGTATTGCCCAGGACATGGAAAGAGAGGAAAGAATGCGATTGAAAGAATTTCAGTTGAAAGTACAGGAAGAAGAGATAACTAAAAGAGAGCAGATACAGGAGATAACTAAAAGAGAGCAGATACAAGAGATAACTAAAAGAGAGCAGATACAAATACAAGAGCAAGAAGAAACAAAAAGAATGCAAGAGGAAGAGGAAACAAAAAGAATGCAAGAGGAAACAAAAAGAATTCAGCAAAGAGAGACAGAGGAAACTAAAAGAATACAGTTACAAATAACTTCTCAGCAGAGTGCGGTCTCAGGACAGGACAGTGAGAGTCAGGGTTCTGGTTTTCCCAGGTTTAACGCCCCTCGTCCTACTTTTCCTAAGTTGCCCCCTTTCAAGGAAAGAACTGATGATACAGACAGTTACTTGTTTCGTTTTGAAACCCATGCTCGGTCCTTAGGATGGTCTGAGAGTTTGTGGGTTACATACCTGTCTGCACTACTTGAGGGTTCCGCTTTAACTCTCTATCACAGTCTCGCTGAAAATAATGTTGTGTCTTACGAGCTTTTGAAAGAGAGCTTGCTGAAAAAATTTCAATGTACTCCAGATGGTTTTCGTAAGCGTTTTCGTGAGGCTAAACCTAGCTCAGATGAACCTTTCGAGACCTTTGCAGTTGAACTTAGACGTTTGTTTGACCGTTGGGTCTCTTTGTCAAAAAATGATAAGTCTTTTGAAGGTCTGGTGGATCTTATCTTGCGTGAGCAGTTCTTGGAGTGTGTCTCTAAGGACTTGGCTACTTTTTTGTGTGAAAAAGATGTGAAAACGTTTGATGAAATGATCAAGTCTGCAGAGTCATTCAGACATGCTCATCCCACTAAGGTGCTTTCTAGGAAAGCTGATGTAAACATTTTTGCTTCTGTTGGATACAAAACTCCTGGTCAATTTGATAGAAATCCGTATCCCGGTCAGTCTGATAGAACTCCGTACTGTGGTCAGTCTGACAGAGGAAACAGATACTCTACTTTTCAGAACAGTGGCCACTACTCTGGTTCCTCAGCTGATCGTGGAAGTAACTTCGGTGGTAGCTGTTATTGTGGTCATCAGAGCTCTGGTTACTCAGCTGGTCGTGGAAATAACTTTGGCGGTAGCCGTTATCGTGGTCGTGGCGCCCGTTATACCTCTGGCAGTAAGAGTTCCTCAGAAAGTGCTTCTGATCAGTTTGCAAGTGTTGTGTGTTTTTTGTGTAAAAAGACAGGACATGTAGCTGCTAGGTGTCCATGGAAGTCAGGTAGAAACCCTTGTAGAATTTGTAGCCTTAGCCACCCAGATGAATGTCCTTTTGTGGTTGGTAACTCTACTGTTGCTGAGAAATCAACTGACAGCAAACAGTTCAGTGCTTGTTGCTCTGTTCTTGATACTCCTTTTACTTGTCTAGCTGCTGGTGCGTTCACAGGCAAATTACATTTGGAGTCTGGTTCTGTGAATGGCACTTTAAGTTCTGTTCTGCGTGATACTGGTGCTACCATTTGTGGCGTTCGCAAACGGTTAGTTTCTGACAGTCAGATGTTAGGGACCACAGTGAAGTGTGTTTCTTTTGGTGGTCGTGTGGATGAGTTTCCATTGGCTACAGTGTCAGTCAGTTGTCCTTATTTTGTTGGCGATTTGACTTGTTGTGTCTTGGATAGCCCTGTCGCAGATCTCATTGTGGGTAATGTACCTGGAGTTTCTGTGAGCGGAGAGTCTAGTGATGTATCTGGTGAACCTTTCTCTTTAGCCACTGTTACGAGGGCTAGAGATAAGCATGTTGGGGACAAAAAGCCTTTGTGTCAGATCCCTGATGATCTGAACATTTCCCGTTCTGATCTTGTTCAGAAACAGAAGGATGAGTCATTGAAATCTTGCTTTCAGTTAACGTCTTCTGATGTGTCTGCTGTGTCTACTTCTGATGTTGTACCTACAGTCGTTCTTTCACAAGGTACTTCAGTGCCTGGGTCACAGATAGCACCTTTGGCTTGTGAGCAAGAACAGGATTCCTTGGACAGTTCTCCAGGAATTGGTCTTTCTGTGGATCCTTCTCCAGAGTCTGTTGGTACTATTCGTGAAGTGGTTTGTACAGCTGGTGTCGTCCAGAACTGTGATGACGCTTTACCCATTCCCACTTTAACTGTTCCGATGGCGTCTTATATGCCAGATGAAGATGTTCGTTCTGTACAGTTTGATTGTGCTTTGTCTGACAGCAGTTCCAGGGAGTTGCGTGCAGCCTTTGATGATTTTCAGGACATTTTGACTCCCAAGTCAGGTTCTTTCTCAGGTGATGTACTACTACAGATCCCTCTTACAACAGATGTCCCTGTTAGAAAGAAATGTTATGAAATCCCCTTTTCTGCGAAAGAGGTTGTTGAGAGAGAGATTGGTATCATGTTGGATCTTGGTATCACTGAGCCATCGAATAGTCCGTATGCATCTCCAGTTGTATTCGTCAGGAAGAAAGATTGTACGTGTCATTTCTGCATTGATTTCAGGTCTATTTCTTGGACTCCTGAGTGTGCTGAAGCTTTGAGGAAGATTCAGGAAATCTTGTCTTCTGCACCTGTGTGTTGTTACCTAGATTGGGTAATCCTTTATTTCTCAGGACTGATGCTAGTTCTGTTGGTTTGGGTACTGTATTGCTCAGGAGAATAATGATGTTCTTCACCCAGTCGTGTTCGCTAGTCGAAACTTGCTGAATCGTGAGAAGGCGTACAGTAGTATTGAGCGGGAATGCTTAGCCATTGTCTCTACCCTGTGTGGGTATGGAGAGGCTGACCAAGTGGTCAGTAGACATGTGTGGTCTCTACCCTGTGTGGGTATGGAGAGGCTGACCGAGTGGTCAGTAGACATTGTATGTGTATTACCATCCGGGTGTGGAGTGCAGCCCATGCCCAGCCATTGTCTCTACCCTGTTGGGGTATGGAGAGGCTGACCGAGTGGTCAGTAGATATGTGTGGTCTCTACCCTGTGTGGGTATGGAGAGGTTGTCCGTGAGGTCAGCAACGAGCTAGCATGTCAAAGGGGTTCAGAGTTCGTTGGGACGACAGCTTGTGTTTTTCTGTGAGCCGTGAGTGGCTTCGTTTTTCAACGAGTGAATGTGATTTCTGGGTTTTGGGTATTCTGCTGTTTGTTTACTTCTTCAAAAAACAATTCGGTCATTGTTTTTTGTTTGAGGAGGGGGAGTATTGTGACGTCAACGTAAATTATGACGTCAACTTAAAATGACATAGGTAACTACATGACGAAAATAATAATATTGACGAGAGAAGAGAGCAAGAACTAACGGCCGAGGCTTTGGTGTCCAGCCTAATTTATTTTGTTTTAATCGTCGTTTTCTCCGTAGTGTTACTATGTGGAGAGGCTGACTTTCAAGTCAGTAATACGTTGATATTCACTGTGTATGTGCGATACTTCTGATGACGGTACCAGCGAAATATGTACCAGGAAATTTAATTGTTATAGAAATGTTGTGAATGCTGTGTCGCCGAGAGTGACTTAAAACTCCTGCAAGAATATTTATGTGCTCTAATTGTACCACCTCATGTGCGTCGGTGGGCTGAAGTTATTGATGTGAACATTGTAATATCAATACACGGAGAAGCTAATTAATTTTTGTTTTAGATCAACAATACGTGGAATCGAAGTTTATTGTGTTCTATGGGACTTTGCTGAAATCGTGTTCTCCGGGGATTCAATATTGGTTGCTGTGCCTTGTGAATCTACAGTTCTTCTATGGTTTACTGTGCTTTATGAATCTGCGGCTCTTCTTCTGTGGATTGCTGTGCTTTGTGAATCTGCGGTTCTTCTTCTATGGATTGCTGTGCTTTATGAATCTGCGGTTCTTCTTCTGTGGATTGCTGTGCTTTGTGAATCTGCGGTTCTTCTTCTGTGGATTGCTGTGCTTTGTGAATCTGCGGTTCTTCTTCTATGGATTACTGTGCCTTGTGAATTTGCGGTTCTTCTTCTGATAGTTTGACGTGATTTATTGTGCTTGTTGTGTGGAGACCCTGTTTCTTCTTCTTCATCGCTTGTGTTTGTGAACGGCTGTGCTTATTATGTGGGGACCTTGGTTATCCTTATTTGTCTTCTTTTAGTGTTGTAGACTGTGGCTTCGAGTACTGTGGAACCGAGTGTGTTGACTGCATATGTGAGACACTGTGGCCGGCGAGATCTGCGAGTGATATCAAGATATGTACTACGATATGCTGATATCTGATGACTGAAGTTCCTATGTATCGATATCTTGATCTATATGCTATGTAGTGACATGAATTGATTTGTACCAGTTCACATGAATGTATGTTTGATGGTTCAGGCAGCATAATTATAAAGAAAAAAAAATCTAACTCGTGTGTTGCCTGGCTATCCATGTGCGTTTGGTGTGGGTGTGCGTAGGGAATAATTATTACACGCATCCAAACTTTTGAGAGCGAGAGTCAGACAGCAAAACACGCACCGCACACCATCCGTAACACACTTCAACAGTCACATATAACTGGACAGAGAACAGGACAATGTAAACAGATCACACTTCAACAGTCACATATAACTGAACAGAGAACATGACAATGTAAACAGATCACCTTTCCACAGCCACCTGTAAAAAAGAGAAGGGACAATGTAAACAGATCACACTTCGACAGTCACACATAGCACAACAGAGAACAGGACAATGTAAACAGATCACACTCGACAGTCACATATAGCACAACAGAGAACAGACAATGTAAACAGATCACACTTCACAGTCACACATAGCAAACAGAGAACAGGACAATGTAAACAGATCACACTTCAACAGTCACACATAGCACAACAGAGAACAGGACAATGTAAACAGATCACACTTCAACAGTCACACATAGCACAACAGAGAACAGGACAATGTAAACAGATCACACTCCGACAGTCACACATAGCACAACAGAGAACAGGACAATGTAAACATATCACACTTCAACAGTCACATATAGCACAACAGAAAACAGGACAATGTAAACAGATCACACTTACAGTCACAATAGCAGAAAGAAACAGGACAATGTAAACAGATCACACTTCACAGTCACACATAGCAGAACAGAGAACAGGACAATGTTAACAGATCACACTTCCAGTCACACATAGCAGAACAGAGAACAGGACAATGTAAACAGATCACACTTCAACAGTCACATATAGCGAACAGAGAACAGGACAATGTAACAGATCACACTTCCAGTCACATATACGAAACAGAGAACAGGACAATGTTAACAGATCACACTTCCAGTCACATAGAACTGAACAGAGAACAGAACAATGTAAACAGATCACACTTCCACAGTCCCATATAACTGAACAGAGAACAGGACAATGTTAACAGATCACACTTCCAGTCACATATAACTGAACAGAGAACAGGACAATGTAAACAGATCACACTTCAACTGTCACACATAGCGGAACATAGAACAGGACAATGTAAACAGATCACACTTCAACAGTCACACACAACAGAACAGGACAATGTAAACAGATCACACTTCAACAGTCACATAATACTATAACTGAACAGAGAATAGGATGATGTAAACAGATCACACTCCCACCAGTTATATAAAACTGGATGAACAGAGGAGATGACAATTACATGCTATAAGATCAAAAGCAGCTCTTTATTACTATTGAAGAACATGAAAATAATTAAAGCAGAGTTACTATTCTAAGAAGTGAACAATGTATGTTATTTTCAACATAAACACAATCATACAGCAACCATGCACCTCAAGCAACTAGTAATTCACTTCAATTTTTTAATCTCAAAGTCAAACCTACAAGAAAATCCTTTTTTGTGTGTGAAACAGTGAACACATGAACACCCTGTGAAAATCATGCTTTTTCAGCTGAACATGAGACCATACTTTAGAATTACTGTGGGTGGTGACAGAAGCAAAAGGAAATGTAAGTGCAAAAGAGAGAAGGTGAACATTACGTGTCACCTCAGAATCACCACATCACACTTCTACCTATGAATTCATTCAGTGTATTAATTCATGTAGATCCTAAATCTGTTCAAGACTGGACTGCATCAATATTATTCTTGAAATATGATGATCTGTAATCCATTGCATTCCATGTGAAAGAAACCAACACTGCTTTCAGCTGGATTCCTTCAAAGAGTGGGATTGTTCATGATGGACATGCCGAGCTGTCTGTTACCATAGTGGAAATCTGTGGTACTGGAGAAAAAGACAGTGGCTTTCTTCTATTCCAACACAATGGAATTGTTTTTAATCGACTGCTTAAGGTCCTAGTAAGGTCATCAAAATTTCAAGTGTTCAGACTATTGCACTCTCCATTTACAAAGTGTTGGAAGGAAATCTGTAACACAGGTAATGTAACATTGACAATTGAAGACAATTTACTGTGTTGGGCAAAAGAAGACAGCATTCACCTGAAAGTATTTACAATTCTGCTGTCAGTTTCTGAAATCAAGCCATTCTAAAACAATCTTCTGTATATAAAACATTCTTTTTAAAACTGACCAATCATATTTCATACACTATAGTCTACTCAGTTGTTTTATGCAAACTCTCACCTATCCCTCCCCCCTCCAACACCAACTTCTCTCCTTTTTTTTGTCTGCTGTCGTTTGTTAAATGATAATGAATGATTTACTGAGTATAACTGTGTAAAACCATCACTATAGCTATTGTTTGTTAGATTGATAATGAATGATTTACAGAGTATGACTGTGTAGAACCATCACTATAGCTGTTGTTTGTTAATTGATAATGAATGATTTACTGAGTATGACTGTGTAGAACCACCATAGCTGTTGTTTGTTAATTGATAATGAATATTTACAGAGTATGACTGTGTAAAAGCATCACCATAGCTGTCGTTTGTTACACTGATAATGAATGATTTACAGAGTATGACTGTGTAAAATCATCACCATAGCTGTCGTTGTTACACTGATAATGAATGATTTACAGTGTATGACTGTGTAAAATCATCACCATAGCTGTCGTTTGTTACATTGATAATGAATGATTTACAGAGTATGACTGTGTAAAATCATCACCATAGCTGTCGTTTGTTAAATTGATAATGAATGATTTACAGAGTATGACTGTGTAAAATCATCACCATAGTTGATTAGACTCCAGATAAATGGGCAGACAACTCATCACCTTGCACTGTCGCCCTTTCTGTTTACCATGACAACAATTACACATGACACGCCATCATTAACTGAAATTTGTCCATTCTGAAGGTTTACACACACACACAAAAGGAAGAAAATAAAAGTCAAACTTGCCATGGTGAAAAAAGTCCTTTTCTTTCTCTGGACAATTATTTGAAACTATTCTAAAAACACATGTACAATATAATCCAGATGAAAGACAAAAGGTATGTTTGACATCAGACCTGAATTATCTACATTAGTGTGTAGACGAACACAACACTAAACAACACTACCAGTGTCCTTGTTAAAAGAGACTTCTATAGTGTCTATGCAAAAACCGCTACAGGCCCTGCATTGTATTACCGCCTGTCCTGAAGACAGCGGGTTACCAGCTTCTTTGGAATGTCAGCACTGTATGAAACGAGTTGTGCAATGAATGACAACTGATCCCAATTTTACCCCTGACTATAAACGTATTGCACAAGAGAACAGATAAAGGAATACAGTAAAAAAAAAAAATGGGACAAGGACTGACAACAGCAAGAGTAGCAGACACAGCAAGACATCTGCATGCAGTGATGAAGAAGTACACATAACTTTCAACAGGATATGTTTCATAATACACAACGCTGAGAGACAGGGGAGGGGAGAGGGAGGACTTACATACACGTCAACACTGCCGTTATCAGATTCTGTGTGTGTATTGATCAACAGGTATACTTCACCACCACTAACATCAACACTGCAATTATCAGATTCTGTGTGTGTATTGATTAACAATCAATAACATCAACACTGCAGTTATCAGATTCTGTGTATGCTTTGATCGACAGTTATACTTTAACTACCAATAATGTCAACACTGCCATAATGACGTTCTGTGTGTGTGTACATATGCATACGTCAATGAAAAAGAAAAAACAAAAGAAACAAAAAACATTGCAACCCCCAAGAACAGCAAACACAAACAAAACATTTCTGATCACCAAAAAGAATGTGAAGGTGACACTGAAACTTCTAGAAAGTCTATCACAACAAGGGCAAACACAGAACACTAGCATGAACAGATTCTGAAAAAGAATTGCAACCATTACATTCCTATGAAGTACAGCATAAAAAATGTGTTCACAATCATCACTACATATCATTTTGGAATGCATCAATAGTAGATAAAGCTAGGACAAAAAATGAATACCTGTTTGTCAAGAAAAAAAAATTACACATAATTGTAAACAGGTATAAACACACACATTCGCATGCAATGTTCTCAAATAATGTATCTTCTTTTTTCACATTATGTACTGTACCTCATATGTTTGGCATTCACAAAATGGTAAAAATGCATCAACAACTGTACTGCTGTATGAGATGTACTCATCTTTACTATATCTCCCACCCACCCCCCACCCCCAACCCCACCTCTCTCTCTCCTCTTTTTTCTTGTTCCTCACTTTCCTTCTGTCCTGCATCACACACTGCTGGTATCATCCTTACATACTTATTTTCGTCGTTCGCTGCAAGGATGGTTCCTGGGAGATGTCCGGACCTTTCTCTCTTTCTTCCCTTTTTTTTTTTCTTTCCTGTATCTTTTTGTTACACACGGTATGCAAGTGTCACTACACCTAACACTAGCACAAAAATAAACCCTGGCACGCTGTATCAAACGCCAAAACATTAAAGTCAGCAAGAAAATGTTCATTTGAAGCAATACAACATATAGACTTGCATGGTGTGTGAGAGTTGGAGCGAAAGGGGGGGGGGGGGGGAAGCCTGCCTTTACAACAAAAAAAGAAGAAAAGAAAAAGAAAAAAAAAAAAAGAAAAAAAAAAGCAGAGAAATTTTTTTTTTTTTTAAAGGGGGGGGGGGGGGGGGGGGGGGGGGAGTGGGGAGAGAAAAAAACTACTGCTGATTCATCACCAAACCACATGCCCCCCCCCCCCCCCCCCCCCCCCCCCTGACTGTTCCCGTGGCAGAAACATCAAGTACACCCTGATCCTCTCTGGAGTTAGTCTACAATAGCACAGCCAGCACACAATCACCATAGCTGCACAGGTCCCGAAGAGAAGGCACAATAACAAAGGCTCCTTCATCCTGTCAGGATTCAAACGCCTTTTAAATAGGGAAAAGTACACATCCATCTCTGCAGACATGGACAGTCGCTGAGGCAGAAGAGATACTCCCTCCTTCCATCCTCCCATCTTTCACATGGTACCCTGCTTAACATAAATGGCCCTCAATATGATCGTCTCTTTGTTCTACAGTGTTCTCCTCATCCTGTATGCGCGTGCCTGTACCCATCGTCAACACAGCGCAGGCCTCCAAGGGTGGTACAGGACTGCTCTAAAGGCAGGTGAAGACAGTGCTTCTCTGGGTCCTCCCCAGCACCTTCGGGTGTTTCTTTTTCTTCTTTGCCTAAACTAGGCTGACCCTGGAGAAAGGTCCAGTGACGGTGAGGAAAGACCCACTGACCACAGGGAAAGTCCTGTTGACAGTGGGAAAGACTACAACTTTGGATTCTCTCTTGAGGGCACATAAGACCGTATGGCGAAAGCTTGGCTGTGTCTGGAGTGGCACTGTCTTCATCTGTCCGTGGGCAGGGGTGGTTGGGTCTGTGGGGTGTGCTCGGCAGCTGGAGGGTTTTTCGCCGGTGGGCTCTGCAGTCATGAAATACGGGCTGGTACACCCATGGGGATGCTACTTTAAGGCTGTTAAGAGCTGCATCCTGTAGTCTGATTTACCTCTGTTCAGGAGCAGTTATGTCCCTTGATGTCTTAATGGAGTGTCCTGCGCGTGCCTGTACCCATCGTCAACACAGCGCAGGCCTCCAAGGGTGGTACAGGACTGCTCTAAAGGCAGGTGAAGACAGTGCTTCTCTGGGTCCTCCCCAGCACCTTCGGGTGTTTCTTTTTCTTCTTTGCCTAAACTAGGCTGACCCTGGAGAAAGGTCCAGTGACGGTGAGGAAAGACCCACTGACCACAGGGAAAGTCCTGTTGACAGTGGGAAAGACTACAACTTTGGATTCTCTCTTGAGGGCACATAAGACCGTATGGCGAAAGCTTGGCTGTGTCTGGAGTGGCACTGTCTTCATCTGTCCGTGGGCAGGGGTGGTTGGGTCTGTGGGGTGTGCTCGGCAGCTGGAGGGTTTTTCGCCGGTGGGCTCTGCAGTCATGAAATACGGGCTGGTACACCCATGGGGATGCTACTTTAAGGCTGTTAAGAGCTGCATCCTGTAGTCTGATTTACCTCTGTTCAGGAGCAGTTATGTCCCTTGATGTCTTAATGGAGTGTCCTGCGCGTGCCTGTACCCATCGTCAACACAGCGCAGGCCTCCAAGGGTGGTACAGGACTGCTCTAAAGGCAGGTGAAGACAGTGCTTCTCTGGGTCCTCCCCAGCACCTTCGGGTGTTTCTTTTTCTTCTTTGCCTAAACTAGGCTGACCCTGGAGAAAGGTCCAGTGACGGTGAGGAAAGACCCACTGACCACAGGGAAAGTCCTGTTGACAGTGGGAAAGACTACAACTTTGGATTCTCTCTTGAGGGCACATAAGACCGTATGGCGAAAGCTTGGCTGTGTCTGGAGTGGCACTGTCTTCATCTGTCCGTGGGCAGGGGTGGTTGGGTCTGTGGGGTGTGCTCGGCAGCTGGAGGGTTTTTTCGCCGGTGGGCTCTGCAGTCATGAAATACGGGCTGGTACACCCATGGGGATGCTACTTTAAGGCTGTTAAGAGCTGCATCCTGTAGTCTGATTTACCTCTGTTCAGGAGCAGTTATGTCCCTTGATGTCTTAATGGAGTGTCCTGCGCGTGCCTGTACCCATCGTCAACACAGCGCAGGCCTCCAAGGGTGGTACAGGACTGCTCTAAAGGCAGGTGAAGACAGTGCTTCTCTGGGTCCTCCCCAGCACCTTCGGGTGTTTCTTTTTCTTCTTTGCCTAAACTAGGCTGACCCTGGAGAAAGGTCCAGTGACGGTGAGGAAAGACCCACTGACCACAGGGAAAGTCCTGTTGACAGTGGGAAAGACTACAACTTTGGATTCTCTCTTGAGGGCACATAAGACCGTATGGCGAAAGCTTGGCTGTGTCTGGAGTGGCACTGTCTTCATCTGTCCGTGGGCAGGGGTGGTTGGGTCTGTGGGGTGTGCTCGGCAGCTGGAGGGTTTTTTCGCCGGTGGGCTCTGCAGTCATGAAATACGGGCTGGTACACCCATGGGGATGCTACTTTAAGGCTGTTAAGAGCTGCATCCTGTAGTCTGATTTACCTCTGTTCAGGAGCAGTTATGTCCCTTGATGTCTTAATGGAGTGTCCTGCGCGTGCCTGTACCCATCGTCAACACAGCGCAGGCCTCCAAGGGTGGTACAGGACTGCTCTAAAGGCAGGTGAAGACAGTGCTTCTCTGGGTCCTCCCCAGCACCTTCGGGTTGTTTCTTTTTCTTCTTTGCCTAAACTAGGCTGACCCTGGAGAAAGGTCCAGTGACGGTGAGGAAAGACCCACTGACCACAGGGAAAGTCCTGTTGACAGTGGGAAAGACTACAACTTTGGATTCTCTCTTGAGGGCACATAAGACCGTATGGCGAAAGCTTGGCTGTGTCTGGAGTGGCACTGTCTTCATCTGTCCGTGGGCAGGGGTGGTTGGGTCTGTGGGGTGTGCTCGGCAGCTGGAGGGTTTTTCGCCGGTGGGCTCTGCAGTCATGAAATACGGGCTGGTACACCCATGGGGATGCTACTTTAAGGCTGTTAAGAGCTGCATCCTGTAGTCTGATTTACCTCTGTTCAGGAGCAGTTATGTCCCTTGATGTCTTAATGGAGTGTCCTGCGCGTGCCTGTACCCATCGTCAACACAGCGCAGGCCTCCAAGGGTGGTACAGGACTGCTCTAAAGGCAGGTGAAGACAGTGCTTCTCTGGGTCCTCCCCAGCACCTTCGGGTGTTTCTTTTTCTTCTTTGCCTAAACTAGGCTGACCCTGGAGAAAGGTCCAGTGACGGTGAGGAAAGACCCACTGACCACAGGGAAAGTCCTGTTGACAGTGGGAAAGACTACAACTTTGGATTCTCTCTTGAGGGCACATAAGACCGTATGGCGAAAGCTTGGCTGTGTCTGGAGTGGCACTGTCTTCATCTGTCCGTGGGCAGGGGTGGTTGGGTCTGTGGGGTGTGCTCGGCAGCTGGAGGGTTTTTTCGCCGGTGGGCTCTGCAGTCATGAAATACGGGCTGGTACACCCATGGGGATGCTACTTTAAGGCTGTTAAGAGCTGCATCCTGTAGTCTGATTTACCTCTGTTCAGGAGCAGTTATGTCCCTTGATGTCTTAATGGAGTGTCCTGCGCGTGCCTGTACCCATCGTCAACACAGCGCAGGCCTCCAAGGGTGGTACAGGACTGCTCTAAAGGCAGGTGAAGACAGTGCTTCTCTGGGTCCTCCCCAGCACCTTCGGGTGTTTCTTTTTCTTTTTCTTTCGTACATCAACACACCAATAAGGATGTGTTTCAACACAAACACATACATACACACAAATCAACAATTACACCACACAAAACCAAACTACTTTCCAGTCTAACAATTTGAGGGGACCCCACTACTACAGTTATCACACTTGTCATTTTCTTCTGCTATCAGCACTGCTTCAGTCTCTGTGGCAGTCCATCTCCCCTTCTATTTCAGAGGCACCAGCTTGATCAGCAGAATGCTGGTGGGGTCCACCAAGACGTCCATGGGGGAGGATGGCTTGAACACACCCATGTGTTTGCCCTCAAACACATCGGTCACATTATACCCACTGGGATTTTTCAGACCATAATCACTCAGCGTCACCGTGAAAAGGATTGGTGTTCCTTCGTCATACTTGTTGAGGAAAGCAATGGCCGTGTTCCCCTGGGACAGAGGCTTGATCCACACCGAGATGGCATTGGGCACCTGCACAGAAACACAAAAGATGGCATCGGGCACCTACATGGAAAAACAAAAGATGGCATGGGCACCTGCATGGAAAAACAAAAGATGGCATTGGGCACCTGCATGGAAAAACAAAAGATGGCATGGGCACCTGCATGGAAAAACAAAAGATGGCATTGGGCACCTGCATGGAAAAACAAAAGATGGCATTGGGCACCTCATGGAAAAACAAAAGATGGCATTGGGCACCTGCATGGAAAAACAAAGATGGCACTGGGCACCTGCATGGAAAACAAAAGATGGCACTGGGCACCTGCATGGAAAAACAAAAGATGGCACTGGGCACCTGCATGGAAAACAAACATGGCACTGGGCACCTGCAAGGAAAAACAAAAGATGGCACTGGGCACCTGTGTGGGAAAACAAAAGATGGCACTGGGCACCTGCAAGGAAAAACAAAAGATGGCACTGGGCACCTTGTGGGAAAACAAAAGATGGCACTGGGCACCTGCAAGGAAAAACAAAAGATGGCACTGGCACCTCATGGAAAAACAAAAGATGGCACTGGGCACCTGTGGAAAAACAAAAGATGGCATTGGGCACCTGCAAGGAAAAACAAAAAGGCATGGCACCTGGTGAAAACAACAATGGCACTGGCACCTTGGAAAAACAAAAATGATGGCATTGGTGCACCTGCAAGGAAAAACAAAAGAAGGCATTGGGCACCTTGTGGAAAACAAACAATGGCACTGGGCACCTCATGGAAAAACAAAAGATGGCACTGGGCACCTGACATGTGAACGAAGAAAACAAAATGGCAATGGGCACCTGCATGGAAAACAAAACAATGGCACTGGGCACCTGCAAGGAAAAACAAAAGATGGCACTGGCACCTGTGTGGGAAAACAAAAGATGGCACTGGGCACCTGCAAGGAAAAACAAAAGATGGCACTGGGCACCTGTGTGGGAAAACAATAGATGGCACTGGACACCTGCAAGGAAAAACAAAAGATGGTACTGGGCACCTGCATGGAAAAACAAAAGATGGCATTGGGCACCTGTGTGGAAAACAAATGATGGCACTGGGCACCTCAGGGAAAAACAAAAGATGGCACTGGGCACCTGCATGGAAAAACAAAATATGGCAACTGGGCACCTGCATGGAAAACAAACAATGGCACTGGGCACCTGCAAGGAAAAACAAAAGATGGCACTGGGCACCTGTGTGGGAAAACAAAAGATGGCACTGGGCACCTGTGTAGACAAACAAAAGATGGCACTGGGCACCTGTGTGGGAAAACAAAAGATGGTACTGGGCACCTGCAAGGAAAAACAAAAGATGGCACTGGGCACCTGTGTGGGAAAACAAAAGATGGCACTGGGCACCTGCAAGGAAAAACAAAAGATGGCACTGGGCACCTGCAAGGAAAAACAAAAGATGGCATTGGGCACCTGCATGGAAAACAAACCATGGCACTGGGCACCTGCAAGGAAAAACAAAAGATGGCACTGGGCACCTGTGTGGGAAAACAAAAGATGGCACTGGGCACCTGTGTGGAAAAACAAAATATAGCACTGGGCACCTGCATGGAAAATAAAGGACGCATTGGACACCTGCATGGAAAACAAAAGAATGCATTGGGCACTGCATGGTAAATACAAAAGGATGCACTGTGCACCTGTGTGGAAAAACAAAAGATGGCACTGGGCACCTGTGTGGGAACACAAAAGATGGCACTGGGCACCTGTGTGGAAACACAAAAGATGGCACTGGGCACTTGCAGTGGGAAAAAAAAAGTACAAAAGCTGTAAAGTGTTCTTTCATTCATGCCAGATAAAACATAACGGCATGGTATTTGTGTGTTCTGCAGTGAAAACGTTCGCCTTCCCCCAGTCCACCTTATCATGAGGTTCAGCTGTCTGATTGGTATAAAAGTGTTCAGCTTTCAAGGCATTCTGAAATAAATGGCACACATCTTCACTTTTGACCTGGAATCTATTTCATAGATAAGGTACTTCTGCACGTATGGCAAACTTCTCCATTTTGTATGTCAAATACACTTTATCCAAATATAAGCTCCATCTGAGAGTAGGGGCATCTTTTCTTCATGTGTCATGAATTTTCCGTCTTCTTGTAAGAAATGCATTACTGCGTATTTTCCTTTTTCAATCAGCTTCTTTTGTTTGATCGTGACGTTACCTATTTCAATTTTGTCATTGTAAAACACAGGTTCCGACAGTAGTTCATTCACTGTCTGGGGTTCTACACATAAGCAAAATTCTTTGTAAGCCTTAAAAACATGAGTCCAAAATAAATTTGAGCTCATACATTCACAAGCAACTGCTAATCCATAACTTTCCAAGTTTTTCAATAAATGGATGGGTTTTCCTTATTCTTCCATTTATGATTAGTCGTGTTATTTTTTTTATCCACGAAATTTTCAAAGCATAAATGTATTTTCTGTCAGGTATGTTTAGACCACTTCTTTTACCGTTTTGATCATCGTCTTCCTGCTGATCTTATCTTTTTTACCATTCCAAACAAAGTGGAAGCATACTTTTTGAAGTTTTTTAATACAGGGGTCAGGTGGATCAGGCAAGAGAATCCAAAGATGTATAAGTTTCGACAGGACTAATGACTTCAAAACTGCGACTCTTCCCACTGGTGTAATAGTTCTTTGAGTCCAAATTTTGAATAACATTTTGATTTCAGAAAATTTGTCATTATAGTTCATTTCACATTCTTGTAAGTCTTGTGTAAACCAAATTCGGAGTATTTCAAATTTCAGGGGATTCCATATTATTTTAAAATGTGGACAGTATGTTGTCTTTGACATTTTTTGACACCCGAGCCATACAGCTTGCATTTTCTCACTGTTCTTGTGTAAACCTGAAGCTCTGCCAAATGTGTCGAGAATATGAATAGAACTTTCAAAATAAACTCTATCACCATTATTTAATAACTGAGTGTCGTCAGGAAACTGAGCTATTTTATGGTCCATCTCACCTATCTTTATTCCTTTTATCAATTTTTCTTCCTTTATCATTAGAGCTAAAATCTCTACACTGAGTATAAACAAATATGGAGAAATGGGATCTCCTTGCCTACATCCTTGTTCTATCTCAAACCATGGCGCAGTCTGTCTGTTTACAATAACTGTTGATTTAATATTCCTATATAATGTTTTCATCCACTGGCATATACTTTCGCCAAAACCAAACGCTTTTAGTACCTTAAACATGAAATTCCAATTTAATGAATCGAAAGCTTTTTCAAAATCAATACATAACAACAAACCAGGGAGATTCTGTAAAGTTTAAATAGTTCATGAAATCGTAAATCAGTCTGATATTATCTCTGATGTATCGATTGGTCATAAAGCCTGTTTGATCTTCACTAATGAGTGAAGGCAAGATGTCTTTTATTCTGTTCGAAATGCATTTAGAACCTATCTTGTATACTACATTTGAAAGAGAGATGGGGCACCAATTTTTTACAAATTCTTTTGGCTTCTCACCTTTTGGGAGACAGATAATCATCCCTTCTTTTTGCGTTGTCGAAAGTTCTCCATCTTTGTACGCTTCATTAAGGGATTACCACGAGGGGTCCTAATTGTGTGAAAAAAACTTAAAGAATTCAGCACTGAATCCATCTGTACCTGGGCTTTTTCCATGCTTCATGTCTTTTGGGTTAGTCCTGCTTCCTCTATTGTGATTTCTCCTTCCAGTAATTCTTTTTCATTTTCCGATAATTTGGGAATTGTTTTTACAAGATCTTCAACATTACAGTCTTGAGTTTCTTTTTCCTTATATATTTTTTCATAAAAGATTTTAACTTCACTCAGGATATCATTTTGTTCGGTTAATATTTCATCATCCTTGGTTACTAGTTTTGCGATATGTTTACTAATATAATTCCTTTTCTCAAGGTTACAGAAATACGTAGAATTTTTTTCACCATCTGCAACCCATCTTGCCCTTACGAGTACTCTTTCCATCTTCTTCACTCTGAGCGATCTTAATTCCTGATTTTGTTGTTGAAGTAGTTTCATTTCTGTTTGTTTTATTTTCCATCTTTTCTAGTGCTTCTATGTCTTTTATGAGATTGTTTTCTTTCTCTGTTGTTTTCTTCTTTTTTCTAATCAAGTAAGCTATTGATTTTTCTCTAAGTTTCATCAAGAGGAAATCTAAAAATACTTTGTCTGGAATTTTAAATTTGCAGAATTTTACTAGTTCATGTATTGACTGGTCTTCTTTTGCTGAAAGATCGACTGCGTGTTCTCGTATTACATTTAGGACTAGTTCATTTATTTCATCAACATATTGTTTATCTTTTTATATAGATACATTAAATTTCCAGAAACTTTTAAACTTTTCACTTTTCCCTAATTTTAAACACCAAGTAATCATGGAATGATCAGACTGATAACCTGGTAAAATTTCAGCATTTTCAAAAGCAAAATAAAGATAATCTGATAACAGAAAATAGTCTAATCGGCTTTGTTTTAGTGGTGTTGGTCTTCGCCAGGTATACCGTTTACAATCAGGGTTCTCTTCTCTCCATACGTCAGCAAGTCCAGTTTCTTCAGTCATATTTATCAGTGCTTCTCTGACTCTAGGTTGTTATCTTGTACATAGTTAAAACTGTCTAAGTTAGGATCCATCACGACATTCCAGTCTCCTACAGCAATGATTTTGTTATTGTTATAACTCTTTATGATTTTGTTGAGTGTGCCGTAAAACAAGGGGTCATCTTTACTGGATCCATACAAGTTCACCAAGAGAAATTCTTTTTCAAATGAAGAAAAAGATACCAGTATAAAGTTTCCATCTTCATCACGGTGTACGTGTTTTTTTTTTTAAATCTGAAATTCAAAGTTGTTTGAAAATAATCTTTTCATTTTCTACTGAAAATGTATTTCATCCAGATGTAGGCCATATCTCTTCATTTTCTTTTTCCCTCTAAATCCGTTTCATCCATAGATATGCTTCTTCTGAATGTTGGGGACATCTCTTCACATTTGAGGTAATTCTCTTTCATCACTGATAAGGAACTTCTGAATGTCAGGCACACCCCTTTTGCAGTGTACACAAACAAATCTCTCACATTGGCTATGTACACTCACACCTCAAGCCAGCCAAAAAAATCAATGATACATTGTGTCAAAACAAACAAAAGAGTCTAAAATTGTGAGAGAAAAAAAAAGAAAAAGATGTGAAATGCATAAATGGTCTCAAAAACAACACTTGTGGTCAAACTGTCACTCAATGTAGAAAAAGCCGGTCCATTTTACCCTTTGTCCCCAGCAGCCACGTTGGCTCTCTGCTTTAGGGAATAGGTCACAGCTGACCGTTTTCCACCTCAGCACCATCAGTTCATTCACTTCCAATTCAGATCACACTTGTTGACATTTATTGGTTTCCTCTCCACATGTCTGAAGGGAGTGTCATATTGCACTGCCGGAGTGACAGGCACTGTGACCAGTGCTGTTACTGTTCTTTCTCGACAACAATCAAAATGCTGTATGATGGCCAGGTTTCACTCGATGTTCAGGTCAAACCCAACAGAGGTCAGTATATGTTGTGTAGCTCTTGTGACTGTGGTCAGCGTGTTGTGTAGCTGTTGCGCCTGTGGTGTGTAGCTGTTGTGCCTGTGGACTGCATGTTGTGTAGCTGTTGTGCCTGTGGTCTGCATGTTGTATAGCTGTTGTGCCTGTGGACTGCATGTTGTATAGCTGTTGTGCCAGTGGTCTGCATGTTGTGTAGCTATTGTGCCTGTGGTGTGTAGCTGTTGTGCCTGTGGTCTGCATATTGTGTAGCTGTTGTGCCTGTGGTCTGCATGTTGTGTAGCTGTTGTGCCTGTGGTCTGCATGTTGTGTAGCTGTTGTGCCTGTGGTCGGCATGTTGTGTAGATGTTGTGCCTGTGGTCTGCATGTTGTGTAGATGTTGTGCCTGTGGTCTGCATGTTGTATAGCTGTTGTGCCTGTGGTCTGCATGTTGTGTAGATGTGGTGCCTGTGGACTGCATGTTGTATAGCTGTTGTGCCTGTTGTCTGCATGTTGTACAGTGGTTGTGCCAGTGGTCTGCATGTTGTACAGTGGTTGTGCCAGTGGTCTGCATGTTGTATAGCTGTTGCGCCTGTGGTCTGCATGTTGTATAGGTGTTGTGCCTGTGGTCTGCATGTTGTACAGTGGTTGTGCCTGTGGTCTGCATGTTGTACAGTGGTTGTGCCTGTGGTCTGCATATTGTATAGATGTTGTGCCTGTGGTCTGTGTGTTGTGTAGTTGTTGAGCCCGTGGTGTGTAGCTGTTGTGCCTGTGATCTGCATGTTGTATAGATGTTGTGCCCGTGGTCTGCATGTTGTGTAGCTGTTGTGCCTGTGGTGTGTAGCTGTTGTGCCTGTGGTCTGCATGTTGTATAGATGTTGTGCCCGTGGTCTGCATGTTGTATAGATGTTGTGTAGCTGTTGTGCCTGTGGTGTGTAGCTGTTGTGCCTGTGGTGTGCAGCTGTTGTGTAGCTGTTGTGTCATTTGACAAACCATTCCAAGGTAAGCTAATGAACTAAGAGAACTGAGGTAGCTGTACCTCTTACAGTTGGACACAGACAGAATATTTGTGACTGTACTTCAAACGATTGCACACACTGAGCCGAGTTAACTGTGCCTCATACAGTGACACAGACACCAAAAGAACAGAGCTAAATCTACCTCATACAGTGACACAGACATCAGAAGAACAGAGCTGACTGTAGCTCATACAGTGACACAGACATCCGAAGAACAGAGCTGACTGTACCTCATACAGTGACACAGACATCAGAAGAACAGAGCTGACTGTACCTCATACAGTGACACAGACATCAGGACAGAGCTGACTGTAGCTCATACAGTGACACAGACATCAGAAGAAAAGAGCTGACTGTACCTCATACGGTGACACAGACATCAGAAGAAAAGAGCTGACTGTACCTCATACAGTGACACAGACATCAGAAGAACAGAGCCGACTGTACCTCATACAGTGACACAGACATCAGAAGAACAGAGCTGACTGTACCTCATACAGTGACACAGACATCAGGACAGAGCTGACTGTACCTCATACAGTGACACAGACATCAGGACAGAGCTGACTGTACCTCATACAGTGAAACAGACATCAGAAGAACAGAGCTGACTGTACCTTATACAGTGAAACAGACATCAGAAGAACAGAGCTGACTGTACCTCGTACAGTGACACAGACATCAGAAGAACAGAGCTGACTGTACCTCATACAGTGACACAGACATCAGGACAGAGCTGACTGTACCTCATACAGTGACACAGACATCAGGACAGAGCTGACTGTACCTCATACAGTGACAAAGACATCAGAAGAACAGAGCTGACTGTACCTCATACAGTGACACAGACACCAAAAGAACAGAGCTGACTGTACCTCATACACTGAAACAGACATCAGGACAGAGCTGACTGTACCTCATACAGTGACACAGACATCAGGACAGAGCTGACTGTACATCACACAGTGAAATAGACACATGAAACAGACAGCAAAAGAACAGAGCTGACTGTACCTCGAACAGGCGGACAGCCTGGACTCCCAGAGGGTCCTGGTTGATGGCGATGACATCCTTGTTTTTCAGCAGGTCCAGGGCTTCCTTGGAGATGGTGCGCAGGTCCACCGACATGAAGAGGGGAGCGGCAAACATGGCCCACATTCCAAATTGGGCTTTCTGCTGGTAGTAGCTTAGTCCAAAGTCCCCCACCACCAGCTGTAAATAGCAGGGCAGAACAGACACAGGGTGAGACACCAGGCAGCACAGACACAGACACCAGGCAGCACAGACACAGGGTCAGACACCAGGCATCACAGACACAGGGTCAGACACCAGGCAGCACAGACACACACAGACACCATGCAGCACAGACACAGGGTCAGACACCAGGCAGCACAGACACAGACAGACACCATGCAGCACAGACACAGGGTCAGACACCAGACAGCACAGACACAGACAGACACCACGCAGCACAGACACAGAAGACACCAGGCAGCACAGACACAGGGTCAGACACCAGGCAGCACAGACACAGGCAGACACCATGCAGCACAGACCCCAGGGCAGACACCAGACAGCACAGACACAACAGACCCATGCACACAGACACAGAAGACACGGGCAGCACAGACACAGGGTCAACACCAGGCAGAACAGACACAGGCAGATACCATGCAGCACAGACACATGGGTCAGACACCAGGCAGCACAGACACAGACAGACACAGCATCACAGACACAGACAGACACAGCAGCACAGACACAGGTCAGATACCAGGCAGCGCAGACACAGGGTCAGACACCAGGCAGCACAGACACAGACAGACACCATGCAGCAAGCACAGGGTCAGACACCAGACAGCACAGACACAGACAGACACCATGCAGCAAGACACAGGGTCAGACACCAGACAGCACAGACACCAGACAGCACAACACAGGCAGACAAGCAGCACACAGGGCAGACACCAGGCAGCACAGACACAGGTCAGACACCAGCAGCACAGACACAGACAGCACAGGCAGCCAGACACAGGTCAGACACCAGGCAGCACAGACACAGACACCAGGCAGCACAGACACAGGGTCAGACACCAGGCAGCACAGACACAGACAGACACCATGCAGCATGGACACAGACAGACACCATGCAGCACAGACACAGACACCAGGCAGCACAGACACAGGGTCAGACACCATGCAGCACAGACACAGACAGACACCATGCAGCACAGACACAGGGTCAGACACCAGGCAGCACAGACACAGACAGACACCATGCAGCACAGACACAGACAGACACCAGGCAGCACAGACACAGGGTCAGACACCAGGCAGAACAGACACAGAGTAGACACCATGCAGCACAGACACAGACACCATGCAGCACAGACACATGGTCAGACACCAGGCAGCACAGACACAGACAGACACCAGACAGCACAGACACAGGGTAGACACCATGCAGCACAGACACAGACAGACACCAGGCAGCACAGACACAGGGTCATACACCAGGCAGCACAGACACAGGGTCAGACACCATGCAGCACCGACACAGGGTCAGACACCATGCAGCACCGACACAGGGTCAGACACCAGGCAGCACAGACACAGGGTCAGACATCAGGCAGCACAGACACAAACAGATACCATGCACAGACACAGACAGACACCATGCAGCACAGACACAGACAGACACAATGCAGCACAGACACAGGGTCAGACACCAGGCAGCACAGACACAGTTTCAGACACAATGCAGCACAGACACAGGGTCAGACACCCACAGACACCATGCAGCACAGACAGTCCTTGACTATTCTAAGAACAGCCAGTATTTCATTAACTTTCTTCAGCGCTTTCTTCAGCAGTAGTCTTTGTCTATTTCAAGAACAGCTAGAATTTCACTGACATGTTTGCGACCTGCTTTAGTAAATTTGGGAAATTGATTGTTAAGAGCATGACAACTAAGTGACCAAGTCGAGAGATGGGAAAGTGAAAGACTGACAGGTGATAAGAACACAGTTATCTATTTGTGTGCTATAAACTGATATTTCATGTCCTTTGTCTGTGTGGAAAATAAAAAAAAAACTATGTTCATTTGAACCTTGTTCTGTTATCACTTTCTTCTGATCAGTTTGCCTTATCCTACATGAGCACACCCACCCAAGCTTTGGTGACCTGTCATTCAGTCACTGTAAATGATAAACTGTAAACATTTTCTTAGCCTGCATAGTTTATGACCAAGCTGACTGATAATGGTCATGTGAAGACTGAAGCCATCTTAAAACAACATACAACAGCCCGAGCCAACTGTACTAAGTCACAAACATTCTCCATCTGCAAACAACATACAACTCCCCAAACCGACTATATTAGGTCACAAAACATTTTCCATCTGTGAACAATATACAACATCCCAGACCAACTGTTTTAAATCACAAAACATTCTGTGAAGACAGAAAAAAAACACTGATTATAATGCTTCATAGAGGGCATTCCAGTTGAGTCGGTCACAGATACTGAGCCAGACAAATCTCATAAACAACAAGAGAATGCACCAATAGTATCACTATACAGTAGTATACAGCCATGAACAACTACTGATTGCACCCTTAGTATCATTAGCAAGCCAGATATCTCTTGAATACACCCACAGTATCACTATAGAACCTGGAACAACTAGTCAATACACCCATAGTATCACTATAGAACCAGGAACAACTAGTCAATACACCCATAGTATCACTATAGAACCAGGGACAACTAGCGAATATACCCATAGTATCAATACAGAACCAGGAACAACTAGTCAATACACCCATAGTATCACTATAGAACCAGGAACAACTAGTGAATATACCCACAGTATCAATATAGAACCAGGAACAACTAGTCAATACACCCATAGTATCACTATAGAACCAGGAACAACTAGTGAATATACCCACAGTATCAATATAGAAACAGGAACAACTAGTGAATACACACATAGTATCATTATACAACCAGAAATAACTACTGATTAACTCATAGTATCATCCACCGATTCTCGTCTGCTTCGGCTTCCCTCCGCTCGCCTGAAAACTTCAAGCCAACAATCTTTCTCTTACCAGGCACCTGCTCTGTGGAATAGTCTCCCTTCTTCTCTGCATAACACAGACTCTTTAGAGACTTTTAAAACCTCCCTAAAGACACATCTTTTCCCTCGGACTGATTAATGATATCCACTTACCACTGTGCGCGCGTTTGCTTATGTTGAACACACTCGTGTGTCTGTCTGCATGTGTGAGTTTTTTCGGTGGTGTGTGTGTGTGTGTGTGTGTGTGTGTGTGTGTGTCTGTGGTGTGTGTGTGTGTGTGTGTGTGTGTGTGCGCGCTTTGAATCAGAATTATAATTTTATCATGTTTTTCTGTAAGATGCGCTCTGGGCTCTCACAAGGTAAAGCGCTCTATAAATATCCTTTTACATTACATTACATTACACTATAGAACCAGGAACAACTAGTGAATACACCCATATCACTACAGAACCAGGAACAACTAGTCAATACACAAATAGTATCACTACAGAACCTGGAACTGGTCAATACACCCACAGTATCACCATAGAACAGGAACGACTAGTCAATACACCCATAGTATCACTATAGAGCCATAAAAACTATTGAATACACCCACCGCATCATTAGACATCCCGACACTAGACATCCAGACACTATCTTAAAAACAAACAGAATACTCATTGGATCACTATCGGCTCATGTGGTTGCCAGCCTCTAAGTTGGCTGTCAGTTCACAGGCCCTCATTGTTAACTGAACCGATCAGTCTCATTGTTAACTGAACTGATCACTCTCATTGTTAACTGAACCGATCAGTCTCATTGTTAAGTCAGGGTTCCTACAGACTCCCAAGAACAAAATTCAAGGATTTTTCAAGGGGTTTTCAAGAAGATTTTTTTTTTTCAATTCAAGGCAACAACACATGCTCGCTTGGTTAGATAACAGACGACAATCCGGGATCACGACAATGTTGTAAAAATTTGCTTTAAAATAATTTTTAATCAACTTGAATGCAGAAAAATCAAACTGCCATTTCTTTTTGCAACATTGAAATTTTTTGGAGACAATGGCTTGATTTTCACAGGTATTCAAGGAGGTTTGGTCAGCAGAACCACATTTTATTGATTTTCAAGGCCTTGAAATTCGCTCTCAGAATTCAAGGAGTTTCAAGGAGCATACAAACCCTGTTAACTGAACCATTCAGTCTCATTGTTAACAGTACTGATCAGTCTCATTGTTAACAGTACCGATCACTCTCATTGTTAACAGTACCGATCAGTCTCATTGTTAACAGTACCGATCACTCTCATTGTAAAAGTACCGATCACTCTCACTGTTAACAGTACTGATCAGTCTCGTTGTTAACTTTAAAGATAATTCTCATTGTTAACTGTAAAGATCAGTCTTATTGTTCACTGTAAAGATCAGTCTCATTGTTAATTGTAAAGATCAGTCTCATTGTTAGCTGTTATGATCAGTCTCATTGTTAGCTGTTAAGATCAGTCTCATTGTTAGCTGTAAAGATCTGTCTCACTGTTAGCTGTAAAGATCAGTCTCATTGTTAATTGTAAAGATCAGTCTCATTGTTAGCTGTAAAGATCAGTCTCATTGTTCACTGTAAAGATCAGTCTCATTGTTAACTGTAAAGATCAGTTTCATTGTTAATTGTAAATATCAGTCTCATTGTTAGCTGTACAGATCAGTTTCACTGTTAATTGTAAAGATCAGTCTCATTGTTAGCTGTAAATATCAGTCTCATTGTTAGCTGTAAAGATCAGTTTCACTGTTAATTGTAAAGATCAGTCTTACTGTTAACAGTACCAATCAATCTTGTTAACTGTGTGTCTTCTCTGAATGGATCAAATGAATGAAAGAAACAATAGACAGTAGATCAAATGAATGAAAGAAACAGTAGACAGTAGATCAAATGAATGAAAGAAACAATAGACAGTAGATCAAATGAATGAAAGAAACAATAGACAGTAGATCAAATGAATGAAAGAAACAATAGACAGTAGATCAAATGAATGAAAGAAACAATAGACAGTAGATCAAATGAATGAAAGAAACAGTAGACAGTAGATCAAATGAATGAAAGAAACAATAGACAGTAGATCAAATGAATGAAAGAAACAGTAGACAGTAGATCAAATGAATGAAAGAAACAATAGACAGTAGATCAAATGAATGAAAGAAACAGTAGACAGTAGATCAAATGAATGAAAGAAACAATAGACAGTAGATCAAATGAATGAAAGAAACAACAGATCAAATGAATGAAAGAAACAACAGATCAAATGAATGAAAGAAACAACAGATCAAATGAATGAAAGAAACAACAGATCAAATGAATGAAAGAAACAACAGATCAAATGAATGAAAGAAACAACAGATCAAATGAATGAAAGAAACAACAGATCAAATGAATGAAAGAAACAACAGATCAAATGAATGAAAGAAACGCGGTGAAACTTCCCTTTGTGTCTCCTCTGAATGGATCAAATGAATGAAAGAAACAATAGATCAAATGAATGAAATAAATAAAGTGGAACAAATGAAGTGAGCACTGAGGGAGAGGACCATATTAGGGCTCAGTTCCCAAAGGACAAGGATACACTTGACACTGAGGACGCCTTCATCCCCCACCACCCCCACCTGCCCTCCTTTCTCTCAGCACACTGTCAGCAGTAAGACTGACTGCCCACCTGCAGCCTCATTAGTCACCTGTTTCTATACATGCTTCGTTAAAAACATACTAACAACAGTAATAATGATAATAATAATAATAATAATGATTACGATAACAACAATACATAACCACGAATAATAATAATGATTATGATAATAACAACAATACATAACAATGAATAATAATAATGATCACTGTAAACAAGTGGGGTATTTTTTGCTCCCGTAAGAAAACCTAACACAGAGTAACTTTTATTCAAGACTGGCACAGCCTTTCAAACTTGAATAAAGTCAGACAAATACATAGACGAACAATCTAATAGTGGGGGAAAAAACAAGCGCAGGCCAACAACTGAACTGTCTTCATAGTAATGACTTGGCAAAGATTTGGACTTAAGGAAAGGGGGGGGGGGGGGGGGGGGGGGGGAGAGAGGTTTGAAGATGGAGAAACTGGGAACATGAAATGAAGAAAATATGTTACAAATATGAAAACTCTTCACTAGCTGCATAAGGGAACCATCGCAATCCCTTTTGAAGGCAGATATATTTGTATTGCCTGCTCCGAGGCCTTTCGTCCGCTGGGTCGGAATTCATCAGGGAGACACGGCTGGTTGTGTCTGCACTCCTGGCGTCAAATAGAGACACACCACAGTCCATAATACTGTGGTGTTCTCACCACCAAGGGTACAAAAAAGAATCCAATAGCACCCCCAAAGCAGCCAGCGAAGAGTAGTAAATGAAACCAAATGAAAGTGTGGGGAGGAAAAAAAGTTGCTGAAAAACTAAAGACATTATGTAAATAGTATAAAATGTAGGGGACAATCTTTGAGCCTACACTTGAGGATTCACCCAAAGATGCAAGGGAGATCAAAAGACAAACACACAGACGGACAGAAACAAATACAAATAACCTCAATTTAATCAAAACAAAATCGGAAATGAAATGAGGCAGGGAACAGTAAACGATAAACAGTAAAAAAAGTGGGGTATTTTTTGCTCCCATAAGAAAACCTAACACAGAGTAACTTTTATTCAAGACTGGCACAGCCTTTGAAACTTGAATAATGTCAGACAAATACATAGACGAGCAATCTAATAGTGGGGGAAAAAACAAGCGCAGGCCAACAACTGAACTGTCTTCATAGTAATGACTTGGCAAAGATTTGGACTTAAGGAGGAGGGGGGGTGGGGGGTGGGGGGGGGGTTGAAGATGGAGAAACTGGGAACATGAAATTAAGAAAATATGTTACAAACATGAAAACTCTTCACTAGCTGCATATGTGTCTCTATTTGACGCCAGGAGCGCAGACACAACCAGCCGTGTCTCCCTGATGAGTTTCCGACCCAACGGACGAAAGGCCTCGGAGCAGGCAATACAAATATATCTGCCTTCAAAAGGGATTGCGATGGTTCCCTTATGCAGCTAGTGAAGAGTTTTCATATTTGTAACATATTTTCTTAATTTCATGTTCCCAGTTTCTCCATCTTCAAACCCCCCCCCCCCCCCCCCCAAGTCCAAATCTTTGCCAAGTCATTACTATGAAGTCAGTTCAGTTGTTGGCCTGCGCTTGTTTTTTCCCCCACTATCTGATTATTCGTCTATGTATTTGTCTGACTTTATTCAAGTTTCAAAGGCTGTGCCAGTCTTGAATAAAAGTTACTCTGTGTTAGGTTTTCTTATGGGAGCAAAAAATACCTCACTTGTTCACTGTTTATCATTTACCGTTCCCTGCCTCATTTCATTTCCGATTTTGTTTTGATTAAATTGAGGTTATTTGTATTTGTTTCTGTCCGTCTGTGTGTTTGTCTTTTGATCTCCCTTGCATCTTTGGGTGGATCCTCAAGCATACGCTCAAAGATTGTCCCCTACATTTTATACTATTTGCATAATGTCTTTATTTTTCAGCAACTTTTTTTCCTCCCCACACTTTCGTTTGGTTTCATTTACTACTCTTCGCTGGCTGCTTTGGGGGTGTTACTGGATTCTTTTTTGCACCCTTGGTGGTGAGAACACTACAGTATTATGGACTGTGGTGTGTCTCTATTTGACGCCAGAAGCGCAGACACAACCAGCCGTGTCTTCGTGATGAGTTCCGACCCAGCAGACGAAAGGCCTCGGAGCAGGCAATACAAATATATCTGCCTTCAAAAGGGATTGCGATGGTTCCCTTATGCAGCTAGTGAAGAGTTTTCATATTTGTAACATATTTTCTTAATTTCATGTTCCCAGTTTCTCCATCTTCAACGCCCCCCCCCCCCCCCCCCCCCCCCCCCCCTCCCTTAAGTCCAAATCTTTGCCAAGTCATTACTATGAAGACAGTTCAGTTGTTGGCCTGCGCTTGTTTTTTCCCCCACTATTAGATTGTTCGTCTATGTATTTGTCTGACTTTATTCAAGTTTCAAAGGCTGTGCCAGTCTTGAATAAAAGTTACTCTGTGTTAGGTTTTCTTATGGGAGCAAAAAATACCCCACTTTTTTTACTGTTTATTGTTTACTGTTCCCTGCCTCATTTCATTTCCAATAATGATTACGATAATAACAATACATAACAATGAATAATAATAATAATGACGATAATAACAACAATACATAACAATGAATAATAATAATAATTACTATAATAACAATACATAACAATGAATAACAATAATGATGACGATAATAACAACAATACATAACAATGAATAATAATAATGATTACGATAATAACAATACATAACAATGAATAACAGTAATGACACAATAGCTTATCATTCATGTTTCTGATCAGTACTCCACAAAATGAATAACAGCACTAAAACTAATAACAAATAATGACACACTGGTACAGCTTATCCAGCAAAGGACATTGTCATCAGCGCATATGGAGCGATTTAGTTTAACAGCCAACTCCAACCACCAAACTCTGGCTTTCCTCTAAAGATAATGTCGGTTCCTTCATGTTTATGGAGCATACTCACTTCATCATAATGCTGACAGTGTAAATATTCATCATCAACAATAACAATCATTATGAGTATAGTGCTGACAGTGTAAATGTTCATCATCAACAATAACAATCATTATGAGAATAGTGCTGACATTGAAAATATTGATCATCAACAATAACAATCATGATGAGTATAGTGCTTACAGCATAAATATTCATCATCAACAATAATAATCATGATGAGTATAGTGCTGACATTGTAACTATTCATCATCAGCAATAAAAACAATCATCGTGGGTATAGTGCTGACAATGTAAATATTCATCATCAACAATAACTATCCTGTGTCACTCACCACACACGATGATGCCCTCTCTTCAATGAAATATTCATCATCAACAATAACTATCCTGTGTCACTCACCACACACGATGATGCCCTCTCTTCAATGAAAGCAGTTCACATTCAACACACTGAAGTCCACCCAAATCAGCAGAAGGGGGATTACTCTTACCATATCAGGGTCTGCCCAGCCCCCGGGGCCGGTGTAGGCACTGAAGTTGAGCTCATTCTTCCCATAATAATCCACAATGGACAACACACTGCCCCAGGCATCGGTCACATCCTCAAAGTTGCGCCACATGTTACAGGTGTTGCGAATGGCGCTGTAGTTGGACTGCCAGGCACCACAGAATGACACCATGGAAACAAGGGAGGTTAAAATCAAGTCCACAGAATGGGCTTCCCCTCTTACATGATGGGAAGTTGGCCGATGCAAACAATTTGGACTGCTGCAGGGAGACACCTCAGGTAATGCCAGCGTTCTGTGTTCAACAGGTTTTACAGTCACTGACAGGTAATCTCTGTGTTCAACAGGTTTTATAGTCACTGACAGGTAATGCTCTGTGTTCAACAGGTTTTATAGTCACTGACAAGTAATGCTCTGTGTTCAACAGGTTTTACAGTCACTGACAGGTAATGCTCTGTGTTCAACAGGTTTTATAGTCACTTACAGGTAATGCTCTGTGTTCAACAGGTTTTATAGTCACTGACAGGTAATGCTCTGTGTTCAACAGGTTTAATAGTCACTGACAGGTAATGCTCTGTGTTCAGCAGGTTTTACAGTCACTGACAGGTAATGCTCTGTGTTCAACAGGTTTTCACAGTCACTGACAGGTAACGTTCTGTGTTCAACAGGTTTTATAGTCACGACAGGTAATGCTCTGTGCTCAACAGGTTTTATAGTCACTGACGAGCGTTAATGCTCTGTGTTCAACAGGTTTTATAGTCACTACAGGTAATGCTCTGTGTTCAACAGGTTTAAGTCACTGGATCAGGTTAAATGCCTAAGTTCAAAAACAGGTTTTTACAGTCACCGACAGATAATGCTCTGTGTTCAAAGGTTTCACAGTCACTGACAGGTAACGTTCTGTGTTGAACAGGTTTTACAGTCACAGGTAATTCTCTGTGTTCAACAGGTTTTATAGTTACCGACAGGTAATGTTCTGTTTTTATCGGGTGTTACAGTCACTGACAGGTAATGTTCTTTGTTGAACAGGTTTTACAGTCACTGACAGGTAACGTGCTGTGTTGAACTGGTGTTACAGTCACTGACAGGTAACATTCTGTGTTGAACAGGTTTTATAGTCACCGACAGGTAATATTCAGTGTTGAACATGTTTTATAGTTACCGACAGGTAATGCTCTGTGTTCAACAGGTTTTACAGTCACTGACATATAATGCTCTGTGTTCAACATGTTTCATAGTCACCAACAGGTAATGCTCTGTGTTCAACAGGTTTTATAGTCACTGACAGGTAATGTTCTGTGCTCAACAGATTTTATAGTCACTGACAGGTAATGCTCTGTGTTCAACAGGTTTCACAGTCACTGACAGGTAATGCTCTGTGTTTGACAGGTTTTATAGTCACCGACAGGTAATGCTCTGTTTTCAACAGGTTTCATAGTCACTGACAGGTAATGCTCTGTGTTTAACAGGTTTCATAGTCACCAACAGGTAATGCTCTGTGTTCAACATGTTTCATAGTCACCAACCGGTAATTGTCTGTGCTCAACATGTTTCATAGTCACCAACAGGTAATGCTCTGTGTTCAACAGGTTTTATAGTCACTGACAGGTAATGCTCTGTGCTCAACAGGTTTTATAGTCACTGACAGGTAATGCTCTGTGTTCAACAGGTTTTATAGTCAGTGACAGGTAATGCTCTGTTTCAACAGGTTTTATAGTCACTGACAGGTAATGCTCTGTGTTTGACAGGTTTCATAGTCACTGACAGGTAATGCTCTGTGTTCAACAGGTTTCATAGTCACTGACAGGTAATACCAAGCTTGCAGGACAGCTCAAGGTTGAAAGAAGTTGCACCTTCCTTGTTCTCTGTGCATTCCACTTATCCAGCACCAGTGGCCTTCTTTATTTTCAAATGTTTTTACAGGTAAAACAAAAGGAAGACAGGGTCTTTTAGTGACAGGTAAATGTATTAGCTGAGATGCATTGGGCAGATGACCAAAACTGTGTCAGGGCCAGTCTGGTGTGATAGGTAACAATTAAAGCCACCACCCAGTTCACTTGAAAGACAGAACAAGAAAGCAGTTGACAGTGAATGTCACCACTCAATTCACATGAAAGACAAAAAAATGGCCGACAGTGAATGCCACCATCCAGTTCACATGACACAAAAACAAGAAAAAAAAGCTAACAGTGAATGCCACCACCCAGTTCACATGACAGACAGAACAAAACGACTGACTGGAACAATAGCAGACGTGAATGTCTTCAGTTGCAGACATCAGCACATAAAAAGTGCATGTAAATATATGTATGTGTGCACATCAATAAGAGTGTTTTGTATACATGCAAGCACTCATGTATGCAAGTACAGGTGTACAGGCAGGCAGGTGTGCAGGCATATCACACCTATGTGCAATGCACATACACACAGACTGCGGTAGATGAATGTTATCCAAAGCCAAGCAGGCAACAAAACGACCAGCCAACAGAAAATGCCAGGGGAAGATCACAGAAGACTGTTAGTATCATGTAAGGCAATTTAAAATGTTTAATATCCAGGGAAAGATCACAGAAGACTGTTAGTATCATGTGAGGCCAATTCAATGTTTAATATCCAGGGAAAGATCACAGAAGACTGTTAGTATCTTGTGAGGCAAATTAAATGTTTAATATCCAGGGAAAGATCACAGAAGACTGTTAGTATCTTGTGAGGCAAATTAAATGTTTAATATCCAGGGAAAGATCACAGAAGACTGTTAGTATCTTGTGAGGCAAATTAAATGTTTAATATCCAGGGAAAGGTCACAGAAGACTGTTAGTATCTTGTGAGGCCAATTCAATGTTTACCATCTTCTTCTGGGAATCAAAACCCTCTCCCGCCCTCCCATCTTCTCTTTCTCCCTTCCCCATCCCATCCCTCATGCACCCCCAACCCCACCATCCACCTCCTCCCCTTTCTCTCTCTGGCCCTGCATCCATCTCTCAGAGCCATCTCTCTATTTCTGTGCTCTCCACCACCTTCACCTCCCCTTCCTTCCTCCCCCATTACCCTTGTGGCCCTCTCCAACCCCTCCATTGGCACAGACACCTACCATGTCAGGGTCATTGAACCCCCCAGGGCCAGCCACTTCAATAAAACCGCCAGAGTTGTCCCCCCAGTAGTCAATGATCTGCACCACTTTGGCCCAACTGTCCTGTATGTCCTGGTAGTTGCGCCAAATGTTGCAGTATTGCCGGATGTCCGTGTAGTTGGGCTGTAAAGTGGGCACACTCAGTGACATGCTGACTGCTTCTGTCAATCTTTGGTCACAGTGTGTGTGTGCGAGGCTATCAACATTAATACTCTTCAGGTTAAGAGCCAAAAATATGTTACTGATCTTTGT
>CM065720.1:29708338-29730838 GCA_033310375.1 Conus canariensis
TAGCTAGCTTGACACCACCTGTATCATCACCTTCACCCTATCTAGCTAGCTTGACACCACCTGTATCACCACCTTCACCCTATCTAGCTAGCTTGACACCACCTGTATCATCACCTTCACCCTGTCTAGCTAGCTTGACACCACCTGTATC
Organism: Conus canariensis; assembly: GCA_033310375.1. Lineage (NCBI taxonomy): Eukaryota > Metazoa > Mollusca > Gastropoda > Neogastropoda > Conidae > Conus > Conus canariensis. The sequence continues at coordinate 29,708,490 of CM065720.1, forward strand.
ATCACCTTCACCCTGTCTAGCTAGCTTGACACCACCTGTATCACCACCTTCACCCTATCTAGCTAGCTTGACACCACCTGTATCATCACCTTCACCCTATCTAGCTAGCTTGACACCACCTGTATCATCACCTTCACCCTATCTAGCTAGCTTGACACCACCTGTATCACCACCTTCACCCTATCTAGCTAGCTTGACACCACCTGTATCACCACCTTCACCCTATCTAGCTAGCTTGACACCACCTGTATCACCACCTTCACCCTATCTAGCTAGCTTGACACCACCTGTATCATCACCTTCACCCTATCTAGCTAGCTTGACACCACCTGTATTATCACCTTCACCCTATCTAGCTAGCTTGACACCACCTGTATTATCACCTTCACCCCTAGCTTGACACCACCTGTATTATCATCTTCACCCCACAGCTTGACACCACCTGTATTATCATCTTCACCCCCTAGCTTGATACCACCTCTATCATCACCTTCACCCTCTACAGGGTTCCTACAAGGAGTTTTCAAGGAGTTTTCAATGGGCGTTTATTTCATTTCAAGGCAAGAGGTCGCACGAAAATTAAACTATTATTCTTTTAAAACTTTTTTTTTTTTTTAAATTGTTTATGTTAAAAAAAAAAACATGGAAAAAACATATTTGGGCGATTTCAAAGCTCTTGTGTGATTTGGGGACTACAAATGGGGGCAAAATGATGAAAAATGAAAAAAAAAAGTTCATGACAACAACTGTATTTGTATCATAGCAGACATGTTAGGCACTTAACATGACTTTTCTTGTTTTGCTGAGCTATAGTAATGCAGTTACAAAAGGATTTATATATATATATTTTTGCTGAGCTATAGTAATGCAATTACAAAAGGATTTTGATATATCTAAACTGCTTTTTTTTCAATAATTTTTTTTCCATATGGTGGCCATCAGGCTTCGTGTTTCATTGCTTTTGAATTATTCCAATATAAATAGCAAATAATATGTGCTGTTTTGACTTCAGATAAAATATAACTGCATGCAGAAATCATTTCTGATCAAAAGAAAAAAAATACCAAGCTAGCTAGTCTGGATCAAGAGATATTGTACTCCTTGCACATCAACCGTTGTTGAAAAAAGTTATTTTGAGAAAACGGCGTTTGAAAATAAAGAAGTTAAGCAATTTTCACACACACCTCCTTCAAATAAAGTCCTTTTTTACTAAGAGAAATGTGAAAAGTGAAAATAGACAAAATGAACACCACAGATGGTTTCAACAGACTTTCTTGAGCACAAAAACACATAAAACCCAAAACACTATTTTTGAAAGAAAATGGTCAAATTTTCGTGCCACCTCTCCCCTTAAGGCTACACTACTTGCGTAAAAATTGAAAAAAGAAATGGCAGTTTGATTTTTCTGCGTTCAGGTTGATGAAAAAAATTATCTTCAAACAAATTTTTACAAACATTGTTGCGATCCTGGATTGTCGTCGGCGATTTGACCAAGGGAGATAATTTGCAACTTCAATTTTGATGAAGTTACAAATTACCTCCCTTAGTAAAATTGCAGATGATCCAGGCTCATTAAAGATTTTTGGAGCTGATGGCTTGATTTTCAAAGGTTTTCAAGGAGGTCTGGTCAACAGAACCACATTTTATTGATTTTCAAAGGTTTTCAAGGTCTTGCAATTCCCTGTCAGAATTCAAGGAGTTTCAAGGAGCGTACGAACTCCGCCCTAGCTTGATACCACCTGTATTATCATCTTCACCCCCCACCCCACCCCTAGCGTGATACCATCTGTATGACTGAACATAATCTTCACCTTAAATTGATACTACTATATCATCACCCTCATCTTAGATTAATATCACCTGTGTGACTATGATCATCACCTTCACCTTAGATTGATATCACCTGTGTGACTATGATCATCACCTTCACCTTAGACCGATATCACCTGTGTGACTATGATCATCACCTTCACCCCAGCTTGAGGATTAGCAGACCTCGTCATTCTGACAAGATTACTCAACTGAAATGGACAGACTTATTTTGTACCCTTAAACTCCAAGGGGTTTCTTGACAAAATGGTCTTCCAGGACACAAATGGCAAATAGACTCTGGTCCAAACAGCAGATACCCCTGCCTCTCATACACCTGCCTTCTCCCTTCCCTTCCCACCCCACAACAGTGACACCACCCCAGACACACACTGAATCTTCAGGCAGAAAGCATTATGTGAAAATCTGGCTGTCGGTACAACAGTGATGACATCGCTTAACCATACACAAAGCAGGGGTGTGCAAGGCAAAGCTTGAATACACAGCAATGTATGGTAGGCATGATGGAATGGGTGGAAACTTCAAGGTAAATTCAAATGTAAAGAAAAAAAATCAATCTTTTCTGTGAGGAATCTGTTGCAAATGTCCTATCAGCTATCAACTCCCTCTGGCAGTTTCTTTACCAGGTTAACCTGCTGGGGCATAAGGGATTTCAAACCAAACCATAAAGTAACCTGATTTAACATATGAACATAAGAAAAAAACTTTGACATGCATAACAAATTTTAAACAAATCCTTGACTCCATGGAAAAAAAAATGTAAACAACACTGCAACATTTAGATTTTTACTTAAATCTTAACAGTGCTTGTTTGTTTGTGGGAAAAAAAGTTACAAATGAAAAAGTTCAGACCTTGGATACAAATGCTTTGGAGTTAACATTCTTTTTGTACATATCAGAATACACTGAGGAGTTAGCATTCATTTTGTGCATATATGAATACATTTGGGAGTTAACATTAGTTTTGTGCATATATGAATACATTTGGGAGTTAACAGTTCTGTGCGTATCAGATTACATTTAGAAGTTAACATTCATTTTGTGCATATGTGAATACATTTGGGAGTTAGTTTTGTACATATCAGATTACATTTAGAAGTTAACATTCATTCTGAGCATATATCTTAATACATTTGGGAGTTAATGGTTTTGTGCATATCAGAATACATTTTGGAGTTCATATTAGTTTTGTGCACGTCAGAATACATTCAGTTCACATTAGTTTTGAGCATATCAGAATACAATTAGGAGTTCACATTAGCTTTGTAGATGGATTACATTTGGGAGTTCACATTAGTTTTGTCCATATCATAATACATTTAGTTCACATTAGTTTTGTGTATATCAGATTACATTTAGGAGTTCGCATTAATTTTGTCCATATCAGAATACATTTAGTTCACATTAGTTTTGTGTATATCGGATTACATTTAGCAGTTCACATTAGTTTTGTGCATATCACATTACATTTGGGAGTTCACATTAGTTTTGGCCATATCAGAATACATTTAGTTCACATTAGTTTTGTGCATATCACATTACATTCAGGAGTTCACATTAGTTTTGTGCATATCAGATTACATTCAGGAGTTCACATTAGTTTTGTGCATATCAGAATACATTTACAAGTTAACATTCATTTTGTGTGTATCAGAATACATTTGAGGCCCTCCATAAAATGAAGCTTATGTCCAGCAGAATTCAAATGAGATTGTCAGAATGTACTCACAGACATTCACCAATGACACTGGCATCAAAATGTTAAAAAAAAAAAAAAAATTATAAATAATAACTTCAAGTAAACAGGAGAGGGGAAGAGAAAAGGGAGGAGGAAGGAAGGTACAAGTAAGTGGACAAATGAACACCACAGGTGAAAGACAAGATAAAAACCAGATGAACAGCCAGAAAGGGCAGAGCAAGACCATTTCATCTTGTTCGCTGGAATCTTCCTGGCTAAGGCAAACCTCCTATGAAGATGATCTATTTACAGAAAAAAGGAAAAGAATAAATATAAATCCTCTGCCCGTCATTCAATCTTCAATTCTCAATCCAATGACATTAATCCCAACAGCGCTAAATGAGAAATCCATGCTATATTGTCATGAACAGGAACACCGAGGTAGGCATTACTGAGGCATCTCCCTTTTTAACTCAGTTCAAACAAACCAGACATAAATCAAAAAACACATTTACTATCACATGGTCCTCACTTCTCAACCACTCTTCACAGTTCAAGCAACCAGACATAAATCATCAGACATATCCACTCACACCCTACTCCTCACTTCTCAACCACTCTTTGCAGTTTAACCTTACAGCACATCCACCACTCTTCACAACACAGACATCCCACAAGTTACAGTCTTCATCCAAACCAGACATTAACCTTACAGCACATCCACCACTCTTCACAACACAGACGTCTCACAAGTTACAGTCTTCATCCAAACCAGACATTAACCTTACAGCACATCCAGAGTCAACCCAGCCTCACTCCTCAACCACATCTCAACAATGAAATCACAGCAGCATCAGGGCATCCTGTCTGTTCTTCACAAGCCGAGTGACTAGTGAACTGGCACTAAATGCGTGTGGATATATATATGCATACAAATAAATACACAGACAGGTAAACAGACTGATACAGATGTGGATATATTGATGTACAGATAAAGATGTGGATATACTGATGAACAGATACGTCAGCCCAAACACCACTTTCTGACAAGGTGTACGGACAAAACAGACATCATCCACTGCTTCAAATCCAGTGACACAGAACGAAACATACTTCAACGCTGTGCAGCAGTGACACATAACAACCCATACTTCAATGCTGTGCTGCAGTGACACATAACAACCCATACTTCAATGCTGTGCTGCAGTGACACATAATGACCCATACTTCAATGCTGTGCAGCAGTGATGCATAACAACCCATACTTCAACGCTGTGCAGCAGTGACACATAACGACCCATACTTCGACGCTGTGCAGCAGTGACACATAACAACCCATACTTCAATGCTGTGCTGCAGTGACACATAACGACCCACACTTCAACGCTGTGCAGCAGTGACACATAACGGCCCATACTTCAACGCAGTGCTGCAGTGACACATAACGACCCATACTTCGATGCTGTGCTGCAGTGACACATAACGACCCACACTTCAATGCTGTGCAGCAGTGACACATAACGGCCCATACTTCAACGCAGTGCTGCAGTGACACATAACGACCCATACAAAGTTCAATGCTGTGCAACAGTGAACATAATGACCCATACTTCAACGCAGTGCTGCAGTGACACATAACAACCCATACTTCAACGCAGTGCTGCAGTGACACAGAACAACCCATACTTCGATGCTGTGCTGCAGTGACACATAACGACCCATACTTCAATGCTGTGCTGCAGTGACACATATGACCCATACACATAAAGACCCATACTTCAACGCTGTGCTGCAGTGATACAGAACGACCCATACTTCAACGCAGTGCCGCAGTGATACAGAACAACTTATACTTCAATGCTGTGCAGCAGTGACACATAACGACTCATACTTCAACGCAGTGCTGCAGTGACTCATAACAACCCATTCTTCAACATTGTGAACCAGTGACACAGAAACAACCCATACTTCAACGCAGTGCCGCAGTCACACAGAACAACCCATACTTCAAGCAGTGCTGCAGTGACACAGAACAACCCATACTTCAACGCAGTGCCGCAGTCACACAGAACAAACCCATACTTCAACGCAGTGCCGCAGTCACACAGAACAACCCATACTTCAACGCAGTGCCGCAGTCACACAGAACAACCCATACTTCAACGCAGTGCTGCAGTGACACAGAACAACCCATACTTCAACGCAGTGCCGCAGTCACACAGAACAACCCATACTTCAACGCAGTGCCGCAGTGACACAGAACAACCCATACTTCAACGCAGTGCTGCAGTGACACATAACGACCCATACTTCAAACACAGTGCTGCAGTGACACATAATGACCCATACTTCAATGCAGTGCTGCAGTGACACAGAACAACCCATACTTCAATGCAGTGCTGCAGTGACACATAATGACCCATGCTTCAACGCAGTGCTGCAGTGACACAGAACAACCCATACTTCAACGCAGTGCCGCAGTCACACAGAACAACCCATACTTCAACGCAGTGCCGCAGTCACACGAACAACCCATACTTCAACGCAGTGCCGCAGTCACACAGAACAACCCATACTTCAACGCAGTGCTGCAGTGACACAGAACAACCCATACTTCAACGCAGTGCCGCAGTCACACAGAACAACCCATACTTCAACGCAGTGCCGCAGTGACACAGAACAACCCATACTTCAACGCAGTGGCTGCAGTGACACAATAAGTCCGACCCATACTTCAACCAGTGCTGCAGTGACACTAAAGACCCATACTTCAATGCAGTGCTGCAGTGACACAGAACAACCCATACTTCAATGCAGTGCTGCAGTGACACATAAGACCCATCTTCAACGCAGTGCTGCAGTGACACAGAACAACCCATACTTCAACGCAGTGCTGCAGTGACACAGAACAACCCATACTTCAACGCAGTGCTGCATGACCACATGGAACGAACCCATACAACAATGCTGTGCAACAGAGACACAGAATGACCCATACTTCAACACTGTGCTGCAGAGACACAGCAACAACCCATACTTCAACACTGTGCTGCAGAGACACAGCACAACCCATACTTCAACACTGTGCTGCAGAGACACAGCACAACCCATACTTCAACACTGTGCTGCAGAGACACAGCACAACCCATACTTCAACACAGTGCTGCAGAGACACAGCACAACCCATACTTCAACACTGTGCTGCAGAGACACAGCACAACCCATACTTCAACACTGTGCTGCAGAGACACAGCACAACCCATACTTCAACACTGTGCTGCAGAGACACAGCACGACCCATACTTCAACACTGTGCTGCAGAGACACAGCACAACCCATACTTCAACACTGTGCTGCAGAGACACAGCACGACCCATACTTCAACACTGTGCTGCAGTGACACAGCACAACCCATACTTCAACACTGTGCAGAAAGGCAGAGCAGCGAGGGCCAGGCCTGGCTCGATGTAAGGAAACATCCTACCCTGACAAACGAGTGAAACATCCTACCCTGACAAACATCATACCCTAATAAACATCCTACCCTGATAAACATCCTACCCTGACAAACATCATACCCCGATAAACATCATACCCTGACAAACATCATACCCTGACCAATGACAAGTGTCTCACCAAACCATCTATCAACCTTCCGTGAGCTACACCCCGGCAAAAGTCCTTGTATCCCATGAAATGCCCCGTTATCTTTGAGAGTACACAATGCCCTTACAAAAGATCTTTTGTCCAACGAAATGTCCTGTTGTCTATGACAGCCTTGTGCAGTGCCCAGTATATTCTCTATGATAACAAACCATACTCTTGCTAAAAACAGTATCTTGTGCAGTGCCCAGCATATTCTCTATGATAACAAACCATACTCTTGCTAAAAACAGTATCTTGTGCAGTGCCCAGTATATTCTCTAGGATAGCAAACCATACCCTTGCTAAAGACAGTATCTTGTGCAGTGCCCAGCGTATTCTCTATGATAGCAAACCATACCCTTGCTTAAGACAGTAACTTGTGCAGTGCCCACTACATTCTCTATCGCAGCAAACCATACCCTTGCTAAAGACAGTCACTTGTGCAGTGCCCAGTATATTCTCTATCGCAGCAAACCATACCCTTGCTAAAGACAGTATCTTGTGCAGTGCCCAGCATCTTCTCTATGATAGCAAATCATACCCTTGCTGAAGACAGTGCAGTGCCCAGCGTATTCTCTATGATAGCAAACCATACCCTTGCTAAAGACAGTATCTTGTGCAGTGCCCAGTATTTTCTCTATGACAGCAAACCATACCCTTGCTAAAGACAGTATCTTGTGCAGTGCCCAGTATATTCTCTAGGATAGTAATTCATACCCTTGCTTAAGACAGAATCTTGTGCAGTGCCCAGTATTTTCTCTATGATAGCAAACCATACCCTTGCTAAAGACAGTATCTTGTGCAGTGCCCAGTACATTCTCTAGGATAGTAATTCATACCCTTGCTAAAGACAGTATCTTGTGCAGTGCCCAGCATCTTCTCTATGATAGCAAATCATACCCTTGCTGAAGACAGTGCAGTGCCCAGCGTATTCTCTATGATAGCAAACCATACCCTTGCTAAAGACAGTATCTTGTGCAGTGCCCAGTATTTTCTCTATGACAGCAAACCATACCCTTGCTAAAGACAGTATCTTGTGCAGTGCCCAGTATATTCTCTAGGATAGTAATTCATACCCTTGCTAAAGACAGAATCTTGTGCAGTGCCCAGTATTTTCTCTATGATAGCAAACCATACCCTTGCTAAAGACAGTATCTTGTGCAGTGCCCAGTACATTCTCTAGGATAGTAATTCATACCCTTGCTAAAGACAGTATCTTGTGCAGTGCCCAGTATTTTCTCTATGATAGCAAACCATACCCTTGCTAAAGACAGTATCTTGTGCAGTGCCCAGTATATTCTCTAGGATAGCAAATCATACCCTTTCTAAAGACAGTATCTTAAGCAGTGCCCAGTATTTTCTCTATGATAGCAAGCCATACCCTTGGTAAGTGCAGTACCCAGTATATTTTCCATAATAGCAAACCACACCCCTGCAAAAGGTCAAGCTTTGACCTGTGCAGTGCACAAATAGCCAGTGAAAGCAAACCCTTCCCTTGACGGATGATATGGCCTGATATTGCTCTGGCAAATGTTTCCTTTTCATAAAATCAATTGCCCGTATGACTCACAACCAGTTTTGACCCATAGCAACTCCACCTCTCAACAGATGAAAGTAAAACAACTGTGTTGTAAAGTTACACCAGTCCTCAGTCCTGCTTCACAGTGGGAGTAGTACATGTGCAAAGAGTCCTCAATCCTGGTTCACAGTGGGAGTAGTACATGTGCAAACAGTCCTCAATCCTGGTTCACAGTGGGAGTAGTACAAGTGCAAACAGTCCTCAATCCTGGTTCACAGTGGGTGTAGTACATGTGCAAACAGTCCTCAATCCTGGTTCACAGTAGGTGTAGTACATGTGCAAACAGTCCTCAATCCTGGTTCACAGTGGGTGTAGTACATGTGCAAACACTCCTTCCTTAATCCTGGTTCATGGTGTAGTGTATGTGCAAACAGGTGATGGGACATCAATGATGAAGAAGGAGTGGGGAAGGGGGAGGAGGGGGAGGAAAGGTAGGGAAGTGAGAAGATGGGGACATCCACACTGACTGGTAGGTCTTTTCCTCTCTTCCCAACATGTTATCTTCAACAATTTGAAGTGGGTGTAATGAGTAAATCTGTCAGTATTTCGTTTTTAAATATACCTAAGCTCAGCATGAATCAGCAATACACAAGTATCTGAATTACAGACTGTGACCTAGTTGTATTGGTATCTTCTGTACCACAGCCTCAGTGGTCTGATGTGAAGATGATAATGTACCATGCAGGACCAAACCTATTCCATGAACTCTGCCTGGCCAGGTCAAACAACGGTTCTGTGACACAGGGAATTCCATTCCATGGAAACGCAACCTTTACAGCTTACCTTCTTCCCTACTCGGGGGGGGGGGGGGGGGGGGGGGGGAGGGGGGGTAGAAAGGGAACAGGGACATTATCAAACCTGAGACAGATTATTCTCTTCACTGACCAAAAATCTTCAATCTTCTTTTTGAGAATACCAATCACTTCAAGGAACAGGATGCTGTCAAAGACCAACATATCTGGACAGTGGTGTGGGAGGTTCGAATCACCTGCTGCCCCTGGCCGGTAATGTAGGCAGGCCAGCTGCAGGAAAACAGCATGAGTCGTCCTGTGGCGTTCAGGAAGGACTCCATTACAGGATAGCCTTGGGACCCACAGCACAGGACAAGGCACCACATCACATCATCCACCACATCACATCATCCACATCATATCATCCACCACATCACACCACATCATCCACCACATCACATCATCCACCACATCACAGACAGTCCCATCACAAGACGCCACATCATCCACATCAAAGACAGTCCACCACAGATTCACATCACAGACAGTCCATCACAGGACATCATATCATCCACATCAAAGACAGTCCACCACAGAATTCACATCACAGACAGTCCATCACAGGACACCACATCATCCACATCAAAGACAGTCCACCACAGAATTCACATCACAGACAGTCCAACACAGGACACCATTTCATCCACATCAAAGACACAGAATTCACATCACAGACAGTCCACCACAGAATTCACATTACAGACAGTCCAACACAGGACACCACATCATTCACATCAAAGACAGTCCACCACATAATTCACATCACAGAAAGTCCAACACAGGACACCACATCATCCACATCAAGGATAGTCCCACCACAGGACACCACATCATCCACATCAAAGACACGTCCATCACAGAGCACCACATCATCCACATCAAAGACAGTCCACTCCAGGATGCCCATCATCCATATCAAAGAAAGTCCATCACAGGACACCACATCATCCACATCAAGACAGTCCATCACAGGACACCACATCATCCACATCAAAGACAGTCCAACACAGGACACATCATCCACATCAAGGACAGTCCACCACAGGACACATCATCCACATCAAAGACAGTCCATCCAGGACACCACATCATCCACATCAAAGACAGTCCATTACAGGACACCACATCATCCACATCAAAGACAGTTCATCACAGGACACCACATCATCCACATCAAAGACAGTCCCACACAGGACACCACATCATCCACATCAAAGACAGTCCCACCACAGGACACCACATCATCCACATCAAAAACAGTCCACCACAGGACACATCATCCACATCAAAAAGTCCACCACAGGACACCACATCAAAGACAGTCCATCACAGGACACCACATCAAAGAGTCCATCACAGGACACCACATCATCCACATAAAAAACAGTCCATCACAGGACACCACATCATTCACATCAAAGACAATTCATCACAGGACACCATATCATCCACATCAAAGACAGTCCATCACAGGACACCACATCATCCACATCAAAGACAGTCCATCACAGGACACCACATCATCCACATCAAAGACAGTCCAACACAGGACACCACATCATCCACATCAAGGACAGTCCCACCACAGGACACCACATCATCCACATCAAAGACAGTCCATCACAGGACACCACATCATCCACATCAAAGACAGTCCATCACAGGACACCACATCATCCACATCAAAGACAGTCCATCACAGAACACCACATCATCCACATCAAAGACAGTCCATCACAGGACACACATCATCCAATCAAAGACAGTCCATCACAGGACATAACATTATCCACATCAAAGACCGTCCACCACAGGACACCACATCATCCACATCAAAGACAGTCCAGTCAACCCAGGGCTGTGAGCACAGGTCTCAACCCCTGCCTCCAGTCACTTGCTCAGAGCAGGAGACTGGCAATGGCTGCTGGTGGCAGATTGGATGATTTTTGATGTGTAAGAAAAAGATGATGAAATCACAGACGTACAACCACCTGATGCAGTCACCTAGACAGTTAACAGTTTCCACTTCAGCATTCCATTCGGCCCCACCCTCTCCCCCCTGCACACAGGCTTGCAGACACACAACACCCACACACTGTTCTGCCACTGTGTTTCAGGACAGTGGGTTCTGTGTGTGAGTCAGGGTGTGCATATGTAGGTGCAGAGCATGTTGGAGCACTTTGTGCGGGTACAGGATGCCCTGATACTGCCTCAGTGTAGCTAAACAATACAACCTTGACTCCATGCACGTGTTCATAGAGCGGCCATTCACACGAGAACAACATAGGGTGGCCCGTCTTGTTGAGGAAATACTGCATGATGGGATAGCCTGTGACAACAAACCTTTACAGCACTTTCACTTTTTACAGGTCACAACAACATAGACAATTCATGGCACTTCATATTGCTTCCTTCTGCCACATGTGTCAGAGACAATAAAGTCAACTAACAAGAAAACAAAGATTTCATGGAACACTATCAGTGCTCAGCTTTATGATTCCGATGCATTTACTATAAATATGACTAAACTGCCAAACCTTGCATATATCTACACACACACACACACACACACACACACACACACACACACACACACCACACACGCACACACACAAATTCATACAGACGTCTGAACACACTATCAGTATCACTTCCTAACAGATGTGAGATTTTACTAACAGAAAAAGAAGACATCAGAGCATAGCACCATAAGAATCCATTTGTCACTGAGTAAGGGTCATATCCTAACATCCGATTAATAACGCAATTACAAATACACTACATATAAAACATGCCCCAAACAGCCGTTGTTTATCAATGTCCATATTCTGGGCATCCCAATTACAACTGTCAAACTCCAGTGATATTAAAACCCTTTCATCGTGAATGCATTATAAATATTCCTGGCTTACTAATATGCTTCTTCAAAGGGTCTCTGGGAGCAAGCTAGAACACTGAGCTTGAACACATCAAATACACATGACATGCATGAACAAAAGTTACCACTATCACAGTCAAACAATATGATACTATCACAGTCAAGCAATATGATTGTTATTGTGATTATGTTAACTTGTTAAGAGGAACGTATGACCCTGACTTACCAATATGCATGTCCTTGGCATCCGAGTTACAGCCATCGAATTTCAACATGTCCACATCCCACTCAGCAAACGTCTTGGCATCCAGTTCCATGTAGAACTCTGAGCCCGGGAACTTGGCACATGTCTCCGATCCAAAGTCTTCGTAGATTCCCAGCTTCAGACCCCGTGCATGCATCTGTGGGTATGGGTACTGTTGTGTTTTACACTGTTGATGTGGACAAATCCCCACGCAAACACTTGCAACTGTGTATATGGGTTGTTGTTGCGTTTTACACTGTTGATGTGGACAAATCCCATGCAAACACTTGCAACTATGGTATAGGTTGTTGTGTTTTGCACTGTTGACCTGTCAAATCTTAATCTGTGGGTATGGGTACTGTTATGTTTTACACTGCTGACCTGTCAAATCCTAATCTGTGGGTATGGGTACTGTTGTTTTACACTGTTGACCTGTCAAATCCCAATCTCTGGTTATGGGTACTGTTGTGTTTTAAACTGTTGACCTGTCAAATCCTAATCTGTGGGTATGGGTACTGTTGTGTTTTAAACTGTTGACCTGTCAAATCCAAATCTGTAGGTGTGGGTACTGTTGTGTTTTACACTGTTGACATGTCAAATCCCAATCTGTGGTTATGGGTGCTGTTGTCTTTTACACTGCTGACCTGTCCAATCCCAATCTGTAGGTGTGGGTACTGTTGTGTTTTACACTGTTGACCTGTCCAATCCCAATCTGTAGGTGTGGGTACTGTTGTGTTTTACACACATGGGTACTAATGTGTTTTACACTGTTGACCTGTCAAATTCCAATCTGTAGGTGTGGGTACTGTTGTGTTTTACACTGTTGACCTGTCAAATCCCAATCTGAAGTTGCGGGTACTGTTGTGTTTTAAACTGTTGATCTGTCAAATCCCAATCTGTAGGTGTGGGTACTGTTGTGTTTTACACTGTTGACCTGTCAAATCCTAATCTGTGGGTATGGGTACTGTTGTGTTTTACACTGCTGACTGTCAAATCCCAATCTGTGGGTGTGGATACTGTTGCGTTTTACACTGTTGACATGTCAAATCCTAATCGGTGAGTGTGGGTACTGTTGTGTTTTACACTGTTGATGTGTCAAATCCCAATCTGTAGGTGTGGGTTTTGCTGTGTTTTACACTATTGACATGTCAAATCCTAATCTATAGGTGTATGTACTGTTGTGTTTTACACTGTTGACATGTCAAATCCCTATCTGTAGGTGTGGGTACTGTTGTGTTTTACACTGTTGACATGTCAAATTCCAATCTGTGGGTATGGATACTGTTGCGTTTTACACTATCGACATGTCAAATCCCAATTTGTAGGTTTGGGTACTGTTGTGTTTTACACTGTTGACATGTCAAATCCCAATCTGTGGGTATGGGTACCACTGTGTTTTACACCCTTGACCTGTCAAATCCCGATGCAAACACCTGGCAACTGTGTATATGGATTGGTTGTCGTGTTTTGACACTGTTGACACTGGTTGTGTTTTCAAGTAAACTGTTGACTTGTCAAATGTCCCAATGCATACAATTAACTTCTTTTACCAGAAAAATCATAATTGTAAAAATTCACAATAAATAATAGTATAATGTAATAATAACATACATTTTTTCAATCAATAACTCAACCTGTAAAAATGAAATATGACTAGTAAATCACCAGGGGAAGAAAAAGTTCTAGAAAAGGAACACATTCAATCCCCTTCTCTCACCCCCACCTGCCTCCTTCCCTGTGGACCCCTTCCTACTTTTTACACACACACACCCACCCACCCAACTCCATCCCACACCTCTTTTGCCCACCCATCTCCATCCCACACCTGTTTTCCCCATCCATCTCCATCCCCACTTTTGCCCACCCATCTCCATCCCACACCTGTTTTCCCCACCTAACTCCATCCCACACCTGTTTTCCCCACCCATCTCCATCCCACACCTGTTTTTCCCCATCCATCATCTCCATCCCACACCTGTTTTCCCACTATCCATCCCACCGTTTTCCCCACCTAACTCCATCCCACACCTGTTTTCCCCACCATCTCTCCATCCCACACCTGTTTTCCCCCATCCCATCCACCTTTTCCATCCCACCACCTGTTTTCCCCACCCTAACTCCATCCCACACCTGTTTTCCCCACCAACTCCATCCCACCCTGTTTTCCCCACCCATCTCCATCCCAACTGTTTCCCCACCCATCTCCATCCACACCTGTTTTCCCCACCCAATCCATCCCACACCGTTTTCCCCCCACCCACCAACTGTTTCCACTATCCACCACACCTGTTTTCCCCATCCCCACCCAATCTCATCCCACACCTGTTTTCCCCACCCAATTCCATCCCACACCTGTTTTCCCCACCCAACTCCATCACACCTGTTTTCCCCACCCAAATCATCCCACACCTGTTTTCCCCACCCAAATTCCATCCCACACCTGTTTTCCCCACCCAATTCCATCCCACACCTGTTTTCCCCACCAACTCCATCACACCTGTTTCTCCCCACCCAACTCCATCCACACCTGTTTTCTCCACCCAATCCATCCCACACTGTTTTCCATCCCACCTTCATCCATCCCACACCTGTTTTCCCCACCCAATTCCATCCCACACCTGTTTTCCCCATCCAATGCCATCCCACACTTGTTTTCCCTACCCAACACCATCCCATACTGTTTTCCCCACCCAGCTCCATCACACCTGTTTTCCCCACCCAACAACATCCCACACCTGTTTTCCCCCCCCACCCAACTCCATCCACACACCTGTTTTCCCCACCCATCTCCATCCCACCTGTTTTCCCCACCCATCTCCATCCCACCTGTTTTCCCCACCCATCTCCATGCCATATCTGTTTTTCCAAACCCATCACATCAGAACTCTAGCCCCCTCTTCCTCTAACTACCACCCATTCTAATACAGTAACATTTAAATAGAAATAATGACAACAATTTACACACACACACACACACACACACACACACAACACACACACACACACACACAGAGTCTAGACATGTACAAGCCAACATAAAGAATACACATGATACACCACAACCTTGCTAGCAGGATGAACTAACATACTGCTCATGAGAGTTTTGCATTTCCAGACAAACAACAACAGTCCTGCTCTGCCTATAACAGATTTGATTCTAAATGTTTAGGAGAAAAAAAAGGTATATAAACATTCAACACATACAAAAAGGAACTCTCAAGGTTTGAAATATTCAAATTTTCGAGGGAAACCTATACATCACACCTTCAAAATGAACAATGTTTAACAAGGGTATCGGCTGAACTGGTGTCTACATTTTCATTAATCAGAACACACAAACATGCGCCCACACCCACATCCCATGCAGAATCCCCATTCAAATAAACACACACACACAAATAGATGAATAGACAGATAAATATATACAGATAGACAAATACGTACAGATAGATAGATTATATATATATATACACATACACTCTCTCTCTCTTCCCTTCAAACACCTACATACATGTGCGTGTGCGCACACACGCACATGCCACACACACACACACACTCACACTCACCCCCATCAAACTTCAAACACACACACACACACACACACACACACACACACACACATACACACACAGAATCAGCTCTCAGTCTCACATAGTCGGCCAGAGCTTTGATGCCACTGGGGAAGCGCTGAGGATCAGGGACCAGTCTGCCAGCAGGGTCTCTCTGCTTGGCCAGCCAGCAGTCGTCGATGTTGATGTACTCATAGCCCACATCCTTTAGGCCCAGTTCCACCACCCTGTCTGCCATGGTCTTGTACAGCTTCTCACTGTGCACACATTGTTAGTAATGTTACACCAAAACGTCCTCTGTACAATACACCACCACCCTGTCTGCCATGGTCTTGTATAGCTTCTCACTGTACACACATTGATCGTCATGTTACACCAAAATGTCTGTACAATACACCACCACCCTGTCTGCCATGGTCTTGTATAGCTTCTCACTGTACACACACTGATCGTCATATTACACCAAAACGTCCTCTGTACAATACACCACCACCCTGTCTGCCATGGTCTTGTATAGCTTCTCACTGTGCACACATTGATCGTCATGTTACACCAAAATGTCTGTACAATACCCCACCACCCTGTCTGCCATGGTCTTGTATAGCTTCTCACTGTACACACATTGATCGTCATGTTACACCAAAATGTCTGTACAATACACCACCACCCTGTCTGCCATGGTCTTGTACAGCTTCTCACTGTGCACACATTGATCGTCATGTTACACCAAAATGTCTGTACAATACACCACCACCCTGTCTGCCATGGTCTTGTACAGCTTCTCACTGTACACACATTGATCCTCACGTTACACCAAAATGTCCTCTGTACAATACACCACCACCCTGTCTGCCATGGTCTTGTACAGCTTCTCACTGTACACACATTGATCGTCATGTTACACCAAAATGTCCTCTGTACAATACACCACCACCCTGTCTGCCATGGTCTTGTACAGCTTCTCACTGTACACACATTGTTAGTCATGTTACACCAAAATGTCCTCTGTACAATACACCGCCACCCTGTCTGCCATGTTCCTGTACAGCCTTTCACTGTACACACTGTCAATCACCTTGTACTGTCTAACCTTTTTACTCAGTGCCATCACAATGCCTGCCATGTTCTAGCTTTCCACTGCACACACATCATTACAAAAAGCCCAATGTACTCTACACCTACCCCTCTGAAACAAAACATGTGGAAAACAGTTGGACCAAAACAGTGTGGGTCAGTGTGTGTGTGTGTGTGGTGTGTGTGTGTGTTTTGGTGTGGTGTTTTGTGTGTGTGTGTGTGGTGGTGTGTGTGTGTGTGTGTGTGTGGGGGGGGGGGGGGTGGGTGTGATGAATAATTGGTTAGTGAGTGTTGTCTGGAGGTGGTGTGTGGGGGGGGTGGGGGGGGGGGGGGGGGGGGGGGGGGGGGTATTGTTGCATATGTATATGTTATGTGTACATATACAACCTCTTGGGTGATGTGCTGGTTAAAACCTGCACAAACAAAAGTGAGGATAATTCATGTATGGACATTTCAGCAGACAATAATTTATCTTAAACAATAACTGACTTTTTTTCGAAGATCAATAAATATGACTAACAAAGAAAAGAACAGGACACAAATACACAAGTACATCTTAATGAAATCTAAAAAATGAAACATCAAACTCATTCACAATCTGCCACATCTGTACAAAAACCAAAATGCGTTGTAAAATATATATCACAGTCACTCAGTGATATATCACCAGTGTGGACAAATGCGCCAAAAGACATGGCATGGCAAGTAGAATACACAAAAACAAGAAAACATCAGACCATCTTCTCCTCACTGCAACACGTGGTAGAATGAAAGGTAGAGAGGAGGACACTGCAAGTAGACAAGGCAGCAAAAGGAGCAAGGAAAATGGGGGAAAAAAAAAGGGGGGGGGCCCTGACCAATGGGATCTTTGACTACTCTTTTTCTGGCACTGGTTGTATATATCATTCTTTTTCTTTCTTTTCGTCTTTTTCATTCCCATCATACCTGATGCAGCTGTCGGGGAAATGTACACAATCCGTCTGACATCGGAAGCGTTCCCATGACAACCAGCCCATTGGGGGTGTCCTAGCCAGGCCGTTGTCCAAAGCGGAGGTGAAATTCAGCAGCAATACCAGTACCAGCACTCTCATCATGATGACCATGATCTGCAGGAGAGAAAACACCAGCAATGCCAGTATCAGCATCGTCACTATGACAACCATCATCTGCAGGAGAGAATACACCAGCAATGCCAGTATCAGCATTGTCACCATGACAACCATCATCTGCAGGAGAGAATACACCAGCGATGCCAGTATCAGCATTGTCACCATGATGACCATCATCTGCAGGAAAGAAAACACCAGCAATGCCAGTATCAGCATTCATCACCATGACGACCATCATCTGCAGGAGAGAAAAACACCAGCAATGCCAGTATCAGCATCATCACCATGACGACCACCATCTGCAGGAGAGAAAACACCTGTAGGCAATGCCAGTATCAGCATCATCACCATGACGACCATCATCTGCAGAAAGAAAAACAGAGGTGATGACCTGGATATTCCATTTTCAGTTTGGTGTCACTAGTTGCCAAAAACACAGTATACACAAACAGTGTCTGCTAAGGTGCGAGATAACATACATTCTTGATCAAAATAAACTGATACGTTGATAGATAAATAGTAAAGACACACAAAATCATAAATCATGAACACACAGGCACATGCTGACACAGCTCTCTCTCTCTCTCTTGTCTCTCTCTCTCTCTCACCACCACACACACACACACACACACACACACATCTGTACAGTGCATATTTTACATATGAACAATGTAACATACAAACATATTTACACAGTAACAGTACTAACATGCACACAAATCATAAGCAAACACACAATATGACATTACATAATGCATATGTGTACACACACTATGCACATGCATGCATAAAGTATGCACACATAATCAACAATTTTCTTTGTATTAATTCCATAAGTTCCAATGTCTCAGTTTAAAAAGTCAATTCAGTCTGAGAGCAGGACTAGGTTGTGGCTCAAGTAACTTCAGTGGCCACCAGCTGAAGTTACTGCAGCAGCAGCAGTGTACTGTACTGACTATGGACCCTGCTTGTGCAAGGATACTTTGTGGATGGTGCAGTCTTAGTAATATGTTGCAGTCTTAACAACATGGTACAGCAGCAGGAGCAGTGTACTGTACTGACTATGGTTGTGTAAGGAAACTTTGTGGATGGTGGTCTTAATAACAACATACCATCTCAGTTTACTTTGGTTTACCAATTTATGTGAAACTGGTATACTGACCGCCCTACCTTTCTATCAGGTCAGTGTACATTTTCCTAGGCATGACACACAGCTGAGGGAGAAACAGTCCAAGTATAAAGAAATCCTAAACTTCTTTGCTCTCAGACTAAGACTATCATCCTCATTACTCATGTTATGCATAAATGATGTCTGTGACTGCTTTTAATCTCATCATTATCAAGACAATCATAATTTGCCTTACAAGTCACCAGTGTCCTAGGCATAGGGCGTATGAGTGTGTGATCATGTGTGTATATGTGTGTGTGTGTGTGTGTTGTGTGTGTGTGTGTGTGTGATCATGTGTGTATATGTGTGTGTGTGTGTGTGTGTGTGTGTGTGTGATCATGTGTGTATATGTGTGTGTGTGTGTGTGTGTGTGTGTGTGTGTGTGTGGTGATATGTGTGTAGTTGTGTGTGTGTGTGTGTGTGTGTGTGTGTGTTGTGTGTTGTGATCATGTGTGTGTGTGTGTGTGTGTGTGTGTGTGTGTGTGTGTGTGTGTGTGTGTGACAGAGACAGATGGAGAGGGGAGGTTGCGTCTGCGGTCCTCAGGTTTCCCCAACGACTACTTCTGTAGTTATGGGCCCGAGGTGAGGTGAGGTGAGGTGAAGTGTGTGTGTGTGTGTGTGTGTGTGTGTGTGTGTGTGTGTGTGTGTGTTGTGTGTGTGTGTGTGTGCATGCATGCATGTCGGTGTGACAGTGTGTGAAAGTCAGTCACAATGTGTGTGTGTGTGACAGTGTGTCTGACAACTAGTGACAGTATGTGTGTCACTGTGTGTGTGTGTGTGTGTGTGTGTGTGTGTGTGTGTGTGGTGTGTGTGTGTGTGTGGTGTGTGTGTGTGTGTGTGTGTGTGTGTGTGTGTGTGTGTGTGTGTGGTGTGTGTATCATGTGTTTGAGACTAGTGCAAGTCATATGTTGTTGTGTGTGTGTGTGTGTGTGTGTGTGAGTGGGTGAGAGAGAAAGAGAGAGAGAGGGAAATGTCTGCGTATCCATCTCACTGCACACAACAGCCTACTCTGCCGCAATGGGTGGATGGGATTTATTGCCACCTGGAATTGCCAGGGTTGTGTGTGTGTGTGTGTTGTGTGTGTGTGTGTGTGTGTGTGTGTGTGTGTGTGTGTGTGTGTAAAAACAGATTTACACAAGCTAACCAGTGTTGACTCGTTAGCCTTTAATATTGCATTAGGACTTCCCCGATGGGCTTCAATTGATTTGACGTACAAGGAGGCTGCTGTGTTACCCTTAAATGAACACAGGTATATAAGTTGTGCCTGTAATTTTACAGTGAGAGCTAGAACCATCCCAAATTCAGTAATGACTGAAGTGGATGGAAGTACGTATATTTCAAGACATATCCGTAACAAAGCAGTGTACATGTCCCTAGGTGATTATGTTTCCCCATTGTTTCAGAGCTGTAACCTCTCTCTTGATGGTATTGCTGCTGTTCCTTGTTGTTCATACCCTTCGTGGTTGTCACAGCAGGCTGAAATCATCTACACTTATGGAGATCTTAATAAGAAAGATAATCCTCTATTACTATCAAGTATCATCCTATGCCAAACACTTGATAGATAGGAAATACGATTCCTATCTACACATTTTCACGGATGGTTCTGTTTTAGATTCTTCCAATGTTGGAGCTTCCTTTGTAATACCAGTGCTTAGCATTAGAAAGAAATTCCATATTACGAAAGGATGTTCTACGTTTACAGCAGAGTTATTTGCCATTTTGAAAGCACTAGATTTTATACTTGACATGCCTGTTATACATAGTCAAATATTTATATTATCTGACTCAAAATCAGCGCTTACGGCTCTACAATGTCAATCAAAATCTAGTCGTTCAGACTTGTAATGTGAGATCTTATTTCTCATTCATCAGTTAATAACCTGGGGTATTGATATGACTTTGTTATGGGTTCCAGGGCACTCCAGTTTACGTGGCAATGACTTAGCTAACTTTTATGCAAAGGAAGCTGCAAGAAATAAATCTGATGTTTTGAATTGTGATATCCTTCTTTCTTCATCTGAAGCTATTCACATTCTCACAAGTTCAATCTGGAACATAAGAGAGAAACAATACCTTGAAGATTCAGCCCGGAAGCACAGATGGGATATGACTACTCCAACAAGAAAATGTTGTAATCACCAGAGCCAATCCCAAACGGTAACCTTGTACATAGGTTGCGGGTTAATGGTTGGTTAGGCAGGTATTCAAAACCAGCTCCTGCTTGTGCATGTGGTCAGACTCTCGATATCCCTCATTTTTTATTTGACTGTACTAGTACAAGAACTCACTTTCAGCCTCTTCATGATAAGATCAAATCCTTTAACCTTTCGCTGACTATGTCTAGTGTTTTCAATCCCAGTTATGAGAATGGTTGGAGTCTGGCTATGTTGGCTGTTTATCTTATTAGATCTCATCCACTTGGAAGATATTTTTTACTCCTCCACCGCCTCACCTCCTCCTCACTGCCTCGCCCCACCCCCCTCCCAACAGGGTTTTTTCTTTTGTTTTTGTTTTTTTTCCCCAATTCGCGAATTTTTGAAATGTTAAAATCTTATTCTAGGCATATACCATATCAGTATGGTTCGGCGTCTAATTTGCACGTAGAGCAAGGCTTTTTCATTCCCCCTCCCACTCTCTTCCTCCCTCTTCTCCCCTTCCCCAATCCATATACACCCATACACTGTTCGACTCTTATGAGTAATATGTCAGCCATACTTTGATGATCCTTGACTTCCATCAGATGCTTCTGTTTACCCTGCTGAACTTACAGCCCTGGTTCTA
>CM065720.1:29733338-29790838 GCA_033310375.1 Conus canariensis
TAAGACTGAGCAAAAACACATGTAGAAACCCTTTCAGCTACCCATACCCTGTTGTGCATGAATGACCTGTTGACACTCGTCCATGTTTGTCCAGGTCACAGGACCCTTAAAACTTGTCAGCAAATGATCCTGACTCAGCACTGTGGCCAATGTTTGGCTATTTTCATACATGCCATAAAATAATTCACTCCTGTTCACTGAATTTATTATACTCAAAAGTTTGTTCAAACAATATAAATAAATTATCATACCAAAAAAAGCAATACATTTTCAACTAGATAGATCATTAACTTGAACTCTTTTTGTCTTTGTTTTTCTGTGTGGGAATTCAGCAGTGGGGGTAGAGAAGAGTGGAGGTGGGGAGGGAGAGGCAGAGAACGTGAGACAGTGTTAAATTCCCACCCCCCTTTACTCCCTTCCCACTTTCCACACCCGCTCCACCACTGCCTACTTGGTCACAGTTTTTTTTGGGTTTTTTTTGCTGTCCCAAGCTCTGCGCCACCTCAGAGGCAGTGCACCCACGCCACTCGTTCCGACACCCCGTCCACAACCACAGCCCGGTCGGCCCCGCCGCAGCCCCGGCACCTGCAATCCACAGGGTGCAGTCAATGTCAAGTCGTCAAGAGGCAACCCACCGGAGGAGACACTGCACTGCTGCCGAGTCACTTCGGTGGTGTTCAGTGGCGCCTGTTCTGATCTAACAGACGCAGGACACCACCTACTAAGCCCTCTACTGACGACAATAATTGCTTAGTCGCGGAGCCGGTGTGAGTGAGCTCTCCCTCCGGAGGGCGCCACCACGTCCGTCCAACGACAGCCCCCATGGGCTCGCCGATACTGGTGACCCGACGGAACCAAACCAAGGCCACAGACGTGGAGAGGACATCGAAATTGAGGTCACCATGAGAGCAGGGCATGAAGGGCCACAGAATTTGAGACATTTTTTTTTTTTATGCTGATCGATGAGAATGAGGATGATTAAGATGATGCTACGGATTTCCATTTCGGTCTGAGACTACATGACAGGGCTGTACTCTACGCTTCCTTTCATAATATATCCCGGCGTCAACCAGGCCTGAGAGATACAGGCACCTGCAGTGTTGGTCAGGAAATTTGAGCAACACTCTCAGAAACGCATCCATTAAGTGGATGAAACTCGACTGTGTGGCCCCAGTCTTCCAACTGAGTCCGCAGCAAACTCAACTCTGGGTAGGAGCCGGTCGGGGCAGAAAAACCCACATGACTCTGATGGGATTCGAACCCACGACCTCCAAGCCGGGAGTCCCGACGCTAACCACTTCGCCACGGCGGCTGGTTACTTGGTCACAGTTTGTGTCGACATCATTCACTATGATTCAGGATTCAGGATAGGGATGGTGTTAGAACACATAGCCATCTAGGCTTTTAATTGTCCAATCTTTTGGTGAAATTTTTTTTAAAGAATATAGGTCACACAAGGTCATCTGTGAATATATGTGATCTCAGTCTTTAGTGACGGTTTTTAATCATCATAATCATATTCTTTATCAACAAGGTACTGCCATTTGTCATTTAGGTCTTTGAAGGAGTTAATATCTTGTGCACATTTAATGTTAGTAGGCAACATATTCCATAGAGGTGCAACACGGTTACTAAAACAGAATTTTCTTTTGTTGGTACGACTGTATTCAATAAAGATTTCACTAGTACTATTTCTAGTAAGGGTATGATTTGTTAATTTAAAGAAATCTTGCTTACTTATATTATCGATATTATTAAAGATCTTAAAAGCTTGAATTAGGTCTCCTCGAACTCTTCTAGCTTTCAATGAGGGGATATTTAATTGCTTCAATCTGTCTCTATCACAAATACTGTATACCATGTACCAACTTGGTGGCTCTTCTCTGTATCTTTTCAATTAAGGCAGATTGCCCTTTCAAATATGGATACCAAATTACACTGCCATACGCAAGATGAGATCTTACTAGTGCCTTATATGAATAAATAAATGTATATTTGTCTACAAATGAAAATGTTCTTTAAATTATGCCAAACATTTTATTATCATTCTTAGTTGCACTCTGAATATGTTGGTCGAAAGTTAAAGCTTCATCAAAAATTATTCCTAAGTCTTTCTCTTCTCTGCATGTAGATAATAATCTCCACCTTTCGTTTTCATAGTGTAATCCGATTGACTGGCGTTCTCATGGACAGAACAGCTCCTCTTTGTGTGAGGGGCGAATCGATAAGATCAACAAAAACGGGGACCTCTCAACTATGCCTTGCTGAAAATAAAAGAAATGGTTGCAGCAAGTATCCAGATGCAAAGACTACCGTGAATCAAAGACATGTCCCTAAAAGCTTTCGCTATGAGGACGTAAATCTCAACTATTTTCAAGTATCCAGCAGCACATGACTTTGCATGCGTGTTAAGGTGCGTGATTTAGACTGCTCTTGCAGCTCACCGGTCCGTAAGAACTTGTGACGACTGCAGGTGGAGGAATGAAAACTCTTTGACAAAAATGGAAGAGAACTAAATACTATAATGATAACCCTTTGACAAAAATGGAAGAGAACTAAATACTATTTCTTTCCAAAAACTCATTCAATCACACAGCACGCTGCAGCTGCTTTCATTGCCTACCTGTTTCCTTGCAGACGAGGCGATGATTGTCACAGGCTCGACAACAATGTTTCCCACTTCCCACAATCGGCTGGTCACGCGTTGTTAGTCATGTGATTTGCCGATCATGTGACCTTCAGTCAACTTCCGGCCGTCTGCTTCATGTGTTTTTACGCCCAGCACGCACTTTTCTTCTTCTTCCGTAGAGTCTCCACAATCAGCTGGCTGATTATTTTGAGACAGTGAAACTGCGTGCACCCAGGCAATTTCACATTCCACACTGATTAGCTGATCGAATTTGAAAAGCAGGTAAAACGTTTCCACACCGCAGTCGATTTAACTCATGGAAGAAAACTTGGCAAAATCTGCTTTTAGAGACACCCCCATCCCTACCTACGTTACGTTTAACATTCCTCATCAGTAGGTCGTAATTCATAGCCATCGATTTCATATTTATAATAGATTATTATTGTTGCCAATATGCATGATTTTATGTTTTCAGTTTCAGTATCCTATTATTACTAATCTTATCACCAGCATTAATAGTAGTAAAACCAAGGAGCAGGTAGCTGAAGCAGAGTACAAGGCTAGGAGGCAGACTAACTTATTGATCTTTAAGGTGCCAGAAAGTACTGCGCAGACTGTTGATAAAAAGAAGGAGGAAGACAAAGACAATGTTAAGAAATTTCTGAGTGAAATTAATCAACCCCATCAGCCAGTTGATATCCGAAGACTTGGGATATCCCGCTGCAAGCAAAACACAGAACAAAGTCAGACCTATAAGAATATCCTTCGAAAATCAGTCTGCCAGGTATGAAACACTAAAGGCATTCATTAGAATAAGAAAAGAAGGAGGACTGGACTCAGAGTCAGAAGGCAGGGACACCAGGTTGTGTACAAAGGTCTCAGTGAGAAAGGATATGACCCCAACTGAGAGAAAACAGGATGATGACCTGTACAAAGAAATGAAGAAGAAACGGGAAGATTCCAAGGCTTCAGGGGATGAGCAAGCGAGATGAGTAAGTAGGAACGGACAGATTGTCAACATAGGGAAGTACCCTCGCCGACCAACGGAAGACAAGAAAGAAGCTTGAACAATAGGACTACATCAGTTGTACATTATTTTAAACTTTCTGCTAGTCATGTTAAAATATAAAAAAAAATTATTCCCCCCTCTAGTCATTCCGTAAATGATAAAAAGTCTTGTGTTTGTTTGTACAACAACTCCGATTCCTTACTAAACAAAAGAGCAGAACTATAATCAATGTTAAAAATACATGAACAGGATGTCATAGCCATCACAGAAGTGAAACCAAAGACCTGTCATTACGCAGTCCAAGAGTCAGAGACAGCCATCTTTGGGTACAATCTTTTTCACAATCTTGAGAAGAACGGTAGGGGAGTGGCACTGTATGTCAAAAGTAACATGAACCCATCCTTGTGTGAAGATCTGAACTCTGATTTCCAGGAGTCGATTTTTATTGAATGTCAGCTGCAGAGAATCACTGACCCTGGGTGGGGTGTATAGAAGCCCCAGTAGTACTGTTGAAAATTCAGGCAAATTGAATGACCTGATAGCGAAGGCAGCAGCACCCAAATCTGGGAATCTACTCATCTTGGGTGATTTTAACTATCCAGAAATTGAGTGGAATAAAGAAACATGTAGATCAGGAGGACACCCAGCCTCCCAGTTCTTGTCATATCTGATTCAGCACCAGAGGGAACCTACCCACATCAGAGAGGGGCAAGTACCTAGCCTTGTGGACCTAGTACTGACAAACAGAGAGGACACAATCAGTGACATAAACACACATGCTGGCCTAGGGAAAAGTGACCATGCAACTCTGCTTATACACCTGACATGTAGTGGCAAGGAAGACTCTTAAAGAGGTTATGTACAACTTTTCAAAAGCGGATTTCTGCGCAATTGGGAAACAATTAGGTAACGTTGATTGGGAAAAAGAGTTGAGCAGCCTGAATGTTAATGAGATGTGGATCATCAAAGATGAGATCAATTCAGCTATAGCAGCACATGTTCCAAAGACAAAATTCTCTGGCAAACGATCTAAGAAATGGATGACAGGGAACCTAACATCGTGAGGAAAAAAGCACAAGCTATTCCACCACTGGCTGGAGACTAGGGATGGTGAAGATTATCAACTGTATGCCAAAGCAAGAAACAGATCTAAGAAAGAATGTCAGAAAGCACAACGTCGAATGGAGCAAATAGTAGCTGCACAAGCGAAACAAAATCCAAAGGCCTTCTGGTCATATGTAAACAGTAAAACCAAGACAAGGAGTGGTGTAGCAGACCTGAAAAAAGAGGATGGCAGCAAATCAAAGTCGGACCAAGAGAAAGCTGAGAATCTGAATGTATTCTTTCATGGCGTCTTCACCATAGAAGAGGATGGGGACATGCCGGAACCACAGGAATGAAGTTACGATAAAGAGCTAAGTGACTTTGTGATAGATACTGAGAAGGTTAGAAAACTGCTAGCAGATCTAAACACTAGTAAGGTTCCGGGACCCAATGGGCTAACCCCAGTGCTTCTGTCCAAGACTGCAGATGTTCTTGCCACCCCAGTGGCCATGCTGTTCAGAAAATCCTTGAACGAAGGAAAAATCCCAGAAGACTGGCGGCTAGCACGGGTCACACCTATCTTCAAGAAAGGCAGCAAAATGCTAGCTAATAGCTACAGGCCAGTTAGCCTTACATGCATCCTCTGCAAAATAATGGAAAAATTAGTAAGAGAGCAACTTGTCTAACATTTAGACTTCACAAGGGGAGTATTGCGCATGTTGATGTCTGTACTGTTTTTATTTTTTTGTCGCTGAGGAAAGCATATTGCCGAAAATTTCTTGTCCTGTTTTGTGTCGTGCATTAAAACTGCGTTACTTCACACTTTGTTTTGTGTGCTCTTCTGCTTTTTTGTCGTGTTCCAGTAATGCTGCAGTTTGTTTCATTTGCCTTTTAACATCTACAAGATCGAGAAATATGCCAGTCTAGCCAGCAGCTCAAGGGAATCTAGCTTCAAAGTCAAAATAACTTGCCATAGAGGTACAAGCAAGGGGTTTGTTGCAGGTTCATCACCTTGTGACATCATAAAAGAGCTCACGATTTCTGATAAGAAGAAGAGGAGAACACTAAAGGCAATGGCAGAGGCAGCTGAAAAGAGTTCCATCTGGAGCTGGCTGAGGAGGAACAAAAGTGAACTTTATGAGTCTTAAATTTCCCAGTTTAGGACAGGTGTTCTGCAGTGGTGTAGATAAGACATCCGTCTCAAAAGGCAATGCCTTGAGAAGCCCATGTCCAGAAGGTGCAGGTTCAAATCTTGGTTGCACAAGTAGAACGAAAAAGGAACAAAGGAAAATCTAATAGCAGAAGGGCATCTAGGAACTGTAATCTGGATGCAGACGGCTTCCTTAGAGGGCAAGGAGTTCCAGGCTGGAATACCTGCTTGTGGTATTTTTTTTTTCTCCGAAGACCTTAAGCTGCCAAGCTCCCTCTAGAGTTTCTTCTACAGTCAGTCAATTAAGTGTGTGTGTGTGTGTGTGTGTGTGTGTCTGTGTCTGTGTTGCAGATCCCCGATCATCAGGCCAAAGGATGATATTGTTGACTGTGACTCTCGTCAGTGGCTGTTTCATAAGTGCACTGGCTCTCAACAATGGTCTGGCGTTGACCCCACCAATGGGGTGGTTGTCATGGGAACGTTTTCGATGTGAAAAGGACTGCAAGACCTATCCTAAGAGCTGTGTGGAGTAAGTATAAGCAGTTTTGTCATTTGTCAGCAAGAACGATGCCATCAGCGGTGTAGATAAACTGAAGTCAGACATCCCATTTAACCTCAAGGGCAGTCTCAAATGTTCCGAAATAACAATTATTCATTGATCATCTTCTGCTTTGTAGCTGGACTTGTTGTTCATCTGTTTGGTGTCAGTGTGGTTCCTTTAGTTCTGATGCCAGGGAAGACTCCACACTAGAGAGATGTAGAGAGTAACCCAGAGAGAGTAACAAAGAAACAGACATTTGGAGAGAAATAAAGAAACTTAAAGAGACTCTCAGAGAAGCATTGATAGAGGATGGGACAGATAGACAGACAGACATGACATAGAAGAAAATGTTCCTCATTTTTGGTTTCTGAAAGTGACATGCATGTGTCTTTGATGCCTGATTGTCTCGACTTGAGTTTGTTCTGTAGACTGACAAAATGGACTCCTGTGACACTGAAGCGGCAAAAACTAGATAATAGACGTTGTAGGACACTTGGCAGACACAAAGTAATGGATTCATAGAACATGTGTACAGGGTGATTAGAACAGAAAGGATGGAAAGAGGACAGGGTGTGTGCAGGGTAATTAGAGCAGAAAGAATGGAAAGAGGGAGATTGTGTGTACAGGGTGATTAGAACAGAAAGAATGGAAAGAGGAACAGGGTGTGTACAGGGTAATTAGAACAGAAAGAATGGAAAGAGGAACAGGGTGTGTACAGGGTAATTAGAGCAGAAAGACTGGAAAGAGGGAGAGGGTGTGTACAGGGTAATTAGAGCAGAAAGACTGGAAAGAGGGAGAGGGTGTGTACAGGGTAATTAGAGCAGAAAGACTGGAAAGAGGGAGAGGGTGTGTACAGGGTGATTAGAACAGAAAGACTGGAAAGAGGGAGAGGGTGTGTACAGGGTAATTAGAGCAGAAAGATGGAAAGAGGGACAGGGTGTGTACAGGGTAATTAGAGCAGAAAGGATGGAAAGAGGGAAGGGTGTGTACAGGGTAATTAGAGCAGAAAGACTGGAAAGAGGGAGAGGGTGTGTACAGGGTGATTAGAGCAGAAAGACTGGAAAGAGGGAGAGGGTGTGTACAGGGTAATTAGAGCAGAAAGACTGGAAAGAGGGACAGGGTGTGTGCAGGGTAATTAGAGCAGAAAGACTGGAAAGAGGGAGAGGGTGTGTACAGGGTAATTAGAGCAGAAAGGATGGAAAGAGGGAGAGGGTGTGTATAGGGTAATTAGAGCAGAAAGGATGGAAAGAGGGACAGGGTGTGTACAGGGTAATTAGAGCAGAAAGGATGGAAAGAGGGACAGGGTGTGTACAGGGTAATTAGAGCAGAAAGACTGGAAAGAGGGACAGGGTGTGTACAGGGTGATTAGAGCAGAAAGACTGGAAAGAGGGAGAGGGTGTGTACAGGGTAATTAGAGCAGAAAGACTGGAAAGAGGGAGAGGGTGTGTACAGGGTAATTAGAGCAGAAAGGATGGAAAGAGGGAGAGGGTGTGTACAGGGTAATTAGAGCAGAAAGACTGGAAAGAGGGAGAGGGTGTGTACAGGGTAATTAGAGCAGAAAGACTGGAAAGAGGGAGAGGGTGTGTACAGGGTAATTAGAGCAGAAAGACTGGAAAGAGGGAGAGGGTGTGTACAGGGTAATTAGAGCAGAAAGACTGGAAAGAGGGAGATGGTGTGTGCTCTGTAACTAGAATGGAAGTGATGGAAAAAAAGGAGAGTGTATTCACAGAATAACTATATCAGAAAGGATGGAACGAGGGAGAGTGTATTCACAGAATAACTATATCAGAAAGGATGGAACAAGGGAGAGTGTATTCACAGAATAACTATATCAGAAAGGATGGAACAAGGGAGAGGTTATGTACAGAATAACTAGAACAGGAAGGATAGGAAGAGGGAGATGTGTATACATGTTACGATGTCAGAAAGTCTTGAAAGAGGTAGAGGATGTGTGTAGAGTAAGTAAATCATAAGGATAAACATGGGCGGTTCCTGTGACATTGTAGCAAATGCAAGTCATCTGGTAAGTTTATTTATGTTTTAGATGAAACATTAATTCCTTGGAAGTTAACGTTGAGATTCAGGTTATCAGTTATCATTTGCAGCGTTCATACGGTCCTCAGAGAGTATGGACAAATCTGGAGAAATTAGGATACCCTTTTAGAGGCCTTAAGAATATATTGGGTGTACCCTTTTAGAGGCCTTAAGAATACATAAAATCTTCCTTGAGTTTGTAAAAGTTTGTAAATTTGATGTTGCCCGTTCCTTTAAATTGTTTTCATGGTTGTGGCAAAGGAGTTCAGTTTTCTACCACTGGAGCATTTCAGTTTTTGTCGATAATGAGGACATTGGACCCTGTCAATAGCTGCCTCCTGATGCATGAATTCTGATTTTGCTGATCAAAGTAGATAAGCTCTTCTCTGAAATACAGGTAAGGCTCAAGTGTTTGCAAGAGTTTCTCATTAGCTGTCCTTGGCCCCACAACTGAGCTTGGACATTTAAATCAACTGGGTCTTAGAATTTTGTCAAAAGTTTGTAAATAGTGCATGTGTGTTGTGTGTGTGTGTGGTGTGTGGTGCACGTGCACACACGCGTGCATGCGTACATGTGTGCGTGCATGCGAGCATGTGTGTTAGTACGAATCCTTTGTGGTTATTGAACCACGGGGGCTAACTGTTTCCATCAGATGTGGTTTACAAATACTTCACTGTCACACTTTAGTTTCTTTTACTGATATAGGCATCATGTTCAAAATCGAGCAAGATATTGTCCAGATTGTGTGTGTGTGTGTGTGTGTGTCAGAACAATTTGATGTTGGACTTTTTTTTGTCAAATTGATACAGGTTTATCCAGTTTTTACATTAATTTAAATAGAACATATAGCCAGTACTGTGAGAGGAGAATATAAAACAGGTTAATCCAGTTTTTACAATAATTCAGATAGAATCATGTAGCTGATACTGTGAATGGGGAAAAGGTAGAAAACTATCACGTGACATAACTGTCTTTGAAAAAGTGAATTGAAGTAATTATTATGTTTGTACTGAGCATGCAACTTGCAGCAAGTTAAATAATTATTATGTTTGTACTGTGCATGCAACTTGCAGCAAGTTAAATAATTATTATGTTTGTACTGTGCATGCAACTTGCAGCAAGTTAAATGATTATTATGTTTGTACTGTGCATGCAACTTGCAGCAAGTTAAATAATTATTATGTTTGTACAGTGCATGCAACTTGCAGCAAGTTAAATAATTATTATATTTGTACAGTGCATGCAACTTGCAGCAAGTTAAATAATTATTATATTTGTACAGTGCATGCAACTTGCAGCAAGTAACATAAGAAGTGAACACCACACATAACTCATTTTCATTTACCTTGCAATTCTGCATAAAGAGGCAACACTTACATTGTGTATTTCAGTGAAAACCTATACAAGGCCATGGCCGACAGGATGGTGTCAGATGGCTACAAAGAGGCCGGCTATGAGTACGTCCACATTGACGACTGCTGGGCCGCCCCTCAACGGGATGGAGAGGGAAGGCTGCAGGCAGATCCTGATCGCTTTCCCAGTGGAATCAAAGCACTTGCCGACTATGTGAGTAAGTTCATGATTGTTGTGAGGCAGTATGGGATACAGTGTTTGTGGTGGTGGTGGCCTGGTTAATACACCAACCATCCAGGAAGCCTGGGGATCTCCTGATCATAGTTAAACTTTCTATGGGACAAATTTTACAGGTTTTTTCTCCATCTCTTCACTCACTCTGAAACAGGGTCAGGATGCCAAGCTTTGGGATGATATAATTAAATGTCTGAATGCTAGACTCTGGGGTGAAACCATAAAGGAATGGCGGACTTTGAGATGACATCATATCTCGAAACCAGACTCTGGAATGACATCATGTCTCACTGCCAGACTTCGGGTTGAACTCTTGTTGGAATGATGGTTCACCACACTAAAGGATGACAGTGTTTTAATACCACGCTTAGCGATGACACAATATTAGAATGCCACATTACGGATGACACAGTTTTAATACCACACTTAGGGACACAGTGTTTGAATACCACACTTAGGGGACACAGTGTTTGAATACAACACTTAGGGATGACACAGTGTTGGAATACACACTTAGGGATGACACAATGTTGAATACCACACTTAGGGATGTCACCGTGTTTGAATACCACACTTAGGGATGCACCGTGTTTGAATACCACACTTAGGATGACACAGTGTTTTAATACCACACTTAGGGATGACACAGTGTTTTGAATACCACACTTAGGGATGACACAGTGTTGGAATACCACACTTTGAGTGGAATTGGACACAGTGTTGGAATATCACATATTGGGATGCCACAGTGTTTGAATACCACACCAAGGGATGACACAGTGTTGGAATACCACACTTAGGGAAAACACAGTGTTGGAATACCACACTTAGGGATGACACAGTGTTTAATACCACGCTTAGCGATGACACAATATTAGAATGCCACACTTAGGGATGACACAGTTTTTGAATACCACACTTATGGATGACACAATGTTGAATACCACACTTAGGGATGCACAGTTTGAATACCACACTTAGGTGACACAGTGTTGAATACACACTTAGGATGACACAGTGTTTGAATACCACACTTAGGGATGTCACAGTGTTTGAATACCACACTTAGGGATGACACAGTGTTTGAATACCAACTTGGATGACACAGTGTTTTAATACCACCTTAGGGATGACACAATGTTTGAATACCACACTTAGGGATGACACAGTGTTTGATCCTGGAGAACATGTTTGAAATCACACTTTGGGATGCACACAGTGTTTGAATACCACACCTAGGGATGACACAGTGTTGGAATACCACATTTAGGGCACAGTTTTTGATACCAACTAGGATGACAAGTGTTTGGAATACCACACTTAGGAGACACAGTGTTTGAATACCACACTTAGGGATGACACAGTGTTGGAATACCACACTTAGGGATGCACAGTGTTGAATACAACACTTAGGGATGACACAGTGTTTGAATACCACACTTAGGGATGACACAGTATGTTTAATACCACACTTAGGGATGACACATTGTGAATACCACACTTAGGGATGACACAGTGTTGAATACCACACTTAGGGATGACACAGTGTTTGAATACCACACTTAGGGATGACACATATGTTTGAATACCACACTTAGGGATGAGCAGTGTTGGAAACCACACTTAAGGATGACACAGTGTTTGAATACAACACTTAGGATGACGCAGTGTTAGAATACCACACTTAGGGATGAGACAGTGTTTATACCACACTTAGGGATGACACAATGTTGGAATACCCACTTAGGGATGACACAGTGTTTGAATACAACACTTAGGGATGACACAGTGTTGAGTACCACACTTAGATAGACAGGTTTTATCCCATTTAGGAACACAATGTTGGAATATCACACTTAGGGATGACACAGTGTTTGAATACAACACTTAGGGATGACACAGTGTTTTAATACCACACTTAGGGATGACACAATGTTTTAATACCACACTTAGGGATGACACAGTGTTGGAACACCACTCTTAGGGATGACACAGTGTTTGAATACCACCTTAGGGATGACACAATGTTTGAATACCACACTTAGGGATGACAGAGTATTTGAATACAACACCTTAGGGATGACACAGTGTTTGAATACAACACTTAGGGATGATACAGTGTTTGGATACACACTTAGGGATGTCACAGTGTTTGAATACCACACTTAGGGATGACAAGTGTTTGAATACAACCTTAGGGATGACACAGTGTTTGAATACAACACTTAGGGATGATACAGTGTTTGAATACCACACCTAAGGATGATACAGTGTTGAATACCACACTTAGGGATGTCACAGTGTTTGAATACCACACTTGGGATGACACAGTGTTGGAATACCACACTTACGGATGCACAGTGTTTAAATACAACACTTAGGGATGATAGTGTTTTAATACCACACTTAGGGATGACACAGTATTTTAATACACACTTAGGGGTGACACAATGTTTGAATACCACCTTAGGGATGACACAGTGTTGGAATATCACACCTTGAGATGACACAATGTTGGAATATCACACTTAGGGATGACACAGTATTTTAATACCACACCTTGGGATGACACAATGTTGGAATATCACACCTTGGGATGCACAACACAGTGTTGGAATATCACACCTTGGGATGACACAGTGTTGGAATATCACACCTTGGGATGACACAATGTTGGAATATCACACTTGGGATGACACAGTGTTGGAATATCACACCTTGGGATGACACAGTGTTGGAATATCACATCTTGGGATAAGACAGTGTTGGAATATCACACTTGGGATGACACAGTGTTGGAATATCACACCTTGGGATGACACAGTGTTGGAATATCACACCTTGGGATGACACAATGTTGGAATATCACACCTTGGGATGACACAATGTTGGAATATCACACCTTGGGATGACACAGTGTTGAATATCACACCTTGGGATGACACAATGTTGGAATATCACACCTTGGATGCACAACACAGTGTTGGAATATCACACCTTGGGATGACACAGTGTTGAATATCACACCTTGGGATGACACAGTGTTGGAATATCACACCTTGGGATGACACAATGTTGGAATATCACACCTTGGGATGACACAATGTTGGAATATCACACCTTGGGATGCACAACACAGTGTTGGAATATCACACCTTGGGATGACACAGTGTTGGAATATCACACCTTGGGATGACACAATGTTGGAATATCACACCTTGGGATGCACAACACAGTGTTGGAATATCACACCTTGGGATGACACAGTGTTGGAATATCACACCTTGGGATGACACAGTGTTGGAATATCACATCTTGGGATAAGACAGTGTTGGAATATCACACCTTGGGATGACACAGTGTTGGAATATCACACCTTGGGATGACACAGTGTTGGAATATCACACCTTGGGATGACACAGTGTTGGAATATCACACCTTGGGATGACACAGTGTTGGAATATCACACCTTGGGATGACACAGTGTTGGAATATCACACCTTGGGATGCACAACACAGTGTTGGAATATCACACCTTGGGATGACACAATGTTGGAATATCACACCTTGGGATGACACAGTGTTGGAATATCACACCTTGGGATGACACAGTGTTGGAATATCACACCTTGGGATGCACAACACAGTGTTGGAATATCACACCTTGGGATGCACAACACAGTGTTGGAATATCACACCTTGGGATGACACAGTGTTGGAATATCACACCTTGGGATGACACAGTATTGGAATATCACACCTTGGGATGACATGCTGCTGGAACACTACACTTTGGGATGACATAATGTTTGAATGCAAGTCTTTGGGATGATACCATGTCAGAATACCAGGCTTTGGGATGGAGTTGGAATGCCAGATTTGGGGATGACATAATGTTTTAACACCAGACATTGACAGTAGGATGGTATGATATTAGGATAGCAGCCTTTGGGATTTCATAAAGTTGGCGTTCAGTAGTTTTGGATGATACAACATTGGAATCAGAGACTATGGGATGACACAATGTGGAATAGCAGTCATTGGGATGATATCATGTTGGAATGACAAACATGACAGTCATGTGTTGATAGTGACAGCAGACTCGTGCAGTGTGTTGATAGTGACAGCATGACTTGTTCACTGTGTTGATGGTGACAGCATGACTCGTGCAGTGTGTTGATAGTGACAGCATGATTTGTTCAGTGTGCTGATAGTGACAGCATGACTCGTGCAGTGTGTTGATGGTGACAACAGACTTGTGCAGTGTGTTGATAGTGACAGCATGACTCGTGCAGTGTGCTGATAGTGACAACATGACTCGTGCAGTGTGTTGATGGTGACAACAGACTTGTGCAGTGTGTTGATAGTGACAGCATGACTCGTGCAGTGTGTTGATAGTGACATCATGACTCATGCAGGGTGTTGATGGTGACAGCATGCCACATTCTGACAGGTCCATGCACGAGGCCTCAAGCTGGGCATCTACACGGACATTGGCTACGCCACCTGCACTGGACTGCCAGGCTCCGAGTTCTTCCTGCAGAGTGACGCTAACTCCTTTGCCCAGTGGGGAGTGGACCTGGTCAAAACTGATGGCTGCAATGCTGATCCCAAAGATATGGATACCTGTGAGTGAAGGGAACCCCACAGACATGGAGAGGTATTAGTGAAGGAACCCCAAAGATGTGGACAGCTGTAAGAAGGAACCCCAAACATGTGGACAGCTGTTAGAGGGAACCCCAAACATGTGGACAGCTGTAAGAGGGAACCCCAAACATGTGGACAGCCGTAAATGGGAACCCTGAAGATATGGATAGTTGTAAAAGGGAAACCCAAAGATATGGATAGCTGTAAAAGGGAAACCCAAAGATATTGATAGCTGTAAAAAGGAAACCCAAAGGTATGGATAGCTGTAAAAGGGAAACCCAAAAATATGGATAGCTGTAAAAGGGAAACCCAAAAATATGGATAGCTGTAAAACAGAAATCCAAAGAAATGGAGAGCTGTAAAAGGGAACCAAAAGATATGGATAGTTGTAAAAGAGAACCAAAAGATATGGATAGCTGTAAAAGAGAACCAAAAGATATGGATAGCTGTAAAAGGGAACCAAAAGATATGGATAGCTGTAAAAGGGAACCAAAAGATATGGATAGCTGTAAAAGAGAACCAAAAGATATGGATAGTTGTAAAAGAGAACCAAAAGATATGGATAGCTGTAAAAGGGAACCAAAAGATATGGATAGCTGTAAAAGGGAACCAAAAGATATGGATAGCTGTAAAAGGGAAACTGGAAGATACTAACAGTTGTAAAAGGGAACCCCAAAGATATGTATAGCTGTGAAAGGAAACCCCACAGATATGGATAGCTGTGAAAGGAAACCCCACAGATATGGATAGCTGTGAAAGGAAACCCCACAGATTGTACAGCTGTGAAAGGAAACCCCACAGATATGGACAGCTGTGAAAGGAAACCCCACAGATATGGATAGCTGTGAAAGGAAACCCCACAGATATGGATAGCTGTGAAAGGAAACCCCACAGATATGGATAGCTGTGAAAGGAAACCCCACAGATATGGATAGCTGTGAAAGGAAACCCCACAGATATGGACAGCTGTGAAAGGAAACCCCACAGATTGGATAGCTGTGAAAGGAAACCCCACAGATATGGACAGCTGTGAAAGGAAACCCCACAGATATGGACAGCTGTGAAAGGAAACCCCACAGATATGAACAGCTGTGAAAGGAAACCCCACAGATATGGATAGCTGTGAAAGGAAACCCCACAGATATGGACAGCTGTGAAAGGAAACCCCACAGATATGGATAGCTGTGAAAGGAAACCCCACAGATATGGATAGCTGTGAAAGGAAACCCCACAGATATGGATAGCTGTGAAAGGAAACCCCCCAAACACAATGGAGAACTTAAGCAAAGGGACAGTGGAGGTGAACTGTGATGAAAGACTCGGTGACCTGAACATGTTTTCTTTGCTGTTCATCATTCAGTGTATTTTCTGTACAGTTTGTGATGAAAGACTTGGTGACCTGAACATGTTTTCTTTGCTGTTCATCATTCAGTGTATTTTCTGTACAGTTTGTGATGAAAGACTTGGTGACCTGAACATGTTTTCTTTGCTGTTCATCATTCAGTGTATTTTCTGTAAGTTTCTGATAAACGGTCGATTGAACAGTGTATTTCTTCTCATATTTTTCCTTCACTTGTGTCAGTTGTATCTGTATTTCTTTAACATGTTCTCCTCCACTGCGCATTGTTCAGTGTATTTCTTTACATGTTCTCCTCACTGCTCGTTGTTCAGTATATTTCTTTACATGTTATTATTATTATTATTATGAACATTTATGACGCCTAATCAATTGAATGCCCTAGGCGTTTACAATATCACACAGACATCAAATCACACAATATATAACAATCATACATGAGAAAAAGGCATCAAAATCCAAAGCAAGGACACAAACTCACAAGCATGCATACACGCAAACACACACTCACACAGACACGAACGCACACAAAGCAGACACTCGCATCACACATTGCAAACGTCGGGTCACAGTGTATTTCTTTACATGTTCTCCTCCACTGCTCGTTGTTCAGTGTATTTCTTTACATGTTCTCCTCCACTTCTCACTGTTCAATGTATTTCTTTACATGTTCACCTCCACTGCTCATTGTTCAGTGTATTTCTTTAAATGTTCTCTCCCACTGCTCATTGTTCAGTGTATTTCTTTACATGTTCTCCTCCACTACTCATTGTTCAGTGTATTTCTTTACATGTTTTCCATCACTACTCATTGTCCAGTGTATTTCTTTACATGTTTTCCATCATTACTCATTGTTCAGTGTATTTCTTTACATGTTTTCCTTTAATGCTCATTGTTCAGTGTATTTCTTTACATGTTTTTGTTCGATGCTCATTGTTCAGTGTATTTCTTCATACATTTTCCACAGCTAATCATTATTTAGTGCATTTCTTTTGACAGCCTGTGGTGCAGTGCATCTGTTAGTGGCTCCTAATGACAGACATGTCAAGCGTAATTCTTGTAGCATCATTGTGCATGGGTTTGACCGACAGTGCTTGGGTCAACCTGCAGCAGAGCTAATTAAACATGCACATATATATCTGTGCATGGGTTTGACCAACAGTGCTTAGGTCAACCTGCAGCAGAGCTAATTAAACATGCGCATATATATCTGTGCATGGGTTTGACCAACAGTGCTTAGGTCAACCTGCAGCAGAGCTAATTAAACATGAACCTCTCTCACTTGTGCCTCTTTACATCTGAAACATAACTCTAATTGTCCTCTTTTTCCCTCATTGTTAATGCATTCGTACATCATCTTTCTTTGACTGTCAGCATGTTTTTTATTTGTTCTCTTCCTGTGTTCCTGTGCTACCCTAGCTGGGGTTTGTGAAGTACTTGGGTTGTACATTTCTTCCATGGTGGCTAGAGAACCACTGAATTATGAATGGTGTATCTGTCACAGATATCATGGGTTGATGTGAAAACCATTGTGGAAAATCACAAAAGAGTATGAAATGGGCAGAAACCAGGTAAAACACATGACTGACGCTTCAAGAGAGAATACAAAAGACATGGTGTGTGACCCATCATGATGACAGGCGTTGCACATGGCAGACATGATGTCACCCCACATGGTCAGCAGACTGTTGATTGCATTGTTAGCAGTGCTGTGTCATGGCCATTGTTATAGTCTCTGATGAAACTCCTCTCTTCACTCTCTGTCAACTGTAGTTCATGCTCTACCTCTTACACCTTTCAAAGCAAGTTGTCAGAATACAGCAGAGGCTGATCACCAGTCAACTAAATCTATAAATCCATAGCGTTGTTGTAAAGGAACTTTTCTCTGTTTTTTTTTTTTTTTTTCAAATTAGAAAGATGTTGTTTCTTTCCACCGCAAATTCATTAGAAAAATATTTACTCATCTATAAGCTGAACAGCTGAAAACAACAGGAAACAAGTGTATGTAATAGTCAGTCCGTGTGTGAAGGCCTGAAAAAATGTTTATCAAGGATAATAAGAGAAATGACCAAGAAAAAGGAGACAGATGTAGAAAACTCTGTGGACTGCCATCATGGGACATCACTATCCTGTCAGATGGTTCTTTTAGGAGACAGGAAGCTCCCCTCCCATGAGGGTAGTTCCCCTCCAGTGAGAGTTGTTCCCCTCCAGTGAGGGCAGTTCCCCTCCAGTGAGAGTAGTTCCCCTCCAGTGAGGGTAGCTCCCCTCCAGTGAGGGTAGTTCCCCCTCCAGTGAGGGTAGTTCCCCTCCAGTGAGAGTAGTTCCCCTCAATGAGGGTAGTTCCCCCTCCAGTGAGAGTTGTTCCCCTCCAATGAGGGCAGTTCCCTTCCAGTGCGGGTGTTCCCTCAGTGAGGGTAGTTCCCCTCCAGTGAGGGTAGTTCCCCTCCAGTGAGAGTAATGTAGTTCCCTCCAATGAGAGTAGTGTAGTTCCCCTCCAGTGAGGGTAGTTCCCCTCCAGTGAGGGCAGTTCCCCTCCAGTGAGAGTAGGGTAGTTCCCCTCTAGTGAGAGTAGGGTAGTT
Organism: Conus canariensis; assembly: GCA_033310375.1. NCBI lineage: Eukaryota > Metazoa > Mollusca > Gastropoda > Neogastropoda > Conidae > Conus > Conus canariensis. Next base: position 29,751,916 of record CM065720.1, read on the forward strand.
CCCCTCCAGTGATAGTAGTTCCCCTCCAGTGAGGGTAGTTCCCCTCCAGTGAGGGTAGTTCCCCTCCAGTGAGAGTAGTTCCCCTCCAGTGAGAGTAGTGTTGTTCCCCTCCAGTGAGAGTAGTGTTGTTCCCCTCCAGTGAGGGTAGTTCCCCTCCAGTGAGGGTAGTTCCCCTCCAGTGAGGGCAGTTCCCCTCCAGTGAGGGTAGGTCCCCTCCAGTAGAGAGTAGTTCCCCTCCAGTGAGGGTGGTTCCCCTCCAGTGAGAGTAGTGTAGTTCCCCTCCAGTGAGAGTAGTGTTGTTCCCTTCCAGTGAGGGTAGTTTCATTCCAGTGAGGGTAGTTCCCCTCCAGTGAAAGTAGGGTAGTTCCCCTCCAGTGAGAGGAGTTCCCCTCCAGTGAGAGTAGTGTAGTTCCCCTCCAGTGAGAGTAGTGTAGTTCCCCTCCAGTGAGAGTAGGTAGTTCCCCTCCAGTGAGAGGAGTTCCCCTCCAGCGAGAGTAGTGTAGTTCCCCTCCAGTGAGGGTAGTTCCCCTCCAGTGAAAGTAGTTCCCCTCCAGTGAGAGTAGTTCCCCTCCAGTGAGAGTAGTGTAGTTTCCCTCCAGTGAGAGTAGTGTAGTTCCCCTCCAGTGAGGGTAGTTCCCCTCCAGTGAGGGTAGTTCCCCTCCAGTGAGGGTAGTTCCCCTCCAGTGAGAGTAGGGTAGTTCCCCTCCAGTGAGAGTAGTTCCCCTCCAGTGAGAGTAGTTCCCCTCCAGTGAGAGTAGTGTAGTTCCCCTCCAGTGAGGGTAGTTCCCCTCCAGTGAGGGTAATTCTCCTCCAGCGAGGGTAGTTCCCCTCCAATGAGGGTAGGTCCTCTCCAATGAGGGTAGGGTAGGTCCCCTCCAGTGAGGGTAGGTCCTCTCCAATGAGGGTAGGGTAGTTCTCCAGTGAGAGTATTGAGGGTATTTCCCCTCCAGTGAGGGTAGTTTCCCTCCTGTGAGGGTTTATCCCTTCCAGTGATGGCAGCAATTGTTTATATGATGTAAAAAGAATGTGTCAGATTCCTTTTATCTTTCAATCTGCTAAACGACATCACCAATAGTTAAAATTCTTTTATATTGTAGCCACCATACACAGAGTCCCAGTCCAAATGGCAGATTTTTTTTCTTTCTTTTTCCGACTTAAGAAGACTCAAATGAGAACTACACAAGGACTGACATTTCCGCTGTGACAAAAATATTATTCTGGATGAGTGGACACCGATAAAAGAAAATAAATATTGAATACCAAACAAGCATCTTCACAATCTACTTCAGCATATGTTATCAACAAAAAAGAAGAAAATTGATAATGAGAAAGAAGAATAAAAGTCACTATTCACATTTGATCATTTCAGGACTCAAAGCATATCAGGGGCAAGTAGCTGTCTGTTCAGTCAGTGTGTATAACATCAGCTATTTGTTCAACCTCTCAGAGGGGAAAGGGGACATTTTGAAATCTACAGGCAATGATTCCTCAATTAAAAACATAGAGAATACATTTGTTGGTCAAACTTAAATATCTGACCAGTATCGTTGTCCGTCAGACTGTACAGGGTGGAAAATCTTGCATCACAGCACTTGGGGGGGGGGGGGGGGGGGGGGGGGGGGTTAGTAACTGTATTGCTATGGTGTACTATCTGCATTAAAAAAAAAAAAAAAAAGACGCAAGGTGCGCCACACAATCAGTCAACCTACAATTTCAAGAGTGGATTCATCCACTCACAACTGTGTGACACTGACAGTATGACAGAGTGGCCTTCCCATGCTGTTTCAGCCTATCCCACATTTGGCTTTTTCCTGAACCAGACGGGACGTCCCATTGTGTACGGCTGTAGCTGGGCAGGGGCCCAGGTGGTCATCTACCACATGCAGGTAAGCAGGACGATTGTTTGAACTGTCTGCTGTGGACTGGGATCAGTTCTTGATGGTCTGTTTTGTATTTGTTCTGTGATGCTCTGTTCTGTGATTGTCTGTATTTTTATGGTCTGTTTTGTATTTGTTTGTTCTGTGATGCTCTGTTCTGTGATTGTCTGTATTTTGATGGTCTGTTTTGTATTTGTTTGTTCTGTGACGCTCTGTTCTGTGATTGTTTTTGATGGTCTGTTTTGTATTTGTTTGTTCTGTGATGCTCTGTTCTGTGATTGTCTGTATTTTGATGATCTGTTTTGTGTTCTGGTCTGTATTTTGATGGTCTGTTTTGTGATGGTCTGTATTTTGATGGTTTGTTCTGTGATGGTTTGTTTTGTGATGGTCTGTTTCTGTGATAGTCTGTTCTGTGATGGTCTGTTTTGTGATGGTCTGTTCTGTGATGGTCTGTTCTGTGATGGTCTGTTTTGTGATGGTCTGTTCTGTGATGGTCTGTTTTGTGATGGTCTGTTCTGTGATGGTCTGTTCTGTGATGGTCTGTTTTGTAATGGTCTGTTTTGTGAAGGTGTCTTTCACATGGTCTTATTGGGGATGGTCTGTTCTATAATGGTCTGTTCTGTAATGGGTCTGTTCTGTATTGGTCTGTTCTCAAATGGTCTGTTCGATTGCCTGTTCTCTCCTTGTAGTGTGTTTACTTTTGTAGCGATGTTTGTTCTGTTGTGGTAATATGCGGAAGTGTGATTTTACATGTATGAATGTTTGTGCATTTTTGTTTCAGCCAAACTACACCAGCATACGGGAACACTGCAACATATGGCGCAACTACCTGGATGTACAAGACAGCTGGGAGAATGTCAAAAAGATCTTGAAGTTTTATGGAGCAAACCCACAAAACTTTGCCAGCTTCTCTGGCCCTGGTGGATTTTCAGACCCGGACCAGGTTGGTGCTACTTTCTTTTTCCGGTTTTTTTTTTTTTTTTTTTTTTTTGTATCTTTTTTGATTATACACAAAATGACCATGGCCAGCTATTTGACAGTGTGTTGTGTACAGCTAATTGGCAGTGTGTTGTGTACAGCTGACTGGCAGTGTGCTGTGTACAGCTGATTGGCAGTGTTGTTGTGTGATGTTTACAGCTGATTGTGGGGACTACGGACTCAGCCACTACCAGCAGAAAGCTCAGTTTGGAATGTGGGCCATGCTGGCGTCTCCTCTGTTCATGTCTGTCGACCTTCGCACTATCACCCCTGAGGCCAAGGCCATTCTACTCAACAGGCAGGTCATTGCCATCAATCAGGACCCCCTTGGGGCACAAGGCATCATGTTGTATGGGGTGAGTCACAGTTTTTTCAGCATCGGGCTGACTGCAAACAGAGTGTTTAGGGATGAACCACTAACAACAATTGCCCACAGAAATAGAAGATTCTAAGTTGATCCTAACTTTTAATGTTTAGGGCTTTGTGTCAGGTAACCCCCCCCCCCCCCCCCACTCCCCCCTTTCCCAAACTTCTCCAGAGTTATTGTTTGCAGCCTCACAAGAAGTGTTAATACAGTTGGATAATAAAACATGTGGATCATGTAAATCTACCAAAGACAGAAGGGTCATCAAGAGCCTGGCTGTCACAGTAGGACACAGGGTTGAATGGAAGAGTGCTGTGTCTGCCAGTAAACAGGAGGTGGGCTGGTGTGTTTGTGTGGGTATGTTTGTATAATGCCTTTGTATAGGAATGGTGTGTGGTGTGTGTGTGCATGTGTGTGTGTATGTGTGTGTGTGTGTGTGTGTGTGTGTGTGTGCCCATGATGCCTGTATTTAGGAGTGGGATGTATGTGTGTCTGTACTTGGGTGGGTGGGTGGTTAAGTATGGGTATGCGTGCATGATGCCTGAGTATATGAGTGGGATGTTTAAGTTGGGGTCGGTGTGTTTGCGTGGGTACATGTTTGTAATGCCTGTGTGTAGGTGTGTGTGTGTGTGTGTGTGTGTGTGTGTGTATATGATGCCTGTGTTTATGGATGGGGTGTGTGTGGGGGGGGGGGGGGGGGTGTTGGTGTTTGTATGGGTATGTTTGCATAATGCATGAGTATGAGAGTGGGATGTGTGTGTGGGTTGGTATGTTTGTGTGGATAATGTCTGTGGATAGGAGTGGTGTGTGTGTGCGCATGTGTGTGTGTGTGTGTGCGCATGCGTGTGTGCATGCGTGCGTGTGTGCGTGCGTGCGTGTGTGTGAATGTATGTGTATGTGTGTGAATGTGTGTGTATGTGTGTGTGTGTGTGTGCATGATACCTATGTTCAGGAGTGGGATGTTGTTGGGTGTGTGGGTGTGTTTGTGAGGTATGTGTGCATAATGCCTGTGTATGGGAGTGAGATGTGTTTGTGTGTGGATGGGTGTGTGGCATGTGTGCTTCATGCCTGAGTATAAGAGTCCATTGGATGTGTATATATCGCCTCAAGACTGTGTGTGGATTTTGCTTTTTATGAACATCTACAGTGTAATGTTCCACTGCTAAAGGAGTGACCAACCTTTCAACCCATTCTTCCATGTCTTTCCGCCCATTCCATACAGCTGTCCAATTCCATCTCGGTGTGGCTGAAACCTCTGGCAGTCCATGGCAGCTACGCCATCGCCTTCCTGAATGAGGACGACCAAGGGCGATCCATGCCCTTCAGTATCCATCTTGCAGACATCGGGTTGACCAGTGACAGAGGATACAACATCACCGACGTCTTTCAAAACCTCCCCATGGGCCTCTTCAAGCCAACATCCAGTTTGGATGTTTTGGTGGACCCAACCAGTATCGTTATAGTCAAAGCCATGCCTTTGTAAAGATAATAAAGATAGAAATAAGTTAGAAAATAAATGATATGTGATAGTGAGAAGCACCGTAATGAAATATTTCAAATGCAATTTTTGATCGGCAAATGCAAATGAAGATTTAAAGATGTATGCACAGCATTTTTGTCTAATATTATACTTTTGTGTCTTATCTTCCACATTCTCTGCATGGCGTTCCTTCATGCTGCTCACTCCACCTGCCTCACACACAGCCGTGCCCAGGCTCATAGCAGTGGTTAGGGAGCTGTCAGTATCATCAGACAACCCACCAGCAGACGTGCTGCATTGCTGCTGAGTCATGGTGGTGATGTTCAGTGGTGCCTGTCCTGATCCAGCTGTGCAGGTCTACTGAGGCCCCAAGTGACGGAGTCAAAGGCTTAGCCACAGAGCATCAGTGTGTGTCCCTCTCTGAAATGAAGCTGCCTCTGAACCCTGCCATTACACTGAAATGACTGCTTCTTCATCCCACTATGACAGTCCCCAATACAGACGACATAGTCACTGACTTCTACACCCCACAATGACAGTCCCCGACACTGACGGCATTGTCACTGACTTCTACACCCCACACTGACAGTCCCGAACACTGACAGCATAGTCACTGACTTCTACACCCCACACTGACAGTCCCCAACACTGACGGCATTGTCACTGACTTCTACACCCCACATGACAGTCCCCAACACTGACAGCATAGTCACTGACTTCTACACCCCACACTGACAGTCCCCAACACTGACGGCATTGTCACTGACTTCTACACCCCACAGTGACAGTCCCCAACACAGACGACGTAGTCACTGACTTCTACACCCCACAATGACAGTCCCCGACACTGACGGCATTGTCACTGACTTCTACACCCCACACTGACAGTCCCCAACACTGACAGCATAGTCACTGACTTCTACACCCCACACTGACAGTCCCCAACACTGACGGCATTGTCACTGACTTCTACACCCCACACTGACAGTCCCCAACACTGACTTTCAGATTTTTGTGAATTAATAGGTTTTAAGCTGAGACTTAAATGAAGGGAAAGAATCAGAGCAATAGGTTTTAAGCTGAGACTTACTTGAAGGGAAAGAATCGGAGCACTTACAAGTGAAAGGCAGACTGTTCCAGGCCAGTGGGTTTGGACAGGTAAAGGATCTGTCACCACAGGTCATGGTTTTGAAAGAGGACATGTTCAAGAACCTTGTGTCAGAAGAAGAGCGGATGTAGTGAGCTGGAGTAGCGATGTGGAGCAGTTCAAACCGAAAGTCGGGCACTGTTCCAGAGAGCTCAGAAAAACCAGAGTAGAAAGTGTATCCTCTGTTCTGTCAGAGACAGGGAGCCAGTTTACACAGCGAAGGAGTGAAGGCATGTTCCAAGTTTGAGTGTCTGAAAATCATGCGAACAGCATTGTTTGGGATTTTCTGAAACCTACCAGAAGATACTTTGGGATGCCGGAAAGTAGGGAATTAACAACAGTCTGTTCTGGAATGATGAAGACATTTCAAGTTTCGGTTGCTTCAGCAGAGAGAGAATGTGTGCATATCTTTGAGTGTGCATCTGAAAATTATGGCTGTAACAGATGCAAATATTTTCCCAGCTTGTACCACCCTGTTATGTTAGGTTGCAGTTCATTACCACTTTTTTTCCATGATAATATTCAAATTTTTTATTTCATCCATTTGTTTTTCCTCAGGGCCAAGAATACAATTTTGATATATTATCTTGAAAATTCTCCACTGGAATAATCTGTTGCAATCACTGAATGAATTGTGGCTGTTTACATTGTGACTGCTTTTGTCTCAGCATGTTACTAACTCACTACTGTTACTTTTTTTACCGTTTCTTGTGGCTGTGTTTTTTACTGGCTGTCTGTGATGTAAGTTTTCAGCCGTCCATTGATAACTGTGAAATCAGCTTCATGATGGTCACCAGCTTCGCCTACCTCCCACTCACTGGTTTTCTCTCACTCTCTCTCTTAGTCCTGTCACTCTCCACACATCCCTCTCTGTGCTCCACCATTTTTTTTTAATTGTAAAACTTGTCATCTGTTTGTCCATATTGTCTTGTGAATTACCAATGATTCTTTTTAAAAATTTGTTTCAATTTTCGCCTGCAGTCACTTCAGTTGAAACTAATCTGGTGTGGTCTGGTTTGGTTTTTTTGTTTGTTTGTTTTTGTACATTCTACAACATGATTATGATCTCAACATGAGCATTTCCCATTTTCATTATCATTTGTGTGTTTGCATTTCAGTGATAGTTGTCCTAAGAATTCAATTTCTTTAGATGTTTTCCACTTAGCAGTGCTGTTATCAGCCATCTGCCAAAGGGCTTTTTGTTCAGTGCCTATTTTTCAACAGGACAGTTACCTGTGTGACTAAACACCTGCCAAAGGGCTTTTTGTGTGCATTTTCAGTGCTGTAGATTGTTGGCGCACCAGCAACATTTACATGTGAAATCTGTAGATGGTGTGTCACTTGTTAAGCTCATGTGCCAGACTGCCTGTCTGATAATGCTGAGGTTGAAATCAGTCCATCTCTCTCTCTTGATGTTGTAGAGTATCACATGTAAAAACGCGTGTCTGCATGCATTCCTAGTTAGTTCTGAGACGTGATTGTGTTATATCGATTTGGAATCGAAACAAGCGACACAAGTTCGGGATTCGAGGAAAAATCAAATAGCATCCCCTTACAATTGTTGGTTCAACAAACGCAGTGTTGGTTGTGCTGTACAATCGTCAGCGACAACAATGCTGATGAAGGCAACGCTGTGTTGGTTGTGCTGTACAATCGTCAGTGACAACAATGCTGATGAAGGCAACGCAGTGTTGGTTGTGCTGTCCAGTCGTCAGTGACAACAATGCTGATGAAGGCAACGCTGTGTTGGTTGTGCTGTCCAGTCGTCAGTGACAACAATGCTGATGAAGGCAACGCTGTGTTGGTTGTGCTGTCCAGTCGTCAGTGACAACAATGCTGATGAAGGCAACGCTGTGTTGGTTGTGCTGTACAATCGTCAGTGACAACAATGCTGATGAAGGCAACGCTGTGTTGGTTGTGCTGTGCAGTCGTCAGTGACAACAATGCTGATGAAGGCAACGCTGTGTTGGTTGTGCTGTGCAATCGTCAGTGACAACAATGCTGATGATGGCAAACCAGAGACTGGCTGTGTCACAGCCTGGTGAAGAGAGCATGAGCAAGGATTTCTTTTCCAGCAAATTAAACATGACAGTTTGCAAATGTCATAACAAATCTTCCTTCAGGAAACAATATAAAGGAAGACAGTACATGACAGTCTGCAAATGTCATAACAAATCTTCCTTCAGAAAACAATATAGGAAGACAGTACATGACAGTCAGCAATGTCATAACAAATCTTCCTTCAGGAAACAATACAGGAAGACAGTACATGACAGTCTGCAAATGTCATAACAAATCTTCCTTCAGGAAACAATACAGGAAGACAGTACATGACAGTCAGCAATGTCATAACAAATCTTCCTTCAGGAAACAATACAGGAAGACAGTACATGACAGTCAGCAATGTCATAACAAATCTTCCTTCAGGAAACAATACAGGAAGACAGTACATGACAGTCAGCAATGTCATAACAAATCTTCCTTCAGGAAACAATACAGGAAGACAGTACATGACAGTCAGCAATGTCATAACAAATCTTCCTTCAGGAAACAATACAGGAAGACAGTACATGACAGTCAGCAATGTCATAACAAATCTTCCTTCAGGAAACAATACAGGAAGACAGTACATGACAGTCAGCAATGTCATAACAAATCTTCCTTCAGGAAACAATACAGGAAGACAGTACATGACAGTCAGCAATGTCATAACAAATCTTCCTTCAGGAAACAATACAGGAAGACAGTACATGACAGTCAGCAATGTCATAACAAATCTTCCTTCAGGAAACAATACAGGAAGACAGTACATGACAGTCTGCAAATGTCATAACAAATCTTCCTTCAGGAAACAATACAGGAAGACAGTACATGACAGTCAGCAATGTCGTAACAAATCTTCCTTCAGGAAACAATACAGGAAGACAGTACATGACAGTCAGCAATGTCGTAACAAATCTTCCTTCAGGAAACAATACAGGAAGACAGTACATGACAGTCAGCAATGTCATAACAAATCTTCCTTCAGGAAACAATACAGGAAGACAGTACATGACAGTCAGCAATGTCGTAACAAATCTTCCTTCAGGAAACAATACAGGAAGACAGTACATGACAGTCTGCAAATGTCGTAACAAATCTTCCTTCAGAAAACAATATAGGAAGATAGTACATGACAGTCAGCAATGTCGTAACAAATCTTCCTTCAGGAAACAATACAGGAAGACAGTACATGACAGTCAGCAATGTCATAACAAATCTTCCTTCAGGAAACAATACAGGAAGACAGTACATGACAGTCAGCAATGTCATAACAAATCTTCCTTCAGGAAAACAATACAGGAAGACAATACTCACAGATTTACCCTGCCCATTTCCACTACATGCCGCTTCCCACCTTACCTTTGACCTTTGCTCCCCTCCCCCCCCCCCCCCCCCCCCCCCCCCCCCCCCCCCCCTTTTGTGTCTAATATTACAATTTGGAATGGACAATTATCTCTCCAGTGATGTTCACATTTCTTTCTTTCTTCCCCTCACATCCCCCACATCTCTCTCTCTCTCTCTCTCTCTCTCTCTCTCTCTCTCTCTCTCTCTCTCTCGCATGCACACACACACACACACACACACACACACACACACACACACACACATCACACACACACACACACACACACACACACACACACACACACACACACACACACTAAGTGATAAAAGAAAAGTATAGGCATACAAAGTGTCCTGTCATTGAAAAGTACAGTTAGAGTGAATTCATGATGCTTACTACTGATGACTGGTTAAAACTGCATGAAAGCTCCAAGATGTTCATTTAAAGTTTGGCTCATGCTTTTGTGTTTTGGTCCCTCACATTAAGCAGCCAGATGCAGGTGTCCCATGATGACTGAAAACATCTGAAGCTCTGCCCTTTTTAACATGACAGTGCACTAAGTCCATCTTGATGATGTGCATATTTTTTAACTCAACATTCGATTTTCCTCAAACTTAACATTCCATCATTTTGGTTGCAATTTCTTTTGTGTTTGTGCATTATTTGTACATTTTGATAGATGAATATTGACCAGAACTTTGTTTTCACTACTTTTAATTTGCACTGTTTGTACTGTACTCGGGTGTACCATTTGTTGATATATACATCATGTTATTTTCATTACAATATGTTGTTGGCTCTTACTGCTGAAATACAAAGTATTTTTAAAGAATGGTTATGTGTTTCACATTCCCATGTTTTTTTTGTTTTCCGCTACAATATTTGCTGCACTCTCACTCAGGCACACACACATTCTCCCTCTCTCTCTCTCTCTCTCGCTCTCTCTTACATGTGTGCACACACATGTACAAAACACTGACACAAACGCGCGTGCACACACACATACACACACACACTGACACACACGCACTCTCTCTCTCTCTCTCTCTCTCTCTCTCTCTCTCTCTCTCTCTCTCACCAAATAGCATGTTACTTGCTGATGACATTAAACAGTATTCATTGTCATTGTTCATTGTCATTGTCTCTCACACTCACATGCACACTCACACACACATACAACAGAGAGAGAGAGCTGAGTTAAAATGTTCATCCACGACTGCTAGCAGTGTGTATGGCTGGGAGTGAGAAGACAGACTCGAGACTTGAACTTGAACTTGAAGGGTGAGATTAGCGTCCTATTGGCCTGAGGCCCTTAAGGACAAGGTGCCCTCGCAGACATAGGTCTGCATATTCTGTGGCAACTGTTGTCGTTGGTAGAAGTGGGGGAGTTAGTTGTATGTCTCTCTCCAAGCACTGGCTGCTTCTAAAATTTAGTTCAAATTCGGCTGTTGGTCGGACGATGATAGACATTGGTGTATTTGGCTTCTTTTCCCCAACCAAAAGGCTGTCTTCAGGGCCACCAGGTGGCTTTCTTCGTGCTCAGGTGACAACAGTCGTGTGTCGCGTGAAGCCGCCTCTAGGAGGGAGCAGGACGAAAGTCGCTGGAGCGCTGCACAAGTCCCTAAAATTCAGCATGCTATGCAGGCTAGGGCCAAGACGGCAATTTTTCAGCCCCATCCCATGAGGAGTGCCCCCATGTCTGCATGGCTCAGAACACGGTGTCCCGAGCCACAGTAATCATAGTCAGGCAGCGCTCCATCGCCGATCGCCCCACATCTCCAGGAGCCATCCCCCGGTGACACAGGCTAGACCCACTATCACCCATATGGCTGGAAGGATCACTGCGCCGCCTGAACACTGACCTCTCACATCAGTGTCCTTCAAAGGAGATCTGTCACCTCTCCCTTGGCGTCCGCTGCTATTTCACCCTCGCAGCATACTTTGCTCGCTCTGTCGAGAGAAATGACAACTCAAGGCTCTGAGACCACCTCTTTTCTTTTTCCTTTTTGTCGTCCTTGACCCCTCACATTCACACATGGTCATTCCAGCTCCCATACACACTGCCACACCGTGTGTCGTGATCAGGACAGTGGGTAAATGTGTAGTCTTGGTTGACCTTCTGATCAGGACAGTGGGTAAATGTGTAGTCTTGGTCAGCCTTGATGACGAAGGGTGATCGGGACAGTGGGTAAATGTGTAGTCTCGGCTGACCTTGATGACAAAGGATGATCGGAACAATGGAGAAATGTGTAGTCTTGGTTTTAACCTTGATGACGAAGGGTGATCAGCGCAGTGGGTGTGTAGTCTTCGTTGACTTTGACGACAAATGGAAATTTTAAATGAAGTGGGAACAGTCAACAGTAATGTACAGATCAGAGTTTGGGGTTACTCAAAGCTCATGTAGTAGTTTGAATAGATGAAAATCGATGTGGCTCTGTGGAAAACAAAAATGTGATAAACATGATTTTATCCTGAAATGTTTGGAGTCATTTAATCAGTTCAATGCAATGCGTCAGCAAGGATAGCAGAATTATGCATGGCTTGTTGACTTCCTGTGTTTCTATGCCATTGGAAGAGTACAAGGATTTGGGAGTGAAAGGTCTAGAAGATGACAGAAAAATGAAGGCTGGCAGGGATAGTTCTGTCTCAATCCCATTGCAAACTTTCTTATGGTTTCCTTTCATATTTTGTAAAATGTTGTGTAAACAAGTGTGGATTGTAAAGCGCTTAGAGCTTGGTCTCTAGCCGAGAATAGGCGCTATATAAGTATTCATTATTATTATTATTAAAAAGGCGGGATCATCTTTGCTAGGACCATAAACATTTACTAAGTCTTTTTCCATCGTGCAAAATGATATTATCCAGAGTCCATGGACCCACTGACCAACTGTCTAGATTAGTGGAGCACTGGTTAGCTGGGTTGGTCCACAAGCTACCGTGGTATGTCCAAGACTCCAACCACATGCTGAGATTGATCGAAGAGTGGAATAACACATATGACCCACTCTGTGATGCGTTACCGTCTCAGTAGATGTGGTTGGACTGTGTACGAACATCCCCCATCATGACCTGATGACAGCTCTTCAACACAGCCTGCAACGCACCTTTCTTCCTAGTGTGACTCCTTTTACACCCATTCTTATCTTTTAAAAGGTAAAGAAGCTTCATGGTACATTCCTTGTCAGGTACCACTTACGGTGAAATATATTCTTTTTTTTTCTTTTTTGAGAGTTAAGACTAGCTGATGAGTGATATAACACTTTACAGCAGACTCCATGAAACCCTTGTTCAAAGATGTCCCAACTGATGTGATCTTTGAATTTGAAAGAGACAACATTTTCATTTGATTTAAGATTTTATGGAAGAGAGATTTTATGGTGTGTTTTTAGAAGGTGTATTTTGAAGGGTTGTGTGAATGAGGGGGGGGGGGGGGTCTTTTTTTTCTTTCTTTTTTTTTTTTTTGCTTCTGAGTTGACTTCAACACTGTGGCAGCCCTGATATGGCCTTTTGCGGCTGGCTGGGCTATAAGCAACATTATCTGTCTTTTATTCTAACGTTCCGCCAACTCAGCAAATTCTTCTAACAGTGGAACATATCCTGAACAGCAATTTCTGTCGTTTTGAAGACAAAATACATCACCAAAGTTCTGACACTCCCATGGGGACACCTGTGGCCCACTGCTTTATGGGTTGGCTGGAGGAAACTTACTGAACAACAGTCCTGTGCCAATCCAGAGACCTTTGGGAACTCTTCACTTACGACATCCTGTTCCCCAGGTTGGGGTCTTCTTCTGACCTGGACAAGTTCCTACAATACATCATACATTCCACCAGCAAGTTTAGTTCTTCTGCAACCACACTACCCTGTTTAAGGCACACTGTTCAAACAGAAAGGGATACATATATACTGACCATGGTATGGATGACATGTACACATAGCATGCACCCTGCGTGAGAAATGGAAAGAATGAAGGAAGTAAGGAAATTGAGTGAACGATATTGACTGGATGACACGGGAAACGACTGAATGAAGCGCCAGCTGGCAGCTCTTCAGTCGGCACTACCCAGGTAGGCAGCCCGTTGTGTAAACGAGTGTTGATTGTAAACGAGTGTTGATTGTAAAGCGCTTAGAGCTTGGTGTCTAGCCGAGAATAGGCGCTATATAAGTATTCATTGTTGTTGTTGTTGTTGACCAGTACTGCAAGCCCACCAACGTCTATTCCTGTCTACCTTTCAACTCCAGCCACCCACACCACTGTAAACAGAACTTTGTTTTTTTTTTTTTTTTTTTTTTAGCACAGTTACATGCAAACACATTTCATAATTACGAAAATCAAAGGCAAAGTACTCCACTCACTAAAGGCGCAATGCATCAACACATCCAACGGTTACAATAAACCAGTCAAATTCACAAATGTACAACAATTACTGAAGAAGATATTAGAAGGTATTAACATTTCTACAACTCATTATTTTTATCCGATCATTTCACAAGATTCTGATATGGATATTACTTTTTACAAAATTCTGTGAGTCGCATTTCAATGCAGTGCATGTATGTTTTTTTAACTTACCGTACGGCAGTCTGTTTCTCCGCTTGAAACGTCTGTGCTCAAAACCATATAATCTAATTCAAAAAGAAGAAGGAGAAAACGATGTCTCCAACTCGCTGAGCAACTGCGTCTCCAAGAATACAGTCAGAGACGCTGGACTACAGCTCTGGAAAAAGCTCAGCCTCAGCCAAGGTTCTTCATCCTGCAGCCCAAACCGAAACAGCACACCCAGCGCACACCTCTCATAGTCACAGACAATCATGCAAACCCACCTCTACGTCAGTGGCTTTGACCCGCTTCTGCAGTCCAATCCTAGACTCCAAAAGGCCATTACAGACCCTCCTATTTTAGGTGAAAGAAACGGCAACCCTGGAGAAATGTTCTCCTGCCCTCTGCTCTTCCCCCCATGCCAGACGCATTCTTCCTCTCCCGGATGCCAGCATGTGTGGTCTGCCAGGAACACTTAGTAGAAACAGTCAGCTTCAAAAGTACCATAACAGAGGGGAATCTTTTGCCACTCGACACCATATGGCCTGATCAACTAGCAATAATGTCTGCTTACTGTTTTGGGGCAAAATGTCCACAGAGTCAGTGTGTTGGGAATGGAATAAAATCGTAAAAAACTCGTTTCCACCAACACAGATCCAACATGAAATAACACTGGACCTCCAGCAACCTAACATTTTCATCAGACAAATCACTCCCTTCATGATCTAAGATGGTCAGCGATAGGAAAGGGTTTTTTTTTTTTCGGAGGACACAATTACCTGACACTTCCATTAGACGAATCACTCCCTTCGTGATCTAAGATGGTCAGCAGTAGGAAAGGTTGTTTTTTTTTTCAGAGGATACAATTACCTGACACTTTCATCAGACAAAACACACCCTTCATGATCTAAGATGTGTAACGATAGGATTTTTTTTTTTTTTTTTTTTTTTTTAGAGGACACAATTACCTGACACTTTCATCAGACAAAACACTCCCTTCGTGATCCAAGATGTGTAGCAATACGATTTTTTTTTTCAGAGGACACAATTACCCGACACTTTCATCAGACAAATCATTCCCTTCGTGATCCAAGATGTGTAGCAATAGAAAAGTCTTTTCAGAGGACACAATTACCTGACACTTCCATCAAACAAATCATTCCCATCGTGATCTAAGATGTGTAGCAATAGAAAAGTCTTTTTTTCAGAGGACACTGATAACAGACTAGGACGGGAACCATTGTGATATAACAAACTATGCACTGTTTACCCGGAGGGTCTGAACGTGGTCACCTGGATTGTTTGTCATGCCCTCCCGTCTCCCCAGCCTCCCCTTCCAACATCACCTCCACCTTCCATCTCCCCTTGCCTCTTCACCCTCCCTGTGATGACACGTCGTACATAGCAGACGATGCTTGTAAACTTGTGGCATGCGCATTGGCTATGTTATTGTTGATGTAGCCCATGACAAACACTTGGATAATGTCTGCAAGAAACTCCAGTCTGTAGGTCTGAAACTGAACAAGGAAAAAACAGAACTACGCAAAGAAGAAATTGAATTTCTTGGGCATCACATCAGTGGAGACGGAATAAGGCTGGATCCTGGGAAGGTTGAAGCCATTCTGCAAATGCCAGAGCCACAGAATACAACAGAACTCACGAGAATCCTTGGAATGATCAATTTTCTGGGTAGATTTATTTCATATTTATCCACAACTCTTCAGCCAATGGCCACACTGCTTGAACATGACAGAGAATGGTTCTGGGACACACCACAATCAGCAGCCTTCAAAAAGGTGAAAGAACTCTTGTCACAAGAACCGGCACTTGCGTTCTTCGACCTCAGAAGACCAACTACTGTCAGTGCAGACGCCAGTAGTTATGGCACTGGAGGAGTTCTGCTGCAAGAGCATGACGGTGTCATGAAACCAGTGGCTTTCTGCTCAAGAGCTCTCACTCCAGCAGAGCTCAAATCGAAAAAGAATGCCTCGCCGCAATATAGACATGTGAAAAATTTGAACGATATCTCGTTGGATTAGAACCATTCAAGCTGGAAATGGACCACAAGCCAATCGTACCACAGATCAATGCCAAGTATCAGCATGAGACTCCTTTACGCTGTCAAAGATTACTCAGCAGATTGATGCGCTTCAACCCAAGCGCTACATTCAGTCCATGAAAAAAGCTAGTTGTTGCGGACACCTTGTCAAGAAGTCCTTTGCTGACAGAAGAAGATCAGAAAGTTTGCCAGATGATTGATGATGTTGAAGCTCACCTCAACTGTGCTCGATCATCATGGCCAGCGACAGACAAGAAACTTCAAGAGATTGCAGAAAAGACAAGAAAAGATGATAAATTCAAGGAAGCTCTCCAGTACACCACAAACGGATGGCCCCTCTACAAGAGCCAAGTCAACCCAGATCTACAAGAGTTGTACTCCGTCAGAAATGAACAGAGTGTACATGGAAATCTTCTTGTGAAAGGCAGTCAGATTGTCATTCCAGCTACAATGAGAAAAAACATTTTGAAACTGATTCATGCTGGCCACCTGGGAATTACGAAATGCCATGAACGTGCCAAGTCTTCAGTCTGGTGGCCTGGAATGACCAAAGACATTGTCAACATGCTACAGTCTTGTCGTCACTGTGAAGAAAGAAAACCTATACAGAAGAAAGAACCACTGCATCCAACTCCACTTCCTGAGCGTCCTTTTCAGATGGCGGGAGCTGACATCTGTGACGTCAAGAACAACCAGTACCTTGTCACTGTTGACTATTTTTCCAGATACATCGAAATAGCACACCTTCCAAACATGACTGCAAACAGTGTCATTCTGAGCTTAAAGAACAAATTTTGCGCTCGACATGGAGTTCCTGAACTACTCGTGATTGTATATCGGGAGACAGTTCACATCAGATTTCAAAGCACTTGCCAACAGTTGAAACTTCAAGCATGACACGACGAGTCCATACTTTCCACAAGCAAACGGAGAGGCAGAGCGTGCGGTTCAAACAGCAAAACGCATCCTGCAGCAAGATGATCCGATCCTTTCCTTGCTTTGCTGTCATACCGAGCTACAGCGACTACACCAACAGGAGTGAGTCCAGTAATGGGACGTCGACTACACACAACACTGCCTGTTCTTCAGTTCAACCTGGAATCACAGCTGTTCGACAAGAGTATCATTGCTGAGAATGATGCTCGAGCAAAAAGCAGGAACAAGCAGCACTGTGACAGGCACAATGGAACTGAAGATTTGCCAGAACTGAGACCAAATGACATTGTGCTACAAAAGTTAGATCTTGAGCGCAAATGGTCAAATCTGGCTACAGTGCTTGGTCAAGTCACACCCAGATCGTACCTTGTGCAGACCTCATTCGGCAACCAGTACAGGCGTAATAGAAAGCATCTTCGCCTGTCCACGTCAGTGACACAGCAAGACAGTCTTGGCAAATCCTTACCATGGTCTCCTTGTCCCAAAGTCCCATCTGCCAGGCCAGCCAGTAACAGAGGCCTACTGTGCTCAACACGCCAGCCAGCCCAGGCATACCAGAGGAACCACCAGAAGAGCCTGCTGGTCCAGCTCTTCTTCCAGAGCCAACTCCAGGGTCTCCAACTCCAGTTGCTGAGCCAGCACGCCGGACACGCAGGGGCCGGGTCATCAACCTTCCTGCCCGCTACCGGGATTGAACCTCAATGACAGTACAGTTACACACTGACACTTCGGTGTACTAGTCTCTCCCTCGGTTATTTTCATTCATACTCTAAATATTAATTTTGCACAAATTTGAATGTGCTTATTGTCCAGTAACAAAACGGGGAGATGTGATGATACGTCGTACATAGCAGACGATGCTTATAAACTTCTGGTATGCGCATCGGCTATGTTATGTTGATGTAACTGCCGACGTTATTTCAACAGCTGGATTTTTCTTTTTGGTCAAGTAAAGTCTTTTGAGGCTTTCAAAGAGTCTTAGTGTTGTTAGTAGACACGAGATCGTAATGTAAGCTCGAGTCACGTTAGACTCCCTATCATCACTATCTACCTTCACTGCACACCCTTCCTTCAAGCCTTCCTGTAGGCCTTCCCCTTACAGGCCCTCGACTTCTTTCCTCTCAACCCCCTCCTCCCATATAACGACTTGAGGCATGCACCTGTAGGTAACTGATCTTCCTGGTCCCCATCCTCCCCTCTCTTCCATCCCATTTCATTTCTTGTATTGAGCAACGTGGGATGACACCTCCCCATTCCCTTCCACACACGCCCCCACGCACACATGCGCACGCGCTCACGCGCGCACACTCATTTCTTTTTTTTAAATTCGCCTGTATCCCCCATCTTTCCCCAACCTACATGCTTTTACCTTCCTTCTCGATCTGTTCTGCCCCTTCGAGAGTAGGGTGCATTTGGTCAGCCTGTGTTAAAATTGTACCGTGGCTGTGACTTGTTTTATTGATATGTTACCTTACGCACACATTTACACAATTTGATATTGACAAGAATTGCACAAAGGTAAGATGAATTCCTTAGGAGTTTCAAAGACAACTGAATTTGCAACATGTTACTTAAGCTCTGTATTTTCTCTCTCTCTCTCTCTCTCTCTCTCTCTCTCTCTCTCTCTCTCTCTCTCACACACACACACACACACACACACACACACACACACACACACACACACACACACACACACACACACATCATCATCATCAATATAGGTGTTATGATTCTTGATTTCATTAACGCATTGTCGCTGATTTAGCACTGTTTTCAGTACTGTTTATTTTCTTCAGGCTTTATAATCACATCATGATAATGTGTATAATGTGTTGATCTTACTGATGTATTGTACGTGTTTAATAACCCTTCTCTCTCTCTCTCTCTCTCTCTCTCTCTCTCTCTCTCTCTCTCTCTCTCTCTCTCTCTCTCTCTCTCTCGTGCAGACTGCTGATATTGATGTATGATTGCTATAAACAATCATTGTTGTGGGCAGTATACCAGTGTTGAAAAAAATATGCAGGTCTCTGTCTTTTTCTCTGTCTCTGTCTGTCTGTCTGCCTGCTTCCCTTTGTCTCTCTCCGTCTCTGTCTGTCTCTGTCTCTGTCTCTGTCTGTCTGTCTGTCTCTCTCTCTCTCTCTCTCTCTCTCTCTCTCTCTCTCTCTCTCTCTCTCTCGTTTCTGTGGTAACTAATAGGAAGGAGACCTAAGAGGTCGAAACGCGTCGTGTTTTGTCTTGTGATTCATTTGTCTACGTTTTCTTGGCGGTTTGCTATTGATTACATTTAAAATTTGCTTATATTTCCGTTTGCAGTTGCCTCACTTTGCTACTAGATCTAATAGGAGGATAGTTGTTGTTTTTTTTTTTAATCTGTGTGTGTGTGCGTGTGCGTGTGTGTATGTGTGTGTGCGTGTGTGTGTGCGTGTGTGTGTGTGTGGTGTGTGTGTGTGTGTGTGTGTGTGTGCGCGCGCGCGCGCGCACGCATGCGTGCGTGTATGCATTCGTGTGTTCATACCATTTCATACAGACTGGATTAGGCTATTCAGCCTTTAGTCTGGTCTTTTTCACAAAACTGGTAAATCCTACACTGTAAACTTCTTGCGTGGGTGATGATAGCGCAGCAATCCGAAAGTCTATCTAGTCGAGTATCTACGGTTTGCCCAATGGCTATCCAGACTGCCCTTAACGCTATCGAGAGAAGGTGCACTAACCACTTTTTTCTGAGAGAGAGTTCCAGGGATTTCACCACTCTATAGGCGAAATAGTGCTGGCTCAGTGAACTATCACAAATCCTTTTCCTGAGCTTCAGATTATGCCCACTGGTCTTGTTAACACTGTTTTCCATCATAACAGGACTCTTCGCGTTGTATAGCCATGAGTGAACTTATAAGTTTCAATCATGTCACGCCTGTCCCTCCGGTACTGCATGCTGGGGATTTTCATTCTGGCAAGTCGCTCTTCATAGGGACAGTCAACCAGACCAGGAACCATCTTTGTTGCTCGCCTGAGAACACCCTCGATAAGGTCCTTATCTTTCTGATATCGTGGTGACCACACACTGTTGGCAAACTCCAGGTGAGGGTGTATCAGTGCAATGAAGAGCTGTCGCATGGTCTCAATGTCGAGGTACTGGTACGAGCGCCTGACTCCAGTATCACTCTCTCTTCGCTGTTGTGTAGTTTCATGCTATACTCTGCTTTGGGGTTACTGTGTCCGAGGTGTAGAACCTTACATTTTGTCACATTGAACCGCAGCTGCCAACAATCTGCCCAGTTGACGAGGTTATCTAAACCCTGTTGAATCCTGTCCCTCTTGTTTTGTTCCTCTACTGTGTCAAACACTTTTGTATCATCTGCGTACATCTGACATATGCAGTTCACCATCTCCGGCATAACATTGATGAATACCACAAACAACACTGGCCCCAAGATGCTACCTTGAGGGACTCCACTTAATACTTGCTTCCAACTGAAGAAACTCCCTGCGACCCCAACCCTTTGTCTTTTGCCTATCAAAAAATATGTAACCCAGGACAAAACCTGTGAAGTGACTCCGTAAGATTCAAGCTTGGAGATTAACCGTTGGTGGGGCACAGAATCAAATGCCTTAACGAAATCCACATAGACTACATCTACAGGTTTCCCCTCATCTAATGATTCAGTCCATGCGTCCAGTACGCTCAGAAGGTTTGTAACACAAGATCTCTGGCTGATGAAACCATGCTGGCATGGCACGAGAAAGTTGTTGACTTCCATGTGGGTCATCACTTTGTCCCTAATGATGGACTCCATAACTTTGCAGACTGTGCTTGTCAAACTCACTGGTCTGTAGTTGCAGGGCTGGCTCCGATCTCCTTTTTTGAATAAGAGAGTGGCGTTCGCCTCCTTCCATTCTTCTGGCAACTTTCCTTCTTCTTCTGACTTCGTAAAAATAATAGAAAGTGGCTCTGCCAACTCCTCAGCAAGTTCCTTCAGAACACGTGAATGAACACCATCGGGGCCGGGAGACTTCCCAGGGTTCAACTGCTTAAGTTTCTTCAGCATCTCCTCTTTGGAAAAACTGACCCTTTCTAACTTTTCTGAACACTCTTTTTCCTTACATGATGGCATCTGATTTAGTCTCTCCTGTGTAAAAACGCTACAGAAAAATCTGTTCAAGCATTCAGCCTTATCCTCATTATTGGTTACTGTCCTACCTCTTTCGTCTACAAGATCTGCAACACCTTGCTTTGTCTTCAATTTACTGATAGTGTAAGCATAGAAAGCCTTAGGATTTTTCTTTGCGTCCTTGGCAACATGTCTTTCAAAGTTCCGAACAACTTTTCTACATGCAACTTTGGCCTGATTCCTTGCTTTTGCATAAGCCTGGTAATCCTTGCCTTCTCTAGTCTCCATGTACCTCTTGAAGCATTCCCTTTTCTTCTTACGGAGTGCCTTCTCATCCCACCACAGTGGTTTTCTTTTTTTCGCATTGCACTCTTTCTCCCCCCCCCCCCTCCCCCCAATATTGATCTTAGGCATACATTTGTCCATTTCCTCCACCAGCGCTTTTTTTAAAACAGTCCCATGCCTCACTAACCCCTTCATTTTTTCAGACAGGTTTACCTTTCTCAAACCCTCCCCCAGTTTCTTGTAGTCTCCTTTAGCATAGTTGTACATAGTTGCTCCTTAGAACTGTTCTCTGTGTAAGCTAGAAACACAAAGTGAAGGATATGACGATGGCTCATTCCCAGTGGAGGATTGTGGATGACGTTTCTGACCATACCTAGTACCTTCTTCATTGCTAAAAATCAAGTCAAATCAACGAAACAGCGTGGTTTGGATGAGTATGAGTGGGCTGTTTGACATGTTGGGTCAAAAATGTCTCTCTCACAAATGCCTTTAAGAACACTGTAGCTTTATGGTTTGGACTAGGTGGGGAGGTCAATCAATTTATTTATTCTTGTTTGTTGTTCAGTTGTTTGGGTTTTTTTTTTCAATTTATCTTTGCGTCAATGTTGACAGAGAAACAACTCATATACATTTTATATGCTTTTGAAGAAATGCATGTTTGTTAAAAGTTTTGTACGTCCTAGCTGCTGGTCATTCTCGGTTAGGCAAATCGCCAGTCACGGTTAGTCCCTCACCAGGGCAAGGGTCGGATTTAGAGAGAAAAACACACACAACAACAACAACAACAACAACAACATGTGTTTGTTTAGCTGGTAGAAGAGTACATTTATGTCGGAAAATTGTGTGATCTGTACTGGGTATTTTTCCTCAGCATTCTCTCGTCTTGATTGTACGTTATACATAACAATCGCATCGGGTTTTTGTTTCCTTAAGTCCAAATCTTTGCGAAGTCATTACTAAGAAGACAGTTGAGTTGTTGGCCTGCGCTTGTTTTTCCCCCCACTATTAGATTGTTCGTCTTTGTATTTGTCTGACTTTATTCAAGTTTAAAGGGCTGTGCCAGTCTTGAATTTCTTCAGTTACTCTGTGTTAGGTTTTCTTATGGGAGCAAAAGTTACCCAACTTGTTTACTGTTTTTCGTTTTGTTTTGTTTGCGTTTGTTCTTTAGCTTGATCCATGTGTTGTTTTTACGTTCTTGTGATTTACACGTTCAACTGTGAACACACATAGCGAAAAAAATTTTTTTTCTTTTTTTCAAATAGGTCAGGTTATGACAGAATACATACTATATCAACCTTTACCACGAAAAAAAAAAGTTGAGTGTATCTTGTATTTGTGGGTCATAGCCATCGTTCTTGTCCATTGCCAAGCGTGACCAGGCTAGGCTATCATGTGATCTTGTCAAATCGTGAGATCAGAATTCAACTTCCGTTTGTGGGTAGTACCCGGTGGACGGAGGGAAAGCAATAAAAGTAAGAACTTGTCATTCAGATCCTGTGATCCTTTCATTCACATAAACAGAAATGTGATTTTAGCACTCATCCTCACCCTCACCCTCAACCCAACGCCGCCCTTCTCCATTCCTGCCTTTCACTCCATATTTTCTTTTCTCTCTCTCTCTCTCTCTTCTCTCTCTCTCTCAATTAGTATGGTACTACTAAAATCAACCTGATCATTGTGGGTCAGCAGAAGAAGAACAAATCAGAGATGCGCATCAAGTCCGCCCTCCCCATACTAGTCTTTCACCACATAATTATTTTCCGTACTCTCTCTCTCTCTCTCTCTCTCTCTCTCTCTCCATGGTACTATTACAATCAACCTGATTATTGTGGGTCGGCAGAAGAACAAGTGAGAGATGCCCTATCAAGGAACTGTCCACAGGAACATACAGCAGATGAACTGCATTGCTAGCCGGTAGAGGCAGAACACCTGACTGTACAGTAGAATAGAATGAAGCATTTGAAAAAGTGGCAATATCTACATTTACCCCCACGCAATCTTCTGTTTCAAGCAAAGCAACTTGGATATATACTGTTATGAAACCTAAAGTCTATCATGTGCCTGTGACCATCTTAATAATAATATGCTTCCAATAATGTTACCATGGTAAGACCCACCAAGAAAAGCAAGGATTCCCACCAGAATACAAGGAACAAAGACTTAGGACAGGATGCCACTTTAGAGAGAGATCTTTCCCCTTCTTTAGCTTGTTCAATATAGATTAAACCAATATAGATTAAACCCCGAGAGTCTATTTTTCAGCAGGAGACTCTTTGAACAATTCATAGATAGAATGCACAGAAGTTCAGTTAATCATTCTTATTCTTAGCGTTCCTATCATGCCTCAGTTTTTCAGAGGCAAACATAACACAACTGTCCACAAAGAAATCTGCTTTTTGGCTCTCACTCTGAAGACTTCTTACACTGGTAGTCATACTGGCAACTCCCATATTGGAAGAGGAGACAGAACACAGCTTTCTGCTGATGTAACTACAGTCAGGAGGAAGGAGAAGACAAGTAAGTCTCTCTCCCATCTTTCTTCTTGCTTTTTCTCTTTGTCTCTTTGTTAGTGTGTGTCTCACCGTTTTGCTTGTCTCTCTCTCTCTCTCTCTCTCTCTCTCTCTCTCTCTCTCTCTGGCCAGTATGGCAACCTCAGTACTTGCGTCTTGTGTAAGAACTTTTCTGGGTGAGAGTCAAAAAGTAGATTTAATTGTGGAGAGTTGTGACATGTTTGCCTCTGAAAAACTGAGGCATCAGAGGAACACTAAGAATAAGAATGATGTACTGAACTTCTGTGAATTTTTTGTAGTATTAGATTACAATGTTGCTGTGTTGAATTGCCAGTATGAATGATATGTGTTGAAATAATGTATGCATGACAAGGACAGATTGTAAGACAAGGCTTTGGCCTAAAATCTTCATCCTTGCATATTAAAGATCAGTCAATCAATCAATCAGTCAATCTCTCTCTCTCTCTCTCTCTCTCTCTCTCTCTCTCTCTCTCTTCTCTCTCTCTTTTGCTATGTTTGTTAATCTGTCTCTCTGTCCTTTCCACCCTCCCTTCTTCTCTTTCTCTGTTTCTCAGAAGAAAACAACAACAAAAACAACAAAAGCCCAAATCAATTTCCAAGTATCAGACGAGGTCAAGCTCTTTTTATCCTGAGTTCATTAACAGGAGGGGAATATGCAGCTGAAAACAGTATGCAGCTGAAAACAGTATGAGATCTGTTCCAAGTATAAGCTTAAAAACTGTTTACATGTCGAGTCATGGATGGATAGGAATCAGTTCAAATAGAAGTGCATGATGGCCCACAGTTGAATCATGGTTGTTGTGTGGACCCTCCTGTTTTTGTCTGCCATCACTCTGATGATTGGATGGAATTCAAGTTCACTGTCCTTTTGTCTTTATAGTTTGCTGCAGGGAAGGCACAGCAGACTGGGATCTTGTACTCTTATTTCCCCTTCTCTGCATGTCTGTTTGCCAGTTTAGCCTATTCTTTGCATGCCTTTATCTATGCTGGTTCGGATGAGGAATTTGCACAGGCCCTCGATGCCAGGCGCCTGAAACTCAACCTGCCACGAGCAAACGAAACTGAAGATTGGGAGAAACTGGATGCAAAAATCGTCCAAAGACTCGATGCACTGATAGGGAAAAGCACCCTGGAACACAAACTAGCCACATATGGGGACATTGTGTATGCCACATGTAGAGACGCCTATGGAGCAAAACTACCCAAAGAGAAAACACCTCCAAAGAAATCCAGACGCCAAGAAAAGATGGACAAGATCAGGGTCCAAAAGAAAAACCTCAAGATGCAAATGAAGACCGCACTGCCAGCTGAAAAACAAGGCTTGGAAAAACTGTGAAGGAAAAAACCAGAGCCCTGAAAGCAATGGCAGAAGCGGCAGAGAGGTGTTCAAGCTGGATCTGGTCAAGGAGGAACAAAAGTGAACTTCATAAGGCTTAATTTCCCTACAAATATCAGGTGTCCCTGTGGCTCAGTGGTTAAAGCGCGAGTCATTAAGTGGAAAATGAGCATGTCCAGAGGGTCATGGGTTCGAATCCCAGCCATGGCTCGTCCCAAGATGGGAAAAAAAAGGGGCAGCAGAGGGACATCCGGAGTCATGAACCGGGTGTGGCCCAACCCCCCTAGAGTGTCAGGAGATAAGGGCCGAAACACTTGCTTGAAGGGGGCTTCTCTTCTGAGGACTCTCTGCTGCCACGCTCTCCACGAGTTTCTTTCTACTGATGCATGGGTAAACCATTGACTTCCGGGAATAGGCCGGAGGACGTCCGGGAAAGACCGGAGGACACTGGGAAAGACCAGAACCAAGGGCTCTGTGGGCTGGCTCCCCACTTTGCCTTAAAACATGTGGCTACTAAAAATAAAAGGAAAAGATGCTCCCAGGATTCACCGAAAGGGGGAGAGAATGATGAATCCATCGGTGCTCAACCAATCATGACTGCAAATCCCAAACGAACTATGAACATGGACCAAATGGAATATCCATGTGTCTGTGGAAAGCGTTTCGCTACCACCCGTGGCATGAAGATCCACAGAACAAAGATGGGATGTGTGAAGACTCATCTGAATGAGCAGCAGCGCACTGCATCAGCAGATAAGACGTCGGAAGACCAAGGCCAGGATTTAAACCACAGTGCCAAGGACATCCACGCTGTTGGTTCGGATGAGGAATTTGCACAGGCCCTCGATGCCAGGCGCCTGAAACTCAACCTGCCACGAGCAAACGAAACTGAAGATTGGGAGAAACTGGATGCAAAAATCGTCCAAAGACTCGATGCACTGATAGGGAAAAGCACCCTGGAACACAAACTAGCCACATATGGGGACATTGTGTATGCCACATGTAGAGACGCCTATGGAGCAAAACTACCCAAAGAGAAAACACCTCCAAAGAAATCCAGACGCCAAGAAAAGATGGACAAGATCAGGGTCCAAAAGAAAAACCTCAAGATGCAAATGAAGACCGCACTGCCAGCTGAAAAACAAGGCTTGGAAAAACTGTGAAGGAAAAAACCAGAGCCCTGAAAGCAATGGCAGAAGCGGCAGAGAGGTGTTCAAGCTGGATCTGGTCAAGGAGGAACAAAAGTGAACTTCATAAGGCTTAATTTCCCTACAAATATCAGGTGTCCCTGTGGCTCAGTGGTTAAAGCGCGAGTCATTAAGTGGAAAATGAGCATGTCCAGAGGGTCATGGGTTCGAATCCCAGCCATGGCTCGTCCCAAGATGGGAAAAAAAAGGGGCAGCAGAGGGACATCCGGAGTCATGAACCGGGTGTGGCCCAACCCCCCTAGAGTGTCAGGAGATAAGGGCCGAAACACTTGCTTGAAGGGGGCTTCTCTTCTGAGGACTCTCTGCTGCCACGCTCTCCACGAGTTTCTTTCTACTGATGCATGGGTAAACCATTGACTTCCGGGAATAGGCCGGAGGACGTCCGGGAAAGACCGGAGGACACTGGGAAAGACCAGAACCAAGGGCTCTGTGGGCTGGCTCCCCACTTGCCTTAAAACATGTGGCTACTAAAAATAAAAGGAAAAGATGCTCCCAGGATTCACCGAAAGGGGGAGAGAATGATGAATCCATCGGTGCTCAACAATCATGACTGCAAATCCCAAACGGACTATGAACATGGATCAAATGGAATATCCATGTGTCTGTGGAAAGCGTTTCGCTACCACCCGTGGCATGAAGATCCACAGAACAAAGATGGGATGTGTGAAGACTCATCTGAATGAGCAGCAGCGCACTGCATCAGCAGATAAGACGTCGGAAGACCAAGGCCAGGATTTAAACCACAGTGCCAAGGACATCCACGCTGTTGGTTCGGATGAGGAATTTGCACAGGCCCTCGATGCCAGGCGCCTGAAACTCAACCTGCCACGAGCAAACGAAACTGAAGATTGGGAGAAACTGGATGCAAAAATCGTCCAAAGACTCGATGCACTGATAGGGAAAAGCACCCTGGAACACAAACTAGCCACATATGGGGACATTGTGTATGCCACATGTAGAGACGCCTATGGAGCAAAACTACCCAAAGAGAAAACACCTCCAAAGAAATCCAGACGCCAAGAAAAGATGGACAAGATCAGGGTCCAAAAGAAAAACCTCAAGATGCAAATGAAGACCGCACTGCCAGCTGAAAAACAAGGCTTGGAAAAACTGTGAAGGAAAAAACCAGAGCCCTGAAAGCAATGGCAGAAGCGGCAGAGAGGTGTTCAAGCTGGATCTGGTCAAGGAGGAACAAAAGTGAACTTCATAAGGCTTAATTTCCCTACAAATATCAGGTGTCCCTGTGGCTCAGTGGTTAAAGCGCGAGTCATTAAGTGGAAAATGAGCATGTCCAGAGGGTCATGGGTTCGAATCCCAGCCATGGCTCGTCCCAAGATGGGAAAAAAAAGGGGCAGCAGAGGGACATCCGGAGTCATGAACCGGGTGTGGCCCAACCCCCTAGAGTGTCAGGAGATAAGGGCCGAAACACTTGCTTGAAGGGGGCTTCTCTTCTGAGGACTCTCTGCTGCCACGCTCTCCACGAGTTTCTTTCTACTGCTGTGTATTTTGTGCTACAATTAGGCCCTACATGGCGAGGACTGGATGTAAAGAAAGTACAACAGTCCCTGTTATCCTCCTCATGTAGGATTTTGTCTTGTCTTCTCTGTCCTCTTGACTGTAGTTACATCAGCAGGTTAAGCAGAAAGCTGTGTTCTGTCTTCTCTTCCAATGTGGGAGTTGCCAGTATGGCTACCTGTGTAAGAACTCTTCTGGGTGAGAGTCAAAAAGTAGATTTCATTGCGGAGAGTTGTGACATGTTTGCCTCTGAAAAACTGAGGCATCAGAGGAACATTTAGAATAAGAATGATGTACTGAACTTCTGTGAATTTTTTCAATGAATTGTTCAGTCTGCTGCTGAAAAATTAAAAGTCACAACAGTAAGCTGTTAACTTGAGCCTAAGATGTTGGTTCACACTGCTGTGCCCACTTGGTGCTTGTCACATGCTGATAAAATGGCCTGTAGGAATTTCTCATGCAGCAAGCTTGTTTACTTAAAAAATTCTGCTAGATTTCACTGGTGTCAGCTCGCTGGAAACTCCCTGTTTGGTTGCAGAGTGGCACGTGAACACAAGAAAATAGTTTTGAATTTCACGTTCTTATATGTTTGATCTTTTTCAGACTGTGGCTCCCCACACTCAGAATGAAAATGGTGGTCCTTTTGCTGTTGCTGAGTGCATTTCCTGTGCGTGTGGACGCCCTCAACAATGGACTGGCCTTGACCCCGCCAATGGGATGGTTGTCATGGGAACGGTTTCGCTGTGAGACTGACTGCGTCAAGTTTCCTGACAGTTGTATCAAGTAAGTCTCTATGATTTGCCTTTGGAGATCTTATTGTTGGATTTTTTTTGTTTTGTTTTATCTTGTGGCATTGTCTGCTTTTTTCTGTCTTTTTATGTATTCTTATTTTCATTTTCTTATTGTTAAAGCTGCAAGAGTAAAGTTTAGTATTTGTCATGGACTAGCATTAATGAGATGATAGCAGGTTTGTTCATGGGGTTGTTTTTTTGGGAGAGAATGCTTTTTTTCCCAGATGAAACAAAAATAAAGGTTTCTGACCTGATGAGTTACCTTTGTGTGGTGGTCAGTGTCTGTAGCTAGCAGGCTTGTGGAAGTCTTCAGCCCTGGCCACTTTCTGTTCCAAGTTGAATGTGGTGTGACCACAATTGGGTACATTTAAAATTGGTTTGATATCATGCCACTTGTAGTGAAGAGATGTTAGATTTAAGATGAATGAAGATTAGAACCATACCATTGAATTTCATCCACCAAAGGGAAGCATATCTGAGAATGTTGCTTAGATTTCCTGAGTTTCAGTTTCATCAAGGAGGCATCACTGCGTGCGGACTGGTCCATATATCCTACACCACTTCCGCTAAGTTTTGAGACCACACTACACATGAACAACTCTGCTAGGATGTATTATGAAAGGAAAAATAGAGTACAGCATTGTAATGTCTAAAACAAGAATAGAACTCCTTAATGCCATCTGTATCACCCCATCCTAATGAAACATAGAGTACAGTGCTGTAATGTCTTTATAGGAATAGAACTCCACAGTGCCAGCTGTACGTCCCCATCCTAATGAAGCATAGAGTAGAGTGCTGTAATGTCTTAAACAAGAATAGAACTCCATAGCGCCATCTGTATCACCCCATCCTAATGAAACATAGAGTACAGTGCTGTAATGTCTTTATAGGAATAGAACTCCACAGTGCCAGCTGTACGTCCCCATCCAAATGAAGCATAGAGTAGAGTGCTGTAATGTCTTAAATAGGAATAGAAATCCACAGTGCCAGCTGTACGTCCCCATCCCAATGAAGCATAGAGTACAGTGCTGTAATGTCTTAAATTGTGTTATACATGTGGACTGGAAGATTACCTTCACAGAACGTTAGTGGATTGTAAACATGTGTTATTGTGTCATACATGTGGTCTGGAAGATTACCTTCACAGAACATAATGGATTGTAAACATGTGTTATTGTGTTATACATGTGGTCTGGAAGATCACCTTCACAGAACGTTAGTGGACTGTGAACATGTAAGTGGACTGTGAACATGTATGAATACATGTGGTCAGGAAGATTACCTTCACAGAACGTGAGTGGATTGGAAACATGTGTTATTGTGTTATACATGTGGTCTGGAAGATTACCTCCACAGAACGTTAGTGGATTGTAAACATGTGTTACTGTATCATGCAATCAGTCAAAATTTTGGTGTCACTTTTCTGAAGAGAATATTGTCATGCTAATAGATGTATGCGATAGAAATGATTAATCATTCATATGCCCAAGCAGTATATGAAAAAAAAGAATGAAGAAAGTACAAAAAAGTGATAAACTGAAAATAAATCTGTTCTAGGTGATATAAAGACAGGCAATAAAAGTAGTTTATGTTAAAGAAACTGAGGAAAAGATGTGAGCTTTTCCACAAATTCATTTTGAGAGACTCATAATGAGTCTGTCTAATACGAATCAAAAGCTGTGTTTTTGTATCTTAACTGGTTTGTTACCTCCAACCAAACTGTAATGTTTTCAGTCACTTGTACCTGAGTCTGTTGCTTTGTAAGTCTGTCTGTCCTTCACTGTGGGCCCAAACTACAGCACCAGTTGTCAGCACACTTGGTGGGAAAAGAAGCGAGGCCCATAGAGGAACCCTGTGTACAGTGCTGTCCATCCACTGCAATAATGCAAAGGACAGATCCAGGACTGTTTCTCTTTCTGTGCCAATGCAAGATCCATATGGGTTGCCCCAGCCTTTTGTGTCCAGACCAGGGTCAGAATTGTCAACTCGAATGTGGTCTGTTCTACTACATGCTTCAGAGACTTGGAGAACCACAAAGTCCAACACCCACAATCTTCAAGCATTGATCAACAAGTGCCTCTGGTGCATCCTCAACATCAGATGGCCGGAAGTCATTTCCAACAAAACCCTATGGGAGAGAACCAAACAACATTCTGTAGACACTGAGAAAATGGAATTGAAATGAGGCTGGACTGGTCACTCACTGTAAGAAGGCCTCCTACCAACATCACAAGACAGGCAGTCGAATGGAACCCCCAGGGGAAAAGGAAGGTTTGACAACCTTGACAGACTTGGTGCTGGTGCATGGATTCTGAAGTGAAGATAGTCAGAGCAGTGTGAGCCCAGCTGAAGAGACCAGCCCCGAACGAGTCTGCTGGAGGAGTGTTGGGGCAAGCTCCTCAGAAAACTCTAAGGGTTAAGTCTAAGCTGATAATGAAAGACAGGGCAGGTTTTAGATTTGTCGCTAATGTCAGAACAAAGGGTGCATAAATCCCTGTTTTTATAGAATCAGGCTTCTCAGTTGGTGTCTTTGTCAGATTGTGTGCAGATCCAGATGGCAGCCAGATCAGTGATCAAACTACATGGATGACAGGGGGAAGGGAGAGGGGGGAGGGGTGTACTCAGTCACTGCACAGTAACCAGTCGCGCTAAGAGCCTTGAACTACCAACAGAGTGTGTTTGAGATAAGGAGGATTCTGTGAGGTACCAACAGTTTCAATGTATTTGTGGTGGTGTAGAGACAATATTATATCAAGAGATTTACAGTGGACTTGGAAAGGGGTTGGTTGAAGTCTAGAAGTCTGTTTGACCATTGTACTGGGCTGCACTCTCCCTGATGCCTCTCTGGTGGACATTGCATTTGACTCGGCGCCAGAGAGGTTTTCAAATGGAATACTGATGTTACCTCAGTGAGATGGCCTGCTTGTATCTATTTCAACATTGCTACATTCAACATTCAACATTCAACATCGGAGAGCGAGGTCACGGTTAGTAGAAAGAAACTCATGGAGAGCGTGGCAGCAGAGTCCTCAGAAGAGAAGCCCTCTTCAAGCAAGTGTTTCGGCCCTTATCTCCTGACACTCTAGGGGGTTGGGCCACACTCGGTTCATGACTCCGGATGTCCCTCTGCTGCCCCTTTTTTCCCATCTTGGGATGAGCCATGACTGGGATTCAAACCCATGACCCTCTGGACATGCTCATTT
The DNA here is from genome assembly GCA_033310375.1 of Conus canariensis. Lineage (NCBI taxonomy): Eukaryota > Metazoa > Mollusca > Gastropoda > Neogastropoda > Conidae > Conus > Conus canariensis. The sequence goes on from CM065720.1 coordinate 29,783,660, forward strand.
TCCACTTAACGACTCGCACTCTAACTACTGAGCCACTGGGACACCTGATATTTGTAGGAAATTTAAGCCTTATGAAGTTCACTTTTGTTCCTCCTTGACCAGACCCAGCTTGAACACCTCTCTGCCGCTTCTGCCATTGCTTTCAGGGCTCTGGTGTTTTCCCTCCCTGCAACTGAGAGCTGTTTCATGAGGTTGTATGCAGACGTTCCTACAAACCCCCTAGCTCCAATTTCTGCAGTGAGGACTTTGACCTGATAGCCTTCTCTCCTCAGGCTGTTTGCCAGATCAGCATACTTTTCAGTCTTGTAGATTTGAGCTGCCTCCATTCTGTTCTCATATGGCACTGTGAGCTCGATCATGATCAGCTGCTTGGTTGACTGAGAGTGGACTACTATGTCTGGTCTCATGCCACTCTTGCTGATGATCTCTGGGTGACTCTTCCATTCTGGGAGGTCTGCAGTGCACTCCCAGTCATCTGCCCCGTCCAGCAGATTCTGCCTGCATGTTCCAAGTGGCACTGTTGTTCTTGGCCATGATTTGCTGCCTCCTGCCGTGAAGAATGTTGCATGTGCTTTTGGAGTCCTGATTTTCACTTTTGTGGTATTGGTACTAGCCCAGACTACTTGTACAATCTCTTTGAGAACTTGGTTGTGCCTCCATGTGTACCTTCCTTGAGCCAGGGCTACTTTACATGAGCTTAGGACATGCTCTACTGTTTGTTTTTCATGGCAGAGGGGGCATGCAGGATCGTCTGTTTTTCCCCACTTCACCAGGTTTGCATTTGAGGGCAGAAGGTCATATGCAGATCTGAGAATGAAGCTGATCCTGAGAGGGGCCATGTGCCAAATGTCATTCTAAGTGAGACTTCTTTGGAGTGCATTCTCCCACGTTGTCCATTGCCCTTGCTGGCTCTGCTGGACTGCTTTTTGGAGTCTTTTTTGGTCTTCTTCTTTTCTCATCTCCTGAATCATCACGTCTCTTTTGGCTTTTCCTTTGGCCTTTGACCACCATTCAGTTTTGGTCACCCCCAGTCCTTGTCTGTTGGTCTCTGTGTGTTCTGTTATTTCTCTGATCTTGAGACTTTCTTTTGCAGAATCCATCGCCTCTTGAACTTTCCATTTTCTGCCTGTCTTCAGCTGGGGCTTGATTGCTTCTACCACCTTGTCTCCTGAGTCCTCCAGCATGCTTTGGAGTCTGATCTTCCCTGCTTTGTATTCCTCCAGGATGGATTTCAGTGGTAGTTTCAGCTTTGCTTGGTGACAGTACAGCCCTATGTCAGTGAGACAGGGTGGGACACCAAGCCATTTCCTTGTGAACTTGTTGATTTTGGCTTCCATTGCCTCCACTATGCTGGTGCAGATGTCATATATCATCAGAGGCCGTAGGAGCTAACAAGGGGTTAACAAGTAAGGCAGTGAGTGGTGTGCAGATTTAGTATGCAGTGAGGAGGTAGACCTGTGATTGTAAGCAGCCACCTGTGTGCTCTGTCATTCACACAATTGATTGCTGAGTGACTTGTGGGCAGTGAGCAGCTGTACAAGGCCATGGCCGACAGGATGGTGTCAGATGGCTACAAAGAGGCCGGCTATGAGTACGTCCACATTGATGACTGCTGGGCTGCCCCTCAACGGGACGGGGAGGGAAGGCTGCAGGCAGATCCTGATCGCTTTCCTGGTGGGATGAAGGCTTTGGCTGACTATGTGAGGAGTTGCTTGTTTCTTTAATGTATGCTCTAGTTATATGAGCGGTAGCCATGTTTCTTTAATGATTGCTCTGGGTAGCCTTGTTTCTTTTCGCTCTGGTTACATTAGGGGTAGCATTGTTTCTTTCATGTATGCTCTGGTTATATGAGGGGTAGCCTTGTTTTTTTTTAGTGTATGCTCTGGTTATATGAGGGGTAGCCTTGTTTGTTTTAGTGTATGCTCTGGTTATATTAGAGGTAGCCTGGTTTCTTTAGCATATGCTCTGGTTATATGAGGGGTAGCCTTGTATCCTTGTAATTGTTTTGGTGTATTTTGTTTTGGTGTATTACATGATTCCTTTGTATAAGTCCCTGTAGAGTTTTAGGAATTTCCTCTCTTAATTCCAGCATGACCTTAGTCTGAAGATACATTCTTTATTCATTTGATTATTTATGTATTTATCTATCTATTTATTGTTGATCATTTTGCACTTAAATCCAAACAGAGGAAAACATGGTAAAAATCACATTGTGGACGGTGGTAAATATTGACTCAGTATCTGCCATCCTGTAAGATGTTTCAGTAAAAAGAGTGAGATTTACTCACAGTGCATTACAGAAAAAGGTGATGGAAAGATGGGTCTTCTTTGACATGTATGCCTGGCAGTGTGTGGGCTTCATTGACATGTACGTCTGGCAGTGTTTGGTCTTCTTTGACATGTATGTCAGGCAGTGTTTGGACTTCTTTAACATGTATGTCAGGCAGTGTTTGGTCTTCATTGACATGTATGCCTGGCAGTGTGTGGGCTTCATTGACATGTATGTCTGGCAGTGTTTGGTCTTCTTTGACATGTATGTCTGGCAGTGTTTGGTCTTCATTGACATGTATGTCTGGCAGTGTTTGGTCTTCATTGACATGTATGTCTGGCAGAGTTTAGTCTTCATTGACATGTATGTCTGGCAGTGTTTGGTCTTCATTGACATGTATGTCTGGCAGAGTTTAGTCTTCACTGACATGTATGTGTGGCAGTGTTTGGACTTCTTTAATATGTATGTCTGGCAGTGTTTGGTCTTCATTGACATGTATGTCTGGCAGTGTTTGGTCTTCATTGACATGTATGTGTGGCAGTGTTTGGACTTCTTTAATATGTATGTCTGGCAGTGTTTGGTCTTCATTGACATGTATGTCTGGCAGTGTTTGGTCTTCATTGACATGTATGTCAGGCAGTGTTTGGTCTTCATTGACATGTATGTCAGGCAGTGTTTGGTCTTCATTGACATGTATGTCTAGCAGTGTTTGGTCTTCTTTAACATGTATGTCTGGCAGAGTTTGGTCTTCTTTGACATGTATGTCTGGCAGTGTTCGGTCTTCTTTGACATGTTTGTCTGGCAGTGTTTGGTCTTCATTGACATGTATGTCTGGCAGTGTTTGGTCTGAAAGGGGTGTGTGGTGTTTGGGAAAGTGTTAAGAAGATTTTAAGCCATCAGCATCACCTCAGCAAAAATGCACCAGTGTGATAATGCACCAGTCTGATAATAATGCACCAGTGTGATAATAATGCACCAGTGTGATAATAATGCACCAGTGTGAACCAGTAGGGCTCAGCAGCAGTGTAGCATCAGTTAATTGATACACAAGTGAGGCTCTGCACCAGTGTGGCAGTAATGCATGGAACAGTGATACACCAATTATGCACTAGTGTAAGAATAAAACGCCAGTTATGGGTCTGTTTTGCTACAATACACAAGTGTAGCGATAATGCTCTGGTGTATTGACAAAACACCTGTATGGCCATGATAGACCATGTAACAATAATACTCCAGTGTAGCAATACTGCAGCAGTGTAGCATACAGTGAAAATGCACCAGTTGTGGTAATGCACCAGTTGTGGTAATGCACCGGTTGTGGTAATGCATGTGAGGAAATACTGCAACAATGTAGCAGTACTACACCTGTGTACCATTACTATACTAATGTAGCAATGATATACCAGTGTAGCAATACCACACCATTTAGGCCCTGCATGTGTATGGCCACTGAACATTCAGTACTCTTTTTGGGCAGAAAAGAAGGGCCGTGCTAGTTTTGTTCAGTGTTAACACATTCCTGTACAACATCGGTGCTAACACATTCCTGAACAATTTCAGTGTTAACACATTCCTGTACAGTTTCAGTGTTAATCCATATCTGTACAACTTCAGTGTTAACACATTCCTGTGAACTGGATGTTCATTCCTCTATATGGGCAGAAGAGAAGGGCCATGCTAGTTTTTCAGTGTTAACACATTCCTGTATGACTCAAAGGATCCTAGGTTCAGTACCTGCTTGAGCCAGTCAGGTCAGAGGTTATGTTATCTTCAGGGTCAACACTATACCAGCATCACTCTCGCCACATCCTGTAGATTACAGTTAGGTCAGAGGCCATGGTGTCCTCAGTGTCAGCACGGCACCAACATCACCCCTCCATGCCCTGTAGATGACAGTCAGGTCAGAGGTCATGGTGTCTTTAGTGTCAGCATGGCACCAACATCACCCCTCCACGCTCTGTAGATGACAGTCAGGTCAGAGGTCATGGTGTCTTTAGTGTCAGCATGGCACCAACATCACCCCTCCACGCCCTGTAGATGACAGTCAGGTCAGAGGTCATGGTGTCTTTAGTGTCAGCATGGCACCAACATCACCCCTCCACACCCTGTAGATGACAGTCAGGTCAGAGGTCATGGTGTCTTTAGTGTCAGCATGGCACCATCATCACCGCCTCCATGCCCTGTAGATGACAGTCAGGTCAAAGGTCATGGTGTCTTCAGTGTCAGCACTGTGCAGACCCCTACCTGTCCACGTCCTGTAGAGGAGACATTGAACTTAGGTCCTACATTGGAAGATAATGCATTAAAATAAAAAGCTAAAACCTGCTAACAGTAACACTTCAGATTCCATTCCGTCAGTCATAGAATAGGCTATCATATTCTGATGGGATGGTGGACATTTTAAAACAAATTAATTAAGCATAGTGTTGTTGTGTTTAGAGTACATCTCTGATGGCAGAATGTGCATGTCTTAAAGGTGGGAGAAGACCTGTTACTTTGGTAAAAATTCTGCTAGCAGTGAGCCTCAGATTTCCAGCTGAAGAAAGTAGAAGCAAGGGCCAAGCCAAGTGAAGATAGCACTGTCCTCTCACAGAGATGGTGTATCCTGCTTCAGGTTCACGGACGAGGACTGAAGTTGGGCATCTACACAGCCATTGGCTATGCCACTTGCCAGAATTTCCCAGCTTCCCAGTTCTACATGGAGAGCGATGCCAACACGTTTGCCGAATGGGGGGTGGATATGGTCAAGACAGATATATGCCATGCTGACTATTCCTCCATAGATGTGTGTAGGTCATGATTTGACAGTGATTATTCTTCTCTTGATATCTATTAAGTAATGCATATCATGTTAATTATTCCTGTATTGATGTTTGTAAATGATGTATTGACACTAATTGTTCTTCTGTTGTGTGCAAGTGATGATTTAATAATGATTATTGTTCTGTTGATGTTTCTAAATGGTGGTATTGACACTGATAATTTTTTGATTGATGTTTCTAAATGGTTGTATTGACTCTGAGAACTTTTTTTAGTTGGTGTTTCTAAATGGTGGTATTGACACTTCTTATTCTTTTATTTGATGTCTTCGGTCCTGAAGATGGTCTATGATCAAAACATTGACTATTTCAGTTTGCTTGTTTGTTTGTTTTTTGTTTCTATGAAATATGTTTCAGAACATCCTGAAAGAAAATTGTTTTTTGTGAAAAAGAAGATTAGCAGTCAAGAATCACTTTAATGTTATTGACAGTGATTATTTTTCTGCTGATCATTAAACCGTGGTAATGATACTGTTAATTCCTCTGCTGATCCTTTCATGAGTGAAGGGTTCAACACTGATTATTCCTCTGTTGATATTTGTAAAAAATAGCATTGACAAGCTGCTGTTTTGTGGTGATCAGTGCCAGTGGACAGTAAGCCCTGGAGGTGAAGGACCTTGATTTTTATCAGTGACATTTATACTTTGGATTTTTCAACCCCGGCCTAGAGTTGGGTATGCTGTGGGCTCCGGTTGGAAAGTTGGGAACACAAACTGAATGGATGCGACTGTGGCTCCAATTCCCTGACTAACATGGCATGTGGTTGTCTCTCCTGGGCTTTATTGATGCTGGCATGTTGTATGAAATGCAGCAGAGAGTACAGCCCTGTCAGAGTCTCTGATCAGAGTGGATCTCCATACCATCACCTTCAACGTCCTTATCATCACTTATACCATCACCTTCAACGTCCTTATCATCGATGCATCACTTATACCATCACCTTCAACATCCTTATCATCATTTATACCATCACCTTCAACATCCTTATCATCACTTATACCATCACCTTCAACGTCCTTGTCATCATTTATACCATCACCTTCAACGTCCTTATCATCATTTATACTATCACCTTCAACGTCCTTATCATCATTTATACCATCACCTTCAACGTCCTTATCATCATTTATACCATCACCTTCAATGTCCTTATCATCATTTATACCATCACCTTCAATGTCCTTATCATCATTTATACCATCACCTTCAATGTCCTTATCACTCCTCATCATCACTTATACCATCACCTTCAACATCCTTATCATCATTTATACCATCACCTTCAACATCCTTATCATCACTTATACCATCACCTTCAACGTCCTTGTCATCATTTATACCATCACCTTCAACGTCCTTATCATCATTTATACTATCACCTTCAATGTCCTCATCATCCTTATCATCATTTATACCATCACCTTCAACATCCTTATCATCACTTATACCATCACCTTCAACGTCCTTGTCATCATTTATACCATCACCTTCAACGTCCTCATCACTTATACCATCACCTTCAACGTCCTTATCATCACTGATCTATCTTAAATAAATGTTAGCGAACCGCCAAGAGAAATGTGGACAAACGAGTCACAAGACAAAACAGGACGCGTTTCGACCTCTTAGGTCTTCTTCAGACAAGACACAAATAAATAAGACAATGAAAATGAACGAATTTGGTACTCAGCTTTGATCTCTTCACTCTTCAGCGCGAAGCTGAGTACCAAATTCATTCATTTTCGTTGTCCTATTTGTTTGTGTCTTGTCTGAAGAAGACCTAAGAGGTCAAAACGCGTCCTGTTTTGTCTTGTGACTCGTTTGTCCACATTTCTCTTGACAGTTCGCTAACATTTATTTAAGATTTGTTTAGATTTCTGCCTGCAGTTGTCTCACTTTGCAACTAGATCACTGATCATGATTAAAACAGATAAAATGCTCATATTCTGTTGCACTTCATGCCCTGCTCCATGGTGCCATTGTTGTTCCTTCTCATGTCGCTGTTCATGGTGTGGGTCAGAGTCCTTGCTATGATCGATGACAATGTGTCCCTGTGGACAGTCATTGGACAGATGGGGTGGTGCCCTACAG
>CM065720.1:29795838-29813338 GCA_033310375.1 Conus canariensis
CCTCATACATAATTCAGGCAGATTAGGAATTTGTTCATAAAGTTTAGGCAGATTAGGAATTTGTTCCTAAAGTTTAGGCAGATTAGGAATTTGTTCATATAGTTCAAGCAGATTAGGAATCAGTTCATATAGTTCAGACAGATAAGGAATCTGTTCATATATATCAGGCAGATTAGGAATCTGTTCATATAGTTCAGACAGATAAGGAATCTGTTCATATATATCAGGCAGATTAGGAATCTGTTCATATAGTTCAAACAGATTCAGACAGAATAGGAATTTGTTCTTATAGTTCAGGCAGATAAGGAATCTGTTCATATAGTTCAGGCAGACTAGGAACTTGTTCATATAGTTCAGGCAGATTAGGAACTTGTTCATATAGTTCAGGCAGATTAGGAACTTGTTCATATAGTTCAGGCAGATTAGGAACTTGTTCATATAGTTCAGGCAGATAAGGAATCTGTTCATATAGTTCAGGCAGATAAGGAATCTGTTCATATAGTTCAGGCAGATTAGGAACTTGTTCATATAGTTCAGGCAGATTAGGAACTTGTTCATATAGTTCAGGCAGATTAGGAACTTGTTCATATAGTTCAGGCAGATTAGGAACTTGTTCATATAGTTCAGGCAGATTAGGAATTTGTTCATATAGTTTCATATAGTTCAGGCAGATTAGGAACTTGTTCATATAGTTCAGGCAGATTAGGAATCTTGTTCATATAGTTCAGGCAGACCAAGCATCTGTCTGTGTAGGTCAGGCAGATAAGGCATCCGTTTTTAGAGGTCAGGCAGACCACACATCTGCAGACAGATTATTTATTGCCATTAATACACAATTGCCAAGTACAGCTGACAACCACATGAGAGGGAAATCCATACAGTTTCCTAATGAGGTGTCCACTGTGCTACACTTTGTATGGATGAACCAGACAGGAATCCATACAGTTTCCTGATTAGGTGTCCACTGTGGAATTTGTATGGATGAACCAGACAGGAGTCCATACAGTTTCCTAATGAGGTGTTCACTGTGCTACACTTTGTATGGATGAACCAGACAGGAGTCCATACAGTTTCCTGATTAGGTGTCCACTGTGGAATTTGTATGGATGAACCAGACAGGAGTCCATACAGTTTCCTGATTAGGTGTCCACTGTGGAATTTGTATGGATGAACCAGACAGGAGTCCATACAGTTTCCTGATTAGGTGTCCACTGTGGAATTTGTATGGATGAACCAGACAGGAGTCCATACAGTTTCCTAATGAGGTGTCCACTGTGCTACACTTTGTATGGATGAACCAGACAGAAATCCATACAGTTTCCTGATTAGGTGTCCACTGTGGAATTTGTATGGATGAACCAGACAGGAGTCCATACAGTTTCCTAATGAGCTGTCCACTGTACTTTGAATAGACACTTTTTTTTTTTTAAAGATAAGAGCACTTAGTTTGATTCCAGTCACTGGACATGCCTTGGCAACAGGCTTCCAGTGTCTTGTTGATACTGTTAAAGCATGCACTGTCATTAATGATGATAGGGGATTGCATGCTTTATTATGGTCATGGAGAGACAATGATGAGGATGGCGATGTTCATCAGTTCTATGTCTCAATATAGTCACAGAGTTATGGTGATCATGATGAGTTTCATGGGCTATCACTGTTGCAGAATTACATGTTGAAAAGTTGCACATGTCATCGTTGTCTGACTCCTGTTCAGTTCAACCACCATGCTGACCACCAGCACTGTTACACATACCATTGTCTGTGGTCTGTCTGTACAACTACAGTGCTGACACATATCATTGTCTGCGGTCTGTGTATACAACTACAGTGCTGTCAGCACTGTTACACATATCATTGTCTGCGTTCTGTATAATACAGGTACAGTGCTGTCAGCAATGTTACACATATCATTGTCTGTGTTCTGTTTAATACAATCACAGGGCTGTCAGCACTGTTACACAAATCATTTTCTGTGTTCTGTTTATTACAATTACAGGGCTGTCAGCACTGTTACACATATCATTGTCTGTGTTCTGTTTAATACAATTACAGTGCTGTCAGCACTGTTACACATATCATTGTCTGTGTTCTGTTTAATACAATTACAGGGCTGTCAGCACTGTTACACATATCATTGTCTGTGTTCTGTCTAATACAGTGCTGTCAGCACTGTTACACATATCATTGTCTGCGTTCTGTATAATACAGGTACAGTGCTGTCAGCAATGTTACACATATCATTGTCTGTGTTCTGTTTAATACAGTTACAGTGCTGTCAGTACTGTTACACATATCATTGTCTGTGTTCTGTCTAATACAGTGCTGTCAGCACTGTTACACATATCATTGTCTGTGTTCTGTCTAATACAAGTACAGTGCTGTCATACTGTTACACATATCATTGTCTGTGTTCTGTACAATACAAGTACAGTGCTGTCAGCACTGTTACACACATCATTGTCTGTGTTCTGTCTAATACAGGTACAGTGCTGTCAGCAATGTTACACATATCATTGTCTGTGTTCTGTTTAATACAATTACAGGGCTGTCAGCACTGTTACACAAATCATTGTCTGTGTTCCGTCTAATACAATTACAGTGCTGTCAGCACTGTTACACATATCATTGTCTGTGTTCTGTTTAATACAATTACAGGGCTGTCAGCACTGTTACACATATCATTGTCTGTGTTCTGTGTATACAACTACAGTGCTGTCAGCACTGTTACACATATCATTGTCTGCGTTCTGTATAATACAGGTACAGTGCTGTCAGCAATGTTACACATATCATTGTCTGTGTTCTGTTTAATACAATTACAGTGCTGTCAGTACTGTTGCACATATCATTGTCTGTGTTCTGTTTAATACAATTACAGTGCTGTCAATACTGTTACACATATCATTGTCTGTGTTCTGTACAATACAAGTACAGTGCTGTCAGCACTGTTACACATATCATTGTCTGTGTTCTGTCTAATACAGTGCTGTCAGCACTGTTACACATATCATTGTCTGTGTTCTGTCTAATACAAGTACAGTGCTGTCAGCACTGTTACACATATCATTGTCTGTGTTCTGTACAATACAAGTACAGTGCTGTCAGCACTGTTACACATATCATTGTCTGTGTTCTGTACAATACAAGTACAGTGCTGTCAGCACTGTTACACATATCATTGTCTGTGTTCTGTCTAATACATGTACAGTGCTGTCAGCACTGTTACACATATTGTCTGTGTTCTGTCCAGTTCAACTACAGTGCTGTCAGCACTGTTACACACATGGTCTGTGTTCTGTCCAGTTCAACTACAGTGCTGTCAGCAGTGTTACACATATTGTCTGTGTTCTGTCCAGTTCAACTACAGTGCTGTCAGCACTGTTACACACATCATGGTCTGTGTTCTGTCCAGTTCAACTACAGTGCTGTCAGCACTGTTACACACATCATGGTCTGTGTTCTGTCCAGTTCAACTACAGTGCTGTCAGCATGTTACACACATGGTCTGTGTTCTGTCCAGTTCAACTACAGTGCTGTCAGCAGTGTTAACACATCATGGTCTGTGTTCTGTCCAGTTCAACTACAGTGCTGTCAGCAATGTTACATCATGGTCTGTGTTCTGTCCAGTTCAACTACAGTGCTGTCAGCAATGTTACATCATGGTCTGTGTTCTGTCCAGTTCAACTACAGTGCTGTCAGCAATGTTACATCATGGTCTGTGTTCTGTCCAGTTCAACTACAGTGCTGTCAGCAATGTTACATCATGGTCTGTGTTCCGTCCAGTTCAACTACAGTGCTGTCAGCAATGTTACATCATGGTCTGTGTTCTGTCCAGTTCAACTACAGTGCTGTCAGCAGTGTTACACACATGGTCTGTGTTCTGTCCAGTTCAACTACAGTGCTGTCCGTCAGCACTGTAATGTGTGGAGGAACTGTATTGACATCCAGGACAGCTGGGAGAAGGTCAAGGGCATTGTCAATTATTATGGGAAAAATGTCAATAATTTTGCCATGGCTTCTGGCCCCGGAGGGTTTGCTGACCCAGATCAGGTAAGGACCCCTGGCTCTGTGTGTGTGTGTGTGTGTGTGTGTGTGTGTGTGTGTGTGTGTGTGTGTCCATGTGTGTGTGTGTGTGTGTGTCCATGTGTGTGTGTGAGTCCATGTGCGAGTGTGTGTGTTCATGTGTGTGTATGTGTGTGAGTGTTTGTATGTGTGTGTGTGTGTGTCTGTATGTGTGTGAGTGTGTGTGTTTATGTGTTTGTGCATCCATGTGTGCAAGTATGTGTGGTGTGTGTGTGCAAGTATGTGTGTGTGTGCTCATGTGTGTGTGTATGTGTGTCAATATGTGAGTGTGTGTGTGTCCATATGTGTGTGTGTGTGTTGTTCATATGTGTGTGTGTGTGTTCATGTGTGTGTATTCATGTGTGTGTGTGTGTCCATGTGTGCGTGTGTGCATGTGTGTGTCTGTGTGCATGTGTTTATGTGTGTGTGTGTGTGTATCTGTGTCTGTGTGTTTTTAAATGTGTGTGTGTTTGAATGCGTGTTCTTGGTTTATTTTTGTTTGCAGCACATCACATTTGTTGACAGTCCCATGCATTCTGGACAATGTTGACAGTGTCTTGCTTAGTTGACAATTTGCTGCTGAAATTTGTCATTTGAGTATGTCAGATATGCTCCAACACCTATTCCCGTTTATTCTGTATTTGTGATGCTAACATTCATCATACTTGTAGATGTGGAAATTGCTTACGCCAACCAAAGTTTCATATTTCTGCTTCAGTTGATCGTGGGCAACTTTGGACTGAGCTACTACCAGCAGAAAGCCCAGTTTGGGATGTGGGCCATGTTTGCCGCTCCCCTCTTCATGTCGGTGGACCTGCGCACCATCCACCCAGAGTCCAGGTCCATCCTGCTGAACAGGGAGGTCATCGCCATCAACCAGGATCCCCGGGGAGCCCAGGCCATCATGCTGTACACGGTCAGCCAGGCTTCCAGTTCTCAGGGGCATGTTCTCTTTCTGTCATATTCCAATTCTCAGGGGCATGTTCTCTTTCTGTCATATTCCAGTTCTCAGGGGCATGTTCTCTTTCTGTCATCTTCCAGTTCTCAGGGGCACGTCCTCTTTCTGTCATCTTCCAGTTCTCAGGGGCATGTTCTCTTTCTGTCATCTTCCAGTTCTCAGGGGCATGTTCTCTTTCTGTCATCTTCCAGTTCTCAGGGGCATGTCCTCTTTCCGTCATCTTCCAGTTCTCAGGGGCATGTTCTCTTTCTGTCATCTTCCAGTTCTCAGGGGCATGTCCTCTTTCTGTTATCTGTTTCATCTTCCAGACTTTCTCAGCAGCAAAGCTGCTCACTCCAGCTCCCCCCTTGCTCAGAGAACACTGGTGACTGACATGACCATAGTACACAACATACTGTGTGTGTATGTGTGTGTCTGCGTGTGTGTGTGTATGTGTGTGTGTGTTTGTGTGTGTGTGTGTGTGTGTGGTGTGTGTGTGTGTGTGTGTGTGTGTGTGTGCACGTGCGTGCATGCTTGTCTAAGCCATTTTTCATTTTCTCACACTCACACCTCCAGATCACTTAACCTTATGTGACAATAATATTTTTTCATCCTTATTCAATACACATACCTTTCAGACAGTGAGTTGTTACCAAAGGCTAGGAAGGAGACAGATCATAGCATTCTCTGCAATATACGCTTTTTTTAAAGACAGGGAGCAGACTAAAGTTCTCCATACTGGCACTGTATGTAGAAACAGGAAGAAACTCTAGGGAGAGCTTGACAGCAGAATGTCTTCAAAGAAGTACCCTTAGACAAGTTGTCTAGGTCGGCTGATTTTGAGAGCCTGTACAAATTCCCCATCACTGTGGATGTCCTTTCCTGTGTTTGAATCCCGTCCTTGGTTTTTCGACCTCTTACCTGCTGACAAAGTGCACTGTATTCTATGGATCTTCCTAGCACACTTTGTAGAGAACTCCATCCCACAGACAGGTGGGAATTCCACTTGTTCATTATTCATTGTCCAGTGCCAGTGGATTCGCCGTCCTCTCTGTCTTTCAATGAATCCTGGGAGCATTCTTTGATTATCTTAGAAGACACAGAGCATGGCAAACTGTAAAATGACCTTTCCTAAGTTCAGTTGTTTGAATGGAGTCTGTGATTCATTCAACTGTGTCATGAGCTATTTCAGAAGGGTGACTGGGTTAAAAACAATTTAAGAAGGAAAATGTGCTTCAGATGTCATGCCTGTGTTTAAAATGATTAATGAAGGAATGCACTTCTGCCGTTAATTCTAAGAACAATCCAGCTTCCCATATTTAAAACAAACACACAGACATACCAGCTAAATGACGGCGGACCAAATTTACTATAGATTTTAAAAGTCATGTGTTTGTCTCCCTTCAAGAATTAACAAGCGATGAGAAAAATGACTTTAAAAAAACGACAAAAAACCGACATGTAATTGGCTATCATATAGTCAGTCTTTTTGTTTCTCAGAAAAAATAGCAAAGCAAATGAAAAAGATTAGCTGACTGAAAGAAACTCTTTATGATGTAATTGGATGTGTCAGCTTCCTAATTCTATATTCGATGTGTCAGCTTCCTAATTCTGTATAGGATGTTTCAGCTTCCTAATTCTATATTGGATGTTTCAGCTTCCAAATTCTATCTCGGTGTGGCTGAAGCCGCTGTCTACCAAGGGCAGTTACTCCATTGCTTTCCTGAACGAAGATGACCATGGCAGGCCAGCGACCTTCACCCTCCAGCTGGCCGACATAGGCCTGGCCAACGATAAGGGATACAACGTCACTGACGTCTTTGACCATGTGCCCCGGGGTGTGTATCTCCCCACATCCGACCTGAGTGTTTTGATTGATCCCACCAGCATAGTGCTTCTCAAAGTGCTTCCTGTCTGAAATGCTGAAACAGGAGGTGCTTTTCCACACTGTCCGTTCTGGAACACCCCAACATTTAATGTTGATAGATGAGAAGAAAGCTGCAAAGTTGCTCAAAACTTGCTTGTTTCCAAGTTTACCAAAGGTACATAAGTTGTGATAGCAAATATTGAAACTGCTGAGTTTTGCTTTTGAGAAGAACTTCAGGGTATTTATGTCCACTTAATGTGCATTTTCCATGTAAAAATTTTTAGGGAAAATAGTGATCACAGGATTTCATGTGAAATGAATAACTTTAGCGTATATGTCATATGTGAAAATCAGGGTTACCATGACTATACTTTTATGTATTTGTCATATGAGAAATGTGGGGTTTGTCGTGTGAAAAATTCTATGTAATTGTAACTGCAACGTGAGAAATTCCGTGTAATTGTAAATGCACTATTGTGTATTTGTAATAGCTGTGTATTTTTCATGTGAGACATTCTGTGTAATTGTAACTGCACTATTGTGTGTTTATCATTCTGGGTAGCTATAACTACAGTTACTGTTCCACCGAATGAAAGAAACAATGAAATTACAAAAATGGATGTGTTTTGCACCCAATTTGAGAAGATAAGCGATTGTTCGTTCTTCATTTTCATTGTCTTGAACGTTGTTTGTCTTGCCTGAAGAAGGTCAAGGGGGTTGAAACGTGTCATGTTTTGTCCTGTGATTTGTTTATCTCTTTCGTTCGGCAGAATGGTTATTCTTCTTTTACGTTTGTTCCAATTTCTGCCTGCGGTCAGCTCACTTATAAAGTACAGCATTGTGTATTTATCATGTGACAAATTCAGGGTAAGTATGACTACCTCATTGTGTATTTATCATGTGACAAATTCAGGGTAAGTATGACAACCTCATTGTGTATTCATCATGTGACAAACTCAGGGTGAGTATGACTACCTCATTGTGTATTTATCATGTGACAAATTCAGGGTAAGTATGACTACCTCATTGTGTATTTATCATGTGACAAATTCAGGGTAAGTATGACAACCTCATTGTATATTCATCATGTGACAAACTCAGGGTGAGTATGACTACCTCATTGTGTATTTATCATGTGACAAATTCAGGGTAAGTATGACTACCTCATTGTGTATTCATCATGTGACAAATTCAGGGTAAGTATGACTACCTCATTGTGTATTCATCATGTGACAAACTCAGGGTAAGTATGACTACCTCATTGTGTATTTATCATGTGACAAATTCAGGGTAAGTATGACTACCTCATTGTGTATTTATCATGTGACAAATTCAGGGTAAGTATGACTACCTCATTGTGTATTTATCATGTGACAAATTCAGGGTAAGTATGACTACCTCATTGTATATTTATCATGTGACAAATCCAGGGTAACTCGTATGACTACCTCATTGTGTATTTATCATGTGACAAATTCAGGGTAAGTATGACTACCTCATTGTGTATTTATCATGTGACAAATTCAGGATAAGTATGACTACCTCATTGTGTATTTATCATGTGACAAATTCAGGGTAAGTATGACTACCTCATTG
Source organism: Conus canariensis (assembly GCA_033310375.1). Classification (NCBI taxonomy): domain Eukaryota; kingdom Metazoa; phylum Mollusca; class Gastropoda; order Neogastropoda; family Conidae; genus Conus; species Conus canariensis. The sequence goes on from CM065720.1 coordinate 29,804,304, forward strand.
TGTATTCGTTATGTGGGAAATTCAGGGTGAGTGTGACCACATCATTGTGTATTTGTCATGTGACAAATTCAGGGTGAGTGTGACCACATCATTGTGTATTTGTCATGTGACAAATTCAGGGTGAGTGTGACCACATCAGTATGTGTTTGTCATGTGAGAAATTCAGGGTGAGTGTGACCACATCAGTATGTGTTTGCCATGTGAGAAATTCAGGGTGAGTGTGACCACATCAATATGTGTTTGCCATGTGAGAAATTCAGTGTGAGTGTGACCACATCAATATGTGTTTACCATGTGAGAAATTCAGTGTGAGTGTGACCACATCAATATGTGTTTGTCATGTGAGAAATTCAGGGTGAGTGTGACCACATCAATATGTGTTTGTCATGTGAGAAATTCAGGGTGAGTGTGACCACATCAATATGTGTTTGTCATGTTGACTAGTGAAAATCAGGTGAGTGTGACCACTCAATATGTGTTGTCAGTGGACATTCAGGGTTACACATTAGTGTTTAGTCATGTGAAGTGACAAATCAGGATTGGGACTCCAGTCTGGTTTGTAAGAGTGAGGAAATTCAGGGTGAGTGTGACCACATCAATATGTGTTTGTCATGTGACAAGTTCGGGTAACATTGCAGGGTGAGTCTTCATGATGAAAGTGACAAACAGGATTGGTGACTCAGTCTGGTTTAAAGAGATGAAAGTGACAAACTGATAGGATTGGTGACTCAGTCTGGTTTAAAGAGATGAAAGTGACAAATGAAGGATTGGTGACTCAGTCTGGTTTAAAGAGATGAAAGTGACAAACTGATAGGATTGGTGACTCAGTCTGGTTTAAAGAGATGAAAGTGACAAACTGATAGGATTGGTGACTCAGTCTGGTTTAAAGAGATGAAAGTGACAAACATGGATGGTGACTCAGTCTGTTTAAGGATGAAAGTGACAAACAGGATTGGTGACTCAGTCTGGTTTAAAGAGATGAAAGTGACAAACATAGGATTGGTGACTCAGTCTGGTTTAAAGAGATGAAAGTGACAAACTGATAGGATTGGTGACTCAGTCTGGTTTAAAGAGATGAAAGTGACAAACAGGATTGGTGACTCAGTCTGGTTTAAAGAGATGAAAGTGACAAACTGATAGGATTGGTGACTCAGTCTGGTTTAAAGAGATGAAAGTGACAAACTGATAGGATTGGTGACTCAGTCTGGTTTAAAGAGATGAAAGTGACAAACAGGATTGGTGACTCAGTCTGGTTTAAAGAGATGAAAGTGACAAACTGATAGGATTGGTGACTCAGTCTGGTTTAAAGAGATGAAAGTGACAAACTAGGATTGGTGACTCAGTCTGGTTTAAAGAGATGAAAGTGACAAACATAGGATTGGTGACTCAGTCTGGTTTAAAGAGATGAAAGTGACAAAATAGGATTGGTGATCAGTCGTTGGTCTTAAGTGTTAAGATGAAAGTGACAAACTGATAGGATTGGTGACTCTAGTCTGGTTTAAAGAGATGAAAGTGACAAACTAGGATTGGTGACTCAGTCTGGTTTTAAAAGATGATGAAAGTGACAAACTGATAGGATTGGTGACTCAGTCTGGTTTAAAGAATGAAAGTGACAAACTGATAGGATTGGTGACTCAGTCTGGTTTAAAGATATGAAAGTGACAAACTGATAGGATTGGTGACTCAGTCTGGTTTAACTGAATGAAAGTGACAAACTGATAGGATTGGTGACTCAGTCTGGTTTAACTGAATGAAAGTGACAAACTGATAGGATTGGTGACTCAGTCTGGTTTAACTGAATGAAAGTGACAAACTGATAGGATTGGTGACTCAGTCTGGTTTAAGAATGAAAGTGACAAACTGATAGGATTGGTGACTCAGTCTGGTTTAACTGAATGAAAGTGACAAACTGATAGGATTGGTGACTCAGTCTGGTTTAACTGAATGAAAGTGACAAACTGATAGGATTGGTGACTCAGTCTGGTTTAACTGAATGAAAGTGACAAACTGATAGGATTGGTGACTCAGTCTGGTTTAACTGAATGAAAGTGACAAACTGATAGGATTGGTGACTCAGTCTGGTTTAACTGAATGAAAGTGACAAACTGATAGGATTGGTGACTCAGTCTGGTTTAACTGAATGAAAGTGACAAACTGATAGGATTGGTGACTCAGTCTGGTTTAACTGAATGAAAGTGACAAACTGATAGGATTGGTGACTCAGTCTGGTTTAACTGAATGAAAGTGACAAACTGATAGGATTGGTGACTCAGTCTGGTTTAACTGAATGAAAGTGACAAACTGATAGGATTGGTGACTCAGTCTGGTTTAACTGAATGAAAGTGACAAATTGATAGGATTGGTGACTCAGTCTGGTTTAACTGAATGAAAGTGACAAACTGATAGGATTGGTGACTCAGTCTGGTTTAACTGAATGAAAGTGACAAACTGATAGGATTGCTAGGTGTGGATGATGAGGTACTGGCCAGATTTTGTATGCTTGCATTTTTCTGGATGTTTATGGAAACATGCAATGTGTGTCTTGATGTTTATGGGGACATGTGTGTGTCTTGATGATTATTGGGACATGTGATGTGTGTCTTGATGATTATGGGGACATATGATGTGTGTCTTGATGTTTTGGGGCGACATATGATGTGTGTCTTGATGTTTGTGGGGATATGTGATGTGTGTCTTGATGTTTATGGGGACATTTGTCTTGATATTTATGGGGACATGTGATGTGTGTCTTGATGTTTATGAGGATATGTGATGTGTGTCTTGATGTTTATGGGGACATTTGTCTTGATATTTATGGGACATGTGATGTGTGTCTTGATGTTTATGAGGATATGTGATGTGTGTCTTGATGTTTATGAGGATATGTGTCTCGATATTCATGGGGACATGTGATGTGTGTCTTGATGTTTTGGGGTGACATATGATGTGTGTCTTGATGATTATGGGGACATATGATGTGTATCTGGATGTTTATTGGGATATGTGATGCGAGTCTTGATATTTATGGGGACATGTGATGTGTGTCTTGATGTTTATGGGGACAGGTGATGTGTGTCTTGATGTTCATGGGGACAGGTGATGTGTGTCTTGATGTTCATGGGGACATATGATGTGCGTCTTGATGTTTATGGGGACATGTGATGTGCATCTCGATGTTCATGGGGACATGTGATGAGCGTTCTGATCTTTATGGGGATGTGATGTGTGCCTTGATGATTATGGGGACACGTGATTTGTGTCGTGATGTTTATGGGGATATGTGTGTCTTGATGATTGTTGGGACATGTGATGTGTGTCTTGATGCTTTGGGGGGATGTGTGATGTGTGTCTTCATGATTATGGAAACATGTGGGACATGTGATTTGTGTCTGGATGTTTGTGGGGACATGTGATGTGTGTCTGATTGTTCATGGGGACAAGTGATGTGTGTCTGGATGTTTGTGGGGACATGTGATGTGTGTCTGCATGTTTATGGGGACATGTGATTTGTGTCTGGATGTTTAAGGGTACGTGTGTGTCTGGATGTTTATGGGGACATGTGATGTGTGTCTGATTGTTTATGGGGACATGTGATGTGTGTCTGGATGTTTGGGGGACATGTGATGTGTGTCTGGATGTTTGTGGGGAGATGTGATGTGTCTGGATGCTTATAGGGACATGTTATGTGTGTTACTGGTGTAATAAATGAATTTGATTTGATGGTCATTGAACTTGGACTGACATGGTGCCAAAGAGAACGTCGGTGCCTCAGTAGAACAGAAATATTGATGGGTCAAAATGAACATCAGTGTGACCCTAGAACTGGATAGGATGAGTCAAAATGAACATTAGTGTGACCTTGGAACTGGATAGGATGAGTCAAAATGAACATTAGTGTGACCTTGGAACTGGATAGGATGAGTCAAAATGAACATCAGTGTGACCCTAGAACTGGATAGGATGAGTCAAAATGAACATTAGTGTGACCTTGGAACTGGATAGGATGGGTCAAAATGAACATCAGTGTGACCCTAGAACTGGATAGGATGAGTCAAAATGAACATCAGTGTGACCCTAGAACTGGATAGGATGGGTCAAAATGAACATTAGTGTGACCTTGGAACTGGATAGGATGAGTCAAAATGAACATTAGTGTGACCCTGGAACTGGATAGGATGAGTCAAATGAACATTAGTGTGACCCTGGAACTGGATAGGATGAGTCAAAATGAACATCAGTGTGACCCTGGAACTGGATAGGATGAGTCAAAATGAACATTAGTGTGACCCTAGAACTGGATAGGATGGGTCAAAATGAACATTAGTGTGACCTTAGAACTGGATAGGATGAGTCAAAATGAACATTAGTGTGACCCTAGAACTGGATAGGATGAGTCAAAATGAACATTAGTGTGACCCTGGAACTGGATAGGATGAGTCAAAATGAACATTAGTGTGACCCTGGAACTGGATAGGATGAGTCAAAATGAACATTAGTGTGACCCTGGAACTGGATAGGATGAGTCAAAATGAACATCAGTGTGACCCTGGAACTGGATAGGATGGGTCAAAATGAACATTAGTGTGACCCTAGAACTGGATAGGATGGGTCAAAATGAACATTAGTGTGACCTTGGAACTGGATAGGATGAGTCAAAATGAACATCAGTGTGACCCTGGAACTGGATAGGATGAGTCAAAATGAACATCACAATGTGTATCCCACTATCCATTGCAAATATATGAGTGCATGTGTGATTGTGAATGAGAATGTATTTTTGTCTCTACTTTCACATGCTTGCCTATATTCCTGTACGAAGGAGCCTGTATTTTGAACATTGTGCCTGTGTTCTGTACAAAGGATTCTGTATTTTGAACTATGCATTTATTTCAGATTCCTGTTATCCAACCAGTTTCCATGTGCATGTGTAAGCATATGCATTCTCAGGGAACAAATAGAAGGAGAACGCAAGAAAAAGAAACACCAGAAGGTGCTGGGGAGGACCCAGAGAAGCACTGTCTTCGGGTGTTTCTTTTTCTTTTTCCTGTTATCCAACCAGTTTTCATGTGCATGTATAAGCGTATGATTCTCAGGGAACAAATAGAAAGAGAATGCAAACCTTAAGTCCTGTTTTAAAAAAGTTTATATATATTAAACATACATTCCATATTTCCTTATTCATGCTGTTGTTGATAACAGGGATTTTTCTTTGGATGTTTTTTTCTTCTTCTTCTTTTTTTTTTACCTGCGTTGAAAACTGAATTTTGTTTTTGATGAATGATTTTGTTTATTTCCACTCATGTCCTGACATGAAGGGGCTGACAGTCTGTTTTCTGGTTCTGATCTCACACACATTATAGAGAATTTCAGCAGTACAGTGGTTGTTTATGTGTTTGTATGTTTATGCTTGGTCTCATCATGAGTGTTCCTTCAGTGTCATTCTTGTCCACCCCGCTGCAGTGCGGGCAATCCACAGGGAACAATCAAGTGTCAACATTACAGGCAAATCACAGGGAACAATCAAGTGTCAACATTACGGGCAATCCACAGAGAACAATCAAGTATCATTATGGGCAATCCACAGGGAACAATCAAGTGTCAACATTATGGGCAATCCACAGAGAACAATCAAGTATCATTATGGGCAATCCACAGGGAATAATCAAGTGTCAACATTACGGGCAATCCACAGGGAACAATCAAGTGTCAACATTATGGGCAATCCACAGGGAACAATCAAGTGTCAACATTACGGGCAATTCACAGGGAACAATTAAGTGTCAACATTACGGGCAATCCACAGGGAACAATCAAGTGTCAACATTACGGGCAATCCACAGGGAACAGTCAAGTGTCAACATTACAGGGAATCCACAGAGAACAATCAAGTATCAACATCACGGGCAATCCACAGAGAACAATCAAATGTCAACATTATGGGCAGAACAATCAAGTGTCAGTTGGTCGTGAGGCAACCTGCTAGAAGAGGTGCTGCTCTGCTGCAGAGTTATGTCAGTGGTGTTCAGCGGTGCCTTCTGTGATCCAACAGGTGCAGGACACCACCTGACATGCCCCCTTGATGACAGTTATTGCGTAGTCACAGCGTCAGAGTGAGTCAGCATTCCCACCTGGAGGGCGCCACCACATCCATCCAACAACAGTCCCCATGAACTTGCCAGTGCCAGCAACCATGACACAAACTCACCACGCGTATGGTTGTAGACACTAAATCAACACTGAGATCATCATAAGAGCAAAAGTCATGAAGAGACAGAGCAGTTGAGACTTCTTGTATGTTGATCAATGAGGATGAGGATGATGATGCTAAGGAGTTCATGAGACTACGTGACAGGGCTGCACTCTGCTTACTTTCATATCCTGACGTCATCAAGCTCCCTGAGATACAGAGCTCAACGATGTTGGTGGGAAACTAGACTAGACCATTGCTTCAAAGTTGCACCCTTTAAATGAATTTAGCTTGACTGTATGGGTCCAGTTTCCCTAATAAGAGCCCATAGCAAAGTCAGCTCTGGGTAGAAGACCTCAGGGCAGAAAAATCCCACAAACAAATGGTGCTGATTTGCATCGAACCCATTATCTCCCAACTGGGAATCGACAACATTAACCACTGCACCAGGGAAGCTGTTGTATTGATGTTTGGTTGTAGTTAAAACCTGGTGTTGTGGCAGCTGTAAATGCAGTTGAAGTTGATTGTATTGATGTTTTGTTGTACTTAAAACCTGTAAACAGTAACAGTAAGCATGGTTGAAGCTGACTCTGTCGATGTTGAGTTGTACTCAAAGCCAATAGTAGTAAGGCTTTTTGCCTGGTTGGAAATGTCTTGTATGTCATTCTGTTAGGTTGAATCAAAAGTAGTTTAATTTGAAGTGAATTTATCACTCCACTTGAAAGAACTGGGCTGGGCCTTCCTTAAAACACCAAGGGCCCCAGTCCAAGCTGTGCCACCTGTCACAGGAACTGCGCTCCTGTGGCCGCACTGCCAGACAGGATTCCACCAGCACTCTGGGATCTGACAGCCCACCAAGCGTCCCTCTGCCAGCCTCCACGTTGTCATAGTGACCACTTAAGCAGAATTAGAGCAAGGTATTTTTATTGCATTTCCCCGCTTATTTTATGACAACTTTGTCAATGATTATCGTGGTTTTTATAGGCAGTTTAATGCCCTTTTAAATTCATGACATTTTGCTCACACTGTTTTAAAATGATTACACTGGTTTTTGTCATTGTTGTTGCTGTTTCATATACCTGGTTTGAAATATCTGTCATGGTCTTTGGTCAAATAGACTGAAATAAAAGTCAATACTTTGCATACTTGCTTGCTGTTGTTATTCCTTGTTTTCCCTCTCATGCAGCCCTAAGGTGACCGTTGCAACAGGAATTGATTTCCATGGACATTGTTGAAAACGGTGGATGAGATTTAGTTGTCATAGCACACAGTGCAAATCCCAATGACACTTCTACCCAGTCAGGAAAAAAAAAACAACTAAAGACAAAAACCGCAATTTCAATTAAAAATTTGCTAACACCTTCCTCTCAATTCCTCCACACATACAAAAAGTATTGCAGTGCAGACATTTTCAATGTGGATGGATCGACAGCCCTGTCACAGTGTTTCCTCCTTGTCCGTCACAGCAAAGTAAGTCAATATTGCATGTTGTTGGACAGCACTCTGAGCACAACAAATGATTGATAGATCAGTTAGCGACCCTAACAGTGTCTTCCTCAAGCATGATTGATAGATCAGTCAGTGACCCTAACAATGCCTTCCTCAAGCATGATTGATAGATCAGTCAGTGACCCTAACAATGCCTTCCTCAAGCATGATTGATAGGTTCAGCATGCCCTAACAATGCTTTCCTCAAGCATGATTGATAGGTCAGTCAGTGACCCTAACAATGCCTTCCTCAAGCATGATTGATAGATCAGTCAGTGACCCTAACAATGCCTTCCTCAAGCATGATTGATAGGTCAGTCAGTGACCCTAACAATGCCTTCCTCAAGCATGATTGATAGATCAGTCAGTGACCCTAACAATGCCTTCCTCAAGCATGATTGATAGGTCAGTCAGCGACCCTAACAATGCCTTCCTCAAGCATGATTGATAGGTCAGTCAGTGACCCTAACAATGCCTTCCTCAAGCATGATTGATAGGTCAGTCAGTGACCCTAACAATGCCTTCCTCAAGCATGATTGATAGGTCAGTCAGTGACCCTAACAATGCTTTCCTCAAGCATACAAGCAGCGCACAAGCAAAGTACAGATCAAAAATAAGTTTTTCTTCAGTTTAGGTCACATGGAATACAACCTGTTCATTGATGGATCTGTGTGAAGGAGGCCCTTAAGGCTTTGGCTTCCAAACCTGCCAGAGTCACTGAAGAGTGGTTGTCTGCCTATTTCCAGGACAATGTGCACATCTGGAGGACAACAAAAACCACATGCAATCACTGTCATCAATGGGATTCTTTGCCACGGTCAGTCTCCCTGCAGCAGTCCATGACATTGTGTCCCTTTGCCATGGTCAGAGTCTCTCTGCAGCAGTCCATGACATTGTGTCCCTTTGCCATGGTCAGAGTCTGCAGCAGTCCATGACATTGTGTCCCGCAGACTGGCTTTGCCTTTTCACAGCAAGGCAAGCTGCAGAATGCCTGGACACACATCTTGCGTTCACCTTACATCATACTGCATGCCAAAGGAAAAGAGGTGAAGTCGTGGGAACATGTCTTCTCTCTTTTTTTGTTGTAAGGAGAGTGGCAGGAGCATCATTTTTTTTCTTCTTGGTTACCTTGTCTGGGTCAATCATCCTTGCCTTCAAATACAAGTCTTTGTAGACATTGAAAAGCATGTGTAGACACTGACAAGCCTCTGTAGACACATTGACAAGTCTTTGTAGACACATTGACAAGTCTTTATAGACACATTGACAAGTCTCTGTAGACATGGACACATCTCTTTACACACATTGACAAGTCTCTGTAGTCACTTTGACAATCTCTGTAGACACATTGACAGGTCTC
>CM065720.1:29818338-29855838 GCA_033310375.1 Conus canariensis
CCACAACACACACATCTGGCCTATGTGTTATAAGCATGGTCATTACTCCAACCATGCAGTACTAGTACAGTTAGAACTTTCACTAGGACAGTCAGAGAACCTCAGATCAAAGTACCAACACACTGGGAAGGCACAAGCAGCTCCAACCAGTCTTCCACTATCATTTCTGTCCAGCAACATAACAGGCAGCAGAATCTGATTTTTTTTTTTAACAATGATTTGAAGTGCTGTAGAAGTCCTTTCTGGCTTGAGACTGCATGTCAGGGCTTTAATCTACTCTTCCTTTCACAACATCCATTGTCAATCAGACCTGAGATATACTGACACCTGCAGTGTTAGAAGGTGTTAACAGAAAAAAAAAAACCTCGTAGAGAAGCATCCATGATTGGTTGAGACTCAGCTGTGTTTCCAGTCTTCCCATAGCACCCTCAGCCCTCTGGACCACAACTGCCTCACTTGACAAATAGCGTGCAGAGGTGTGGTATGCCTTTGACAGGACTCCACCCCCCCCACCCCCACCCCCCACCCCCCACCTCCCCTCTTGCAAACTGTGATGATAAGCTGTGCATCATGACCCCCACCCCCACCTCCCCTCCTGCAAACTGTGATGATAAGCAGTGCATCATGACCCCCACCCCCACCTCCACCTCCCCTCCTGCAAACTGTGATGATAAGCTGTGCATCATGACCCCACCTCCCTCCTGCAAACTGTGATGATAAGCTGTGCATCATGACCCCCACCCCCACCTCCCCTCCTGCAAACTGTGATGATAAGCAGTGCATCATGACCCCCACCCCCACCTCCACCTCCCCTCCTGCAAACTGTGATGATAAGCTGTGCATCATGACCCCCACCCCCACCTCCCCTCCTGCAAACTGTGATGATAAGCAGTGCATCATGACCCCCACCCCCACCTCCACCTCCCCCCTGCAAACTGTGATGATAAGCAGTGCATCATGACCCCCACCCCACCTCCACCTCCCCTCCTGCAAACTGTGATGATAAGCAGTGCATCATGACCCCCACCCCCAGCCCCACCTCCCCTCCTGCAAACTGTGATGATAAGCAGTGCATCATGACCCCCCACCCCACCTCCACCTCCCCTCCTGCAAACTGTGATGATAAGCAGTGCATCATGACCCCCACCCCCACCCCCACCCTCCCCTCCTGTAAACTGTGATGATAAGCAGTGCATCATGACCCCCACCCCCACCTCCACCTCCCCTCCTGCAAACTGTGATGATAAGCAGTGCATCATGACCCCCACCCCCAGCCCCACCTCCCCTCCTGCAAACTGTGATGATAAGCAGTGCATCATGACCCCCAGCCCCACCTCCCCTCCTGCAAACTGTGATGATAAGCAGTGCATCATGACCCCCAGCCCCACCTCCCCTCCTGCAAACTGTGATAATAAGCAGTGCATCATGACCCCCACCTCCACCTCCCCTCCTGCAAACTGTGATAATAAGCAGTGCATCATGACCCCCACCCCCACCTCCCCTCCTGCAAACTGTGATAATAAGCAGTGCATCATGACAAAGCATAAGCCATGTAATGAGCCTGAAGTCATGTGACCTTGTCTGTGTGCACATGCACGCACACACACATACGCACATGCACACACGCACACACACACACACATGCATGCACACACATATGCATGCATGCATATATACAGGTACAATCTGACATAGTTTGCAGTGTTACATTTTGAATATATGCCTTGTATGTGAATTACAACTGATGCACATTGATGCTGGCCTCATTGTGTTTGTTGTTGTAGGTATTGTAACATGATGCTGGCCTCATTGTGTTTGTTGTTGTAGGTATTGTAACATGATGCTGGCCTCATTGTGTTTGTTGTTGTAGGTATTGTAATATTATGTTTATTGTTGTAGGTATTGTAACATGATGCTGGCCTCATTGTGTTTGTTGTTGTAGGTATTGTAACATGATGCTGGCCTCATTGTGTTTGTTGTTGTAGGTATTGTAACATGATGCTGGCGTCATTGTGTTTGTTGTTGTAGGTATTGTAACATGATGCTGGCCTCATTGTGTTTGTTGTTGTAGGTATTGTAATATTGTGTTTGTTGTTGTAGGTATTGTAACATGATGCTGGCCTCATTATGTTTGTTGTTGTAGGTATTGTAACATGATGCTGGCCTCATTGTGTTTGTTGTTGTAAGTATTGTAACATGATGCTGGCCTCATTGTGTTTGTTGTTGTAGGTATTGTAACAGGATGCTGGCCTCATTGTGTTTGCTGTTGTAGGTATTGTAATATTATGTTTATTGTTGTAGGTATTGTAACATGATGCTGGCCTCATTGTGTTTGTTGTTGTAGGTATTGTAACATTATGCTGCTCCTCCTCATCCTGAGTCAGTGTATCTACGGCGCTGTCTCAATGAACAACGGCCTGGCTCGCACACCGCCCATGGGCTGGTTGTCATGGGAACGCTTCCGGTGTGAGACTGACTGTGTTACCTATCCTGACAGCTGTGTGAAGTATGTTAGACTGTAGACAGTGATGCATAATGCAGAAGTTGATGTGAACTTGTTTGTCATACATAATGAAAAAAGTTTATATGCACTTGTTTGTGTTGCATAATGAAAAAGTTGATGTGCACTTGTTTGTCTTGCATAATGAAAAAAGTTGATATGCACATGTTTGTCATGCATAATGTGAAAAGTTGATATGCACATGTTTGTCTTGCATAATGAGAAAAGTTGATATGCACATGTTTGTTATGCACATTGAGAAAAATTGATGTGCACTTGTTTGTCTTGCATAATGAGAAAAGCTGATGTGCGCATGTTTCTCTTGCATTATGAGAAAAGTTGATGTGCACATGTTTGTCATGTATAATGGGAAACGTTGGTCCATTCAGTATCTAGTGCATTGTTTTCTGGTCTGCGAAGGATTTGTTCTTTACATTGAAGCGTGGTCCATCCAGTATCTAATGCATTGTTTTCTGGTCTGCAAACGATTTGCTCTTTACATTGAAGTGTGGTCCATCCAGTATCTACTGCATTGTTTTCTGGTCTGCAAACGATTTGTTCTTTACATTAAAGTGTGGTCCATCCAGTATCTAATGTACTGTTTTCTGGTCTGCAAACTAAACTAACCACATGTAATACATATTTCAAACAGTCAAGGTGTTAAGGATCAAAATCATGTCACTGGAATTCAAACTGGTGTTGAAATTATTATTCTCATTATTATTCTTTGAGTGTTTTAAGGGTCAAAATCATGCCACTATTATTCAAACTATTGATGAAATCATTATTTTCGTTATTATAAGAGTATTTTTAAGGATCAAAATCATGCCACTATCATTCAAACTATTGATGAAATTATTATCATTATTATTAGAGTATCTTAAGAATCAAAATTATGCCACTATTGTTCAAACTATTGATGAAATTATTATTATCAGTATTATTAGAGTGTGTTAAGGATAAACAAGATGCAAAGCATATAAACGTACTCCCAGTTTATCCTGAATACGCATGATATATTCCATAGAGAGGAAAAACCATCTTGGGCTGGTGTAACCGTTAGTAATGGCTTTTCTGGTAAACATCGGCCATGATCCGTGACCTATAATGAACATACTTACAAATTTTCAGAAAGGTCGGCCAAGTACTTTCTGAGATTTTCCATAAAGAAGAAACCATTATGGGCCGTTAGTAACAGCTATAACGGTAAACTTAAACATTGGGCATTATCCATGACCCATAATGAACATACCTACAAATTTTCAGAAATATCGGCCAATACGTTCTAAGATATTCCATTAAAAAGAAAAGAACTGTTATGGGCCGGTATAGCTGTTAGCAATGGCTATAACGGTAAAGTAAAACATCGGGCATCATCCAGGACCCATAGTGAACATACCTAGAAATTTTCAGAAAGATTAGCCAAGTACTTTCTGAGATATTCCATAAAGAAGGATAACCGTTAGGGGCCATTATAACCGTTAGTAATGGCTGTAACGGGAAACTAAAACATCAGGTATCATCCGTGACCCATAATGAACATACCTACAAATTTTCAGAAAGATCGACAGAGTGCTTTCTGAGATATTCCATAAAGAAGAAAAACCATTATGGGCAGTTATACCCCTTAGTAATGGCTATAACGGTAAACTAAAACATCGGGCATCATCCATAACCCATAGTGAACATACCTGCTAATTTTCACAAAGATCGGCCATGTACTTTCTGAGATATTCCATAAAGAAAAAAAAGTTACAGGCCGTTACAGCCGTTAGTAACAGCTATAATGGTAAAATAACACATTGGGCATCATTTCTGGCCCATAACAAACATACCTGCTAATTTTCACAAAGATCGGCCAAGTACTTTCTGAGATATTCCATAAAGAAGAAAAACTTTACAGGCCGTTACAGCCGTTAGTAACGGCTATAACGGTAAAATAACACATCGGGCATCATCTCTGGCCCATAACGAACATACCTACAAATTTTCCGAAAGATTGGTCTGGTAGTTTTGTCTGGAGCGAGTGGAACACATTTTGACCACGGACGCACACACACACACCACACACCACACACACACACACACACACACACACACACTCACACACACACAGATAGCATTTCTTCGTTCCCATTCTAAAGTACTCCCTGTTCTATAAGAACTGGGAGTACAAAAACATGCCACTATCATTCAAACTATAGATGAAATTATAATTGTTATTATTATTATTTTTACTACTATTATCATTATTGTTATTGTTGTTATTATTATTATTATTTACACAGCGCCTAACCCTGATTAGAGACCAAGCTGGAAGTGCTTTCATTTATACAGCATGCTGCCTACCTGGGTAGAGCCACCTGAAGAGCTCTGCTAGCGCTACACTCAGTCATTGCCCATTTCATTAAGTCTAATATCAATCACTTATTGTTTCAGTGATGCTTTCATTTTTTTTTTTTTTTTGGTTTTTTTGCCATGGAGGATGCATGCTATGTGTATATGTGTCACCCATATCAATGGCTAAACTGGCTTCTGAAATTTGGTGATGGTATTTTTACATGTGTGCAAGATATCATGCCTGCGCGTTCACACACAGAATCTTGGTTTGTAGTCTCATAAGAAGGACTTTTTGGGAAATCTGCAAATAAAACAGGCAAGGCATGTGTGCATCAACTGGAACTGATTACTCCCAGGCGTTTGACTATATACAAAAATCAGTTTGACTATATACAAAAATCAGTTTGACTATATACAAAAATCAGTTTGACTATATACAAAAATCAGTTCAACAGCATGCATCTGATGCAGCTGGATTTGCTGCTGACCTTCAGAAGAGAATGTTGATATCAGTGAAAAGTGTTTGTCACATCGATTATGGAGGATTGGAATGGGAGAGTTTTTGTGTTAGTGAGTGATGAAATCAGTCAGATAGAACAAGTGGGGTTAAAGACGTTAGGCTTCAGACAGACATGAAATGATGACTTTGCAAGATCAGTCCTCAGCCACTGCAAGTTTTCATACAGCTGCCTCTGCAGTTCAGTGTGAATGTCAGAAACACTGTTTGCTTTTCAGTGAGCAGCTGTACAAGGCCATGGCCGACAGGATGGTGTCAGACGGCTACAAAGAGGCGGCTATGAGTATGTCCACATTGATGACTGCTGGGCCGCTCGTGAGCGGGACGGGGAGGGAAGGCTGCAGGCAGATCCTGATCGCTTTCCTGGTGGCATAAAGGCTTTGGCTGACTATGTGAGTCGCCACATGTAATGTAACGCATTGACAGTGTAATGTTAGTGGATTTTTATTAGGCTTTTTTATTATGACTGTGTCAATGTCTGCATGAAATGTATCACACTGGAGCTTTAATGGCGATGATGATTATCAAGCATTAGGTGTTTGTCAGTATAATGACATGTTAATGGTAAAATTAAATGCTGTAGGCTTCAGTCAGCATAAGGACATTTTAGAGGTAAAATTAACCACATTAGGCTTAGACAGTATAGGACATTTTAATGGTAAAATTAACCACGTCAGGCTTTTGTCAGTATAAGGACATTTTAGAGGTAAAATTAACCACATTAGGCTTAGACAGTATAGGACATTTTAATGGTAAAATTAACCACTCAGGCTTTTGCCAGTATAATGACATTTTAGTGGTAAGATTAACCACATTAGGCTTTAGTCAGTATAATGACATTTTAGTGGTAAAATAAACACATGAGGCTTTAGTCAGTATAATGACATTTTAGTGGTAAAATAAACACACAGGCTTTAGTCAGTATAATGACATTTTAGTGGTAAAATTAAACGCATTAGGCTTCAGTCAGCATAAGGATGTTTTAGTGGTAAGATTAACCACATTAGGCTTTTGATAGTTTTATGACATTTTAATTGTAGAATTAAACACATTAGGCCTCAGTCAGCACAATGAATTTTTAATAGTAAAATTAACCGCATTAGGCTTTAGGCAGTGTAATGACATTGTAGTGGTAAAATTAATTTATCAGGCTTCAGGCAGTGTAATAACATTTTAGAGATGAAATTAACCGCATTAGGCCTTAGGCAGTGTAATGACATTGTAGCGGTTAAATTAACTTGTCAGGTTTCAGGCAGCGTAATGACATTTTAGAGATAAAGTTAACCATATTAGGCTTCAGGCAGTGTAATGACATTTTACAGGTAAAAGTAACCGCTTTTGGCTTCAGGCAGTGTAATGTTTTAGTGGTAAAATTAACTTATCAGGCTTCAGGCAGAGTAATGTTTTAGTGGTAAAATTAACTTATCAGGCTTTAGGCAGAGTAATGTTTTAGTGGTAAAATTAACTTATCAGGCTCAGGCAGCGTAATGTTTTAGTGGTAAATTAACTTATCGGCTTCAGGCAGTGTAATGTTTTAGTGGTAAAATTAACTTATCAGGCTTCAGGCAGTGTAATGTTTTAGTGGTAATAATTATCAGGCTTCAGGCAGTGTAATGTTTAGTGTAAAATTACCCACTCATACTGTCTTCATGATCACAGGCATCCTGTATGCATGTCCAAGAGGTTTGATAACCAAATGATGTAAAGTGACAGTTTGAACTGCATCGTGTCTTTGTTTCCTTCAATGTCTGTAAACATGTGGATTATACTGTGATAAGATACTCTTGCACTTCGGTCTACAATTGCTGTAGAATTCTTTAACAGTTTGACTACCATTATATTTGTAGTAACACAGATATAGAGATTGTTTTGTAGATAAATCAGCTGATGTATATTTGGAAAATCTTAGATATTAAAATGGTTTTGTAGACAGACCTTTATACTTTGGAAACATTGATATGGACTTCATTTTGTAGATACATTCATCTGTGTTATTTTTGGACAGCAGAGATGTAATGTGGAAGGACCAGTATAAGTAAGCTGGGTTTTTTTTTACAATGGAGATGTAGAGATTGTTCTATGGATAGACCACTATATGTAGGTTTTTGGATAACAGGGATAGAGGCGTGGCTTTATAGAAAGACCGGTATACATAATTATTTAGATGACTGAGGAGTTGAGTTTGTTTTATAGATTGTTAAACTGATATATCTATTTTTGGAGTAACACAGATTAAAAGATTGTTAATGACAGAAAGTATTGTGTTGATTATAGTCACACTTATTCACTGAGAGAGACCAACATAGCCAAATGATTTTGCCATATTTTGTATACATGTTTGGTGAAAATATGATGAAGATGGCAATCTAAAAAAAAAAAAAGTGTAGGAAAAAAATTTAGAGATGAAGTTTTTTGAGTGGTAATTGCATTTGCGATGTTTAGCCTTTGTGTTATCTTAATGTGCTTTGACGTAAAAGTGATGACTCTTGCTAACTCTCATGCAAAGTCTCGTTTGCCTGTATCGGAGTCTTCAACAGCTTGTTGATGCATTGGACAATACGCCATAAATCACCATTAGAAACAAAGCAGAATGAAACAAAACTGGCCTAGGTATGCTGAGGATTCAGCTTTGTAAGTAATTAATATTGTGAGGAACAATTTCAAATGTAGGTACTGTAAAACAGAATATCTCTCCACCCTTTGCTGTCTATGATGCATAGCATTCTTTTACTGATTTCGTCATTGGTAGGTGAAAATGAACCCCTGTCCACTCCACCCTCCCCAATAGTCCATTCACTATACCCATCTGTGAATGTCATTGCATGCTAAATAGTCCATTAATTACACCCCATCTGTGAATGTCATTGCATGCTAAATAGTCCATTAATTACACCCCATCTGTGAATGTCATTGCATGCTAAATAGTCCATTAATTACACCCCATCTGTGATTGTCATTGCATGCTAAATAGTCCATTAATTAAACCCCATCTGTGATTGTCATTGCATGCTAAATAGTCCATTAATTACACCCCATCTGTGATTGTCATTGCATGCTAAATAGTCCATTAATTACACCCCATCTGTGAACGTCATTGCATGCTAAATAGTCCATTAATTACACCCCATCTGTGAACGTCATTGCATGCTAAATAGTCCATTAATTACACCCCATCTGTGATTGTCATTGCATGCTAAATAGTCCATTAATTACACCCCATCTGTGAACGTCATTGCATGCTAAATAGTCCATTAATTACACCCCATCTGTGAACGTCATTGCATGCTAAATAGTCCACTAATTACACCCCATCTGTGAACGTCATTGCATGCTAAATAGTCCACTCATTACACATCTGTTGTCCTCACTGCATGCTAAGTAGTCCATTCATTACACATCTGTTGTCACTGCATGCTAAGTAGTCCATTCATTACATGTCTGTTGTCGTCACTGCATGCTAAGTAGTCCATCATTACACATCTGTTGTCGTCACTGCATGCATTCATTACACATCTGTGGGTATCACTGGAAGCTAAGTAGTCCATTCATTACACATCTGTGGGTGTCACTGCATGCTAAGTAGTCCATTCGTTACACATCTGTTGTTGTCACTGCATGCTAAGTAGTCCATTCATTACACATCTGTGGACATCACTCCATGATACCTTCACCTGTGAAAGCTTACAAATTGTCACTGGATTATAATGATACCCTCACCTGTGGCATCATACACACTGTGAGTGGATTATAATGATACCTTTGCCTGTGGCATCATACTCACTTCAGTGGATTATAATGATAGCCTCACCTGTAATACACACACTGTCAGTGGGTTATAATGATAGCCTCACCTGTGATACACACACTGTCAGTGGGTTATAATGATAGCCTCACCTGTGATATACACACTGTCAGTGGGTTATAATGATAGCCTCACCTGTGATACACACACTGTCAGTGGGTTATAATGATACCCTCACCTGTGATATACACACTGTCAGTGGGTTATAATGATAGCCTCACCTGTGATACACACACTGTCAGTGGGTTATAATGATCCCCTCACCTGTGATATACACACTGTCAGTGGGTTATAATGATAGCCTCACCTGTAATACACACACTGTCAGTGGGTTATAATGATAGCCTCACCTGTGATACACACACTGTCAGTGGGTTATAATGATACCCTCACCTGTGATACACACACTGTCAGTGGGTTATAATGATAGCCTCACCTGTGATATACACACTGTCAGTGGGTTATAATGATAGCCTCACCTGTGATATACACACTGTCAGTGGGTTATAATGATACCCTCACCTGTGATACACACACTGTCAGTGGGTTATAATGATAGCCTCACCTGTGATACACACACTGTCAGTGGGTTATAATGATACCCTCACCTGTGATATACACACTGTCAGTGGGTTATAATGATACCCTCACCTGTGTTATACACACTGTCAGTGGGTTATAATGATACCCTCACCTGTGATATACACACTGTCAGTGGTTATAATGATAGCCTCACCTGTGATATACACACTGTCAGTGGGTTATAATGATAGCCTCACCTGTGATACACACACTGTCAGTGGGTTATAATGATACCCTCACCTGTGATATACACACTGTCAGTGGGTTAAAATTTGATACCCTCACCTGTGTTATACACACTGTCAGTGGGTTATAATGATACCCTCACCTGTGATATACACACTGTCAGTGGGTTATAATGATACCCTCACCTGTGATATACACACTGTCAGTGAGTTATAATGATACCCTCACCTGTGATATACACACTGTCAGTGGGTTATAATGATACCCTCACCTGTGATACACACACTGTCAGTGGGTTATAATGATACCCTCACCTGTGATATACACACTGTCAGTGGGTTATAATGATACCCTCACCTGTGTTATACACACTGTCAGTGGGTTATAATGATACCCTCACCTGTAATACACACACTGTCAGTGGGTTATAATGATACCCTCACCTGTGATACACACACTGTCAGTGGGTTATAATGATACCCTCACCTGTGATATACACACTGTCAGTGGATTATCTTCTTCTTCTTCCTAAAATACTGGTTCACTCAAAAACGAGTAGGTCACCGGTGCGCATGTTAAAAAGTAAAATAAAATAACATAAAATAAAGTGTGACTCAGTCTGTTGGCCCTGGAGCGAAATTTGGCAACAAGGGGTCGCACATGATATTCAAAAAGTTAAAAGCAATGGCCAGATTCAGGCCCAGGTAACCATAAAATATCTGGGGAAGTTCAAATAGAAAATCGTCAATATGCAGATCTCAAAACTGTCATATCAATTTGCTTTTTAAATGAGACTGCATTTGTGGCAATCTTGATGGCACCCGGCAGTGAGTTCCACAGCCGTACAGAACTAGGATAAAATGAATGTAAGTGGCTGTCAATATTTGATGCAGGTATTCAGTGTACCCAAATGATACCCTCACCTGTGTTATACACACTGTGAGTGGATTATAATGATACCCTCACCTGTGATATACGCACTGTGAGTGGATTATAATGATACCCTCACCTGTGATATACACACTGTGAGTGGATTATAATGATACCCTCACCTGTGATATACACTGTCAGTGGATTATAATGATACCCTCACCTGTGATATCTTCGCGCTGGGACTGCACAGCGTACTGAGGCGCGTTCCCCGGGTGGCGGATGGGGTGTAAATCGTGGACCAACGCAGTCTAAGGGAAGCAAACCCTGACAGAAAAACCTGGTCCTCCAAGTCTGGGGGTTGAGCAGGAGGCCAACTACCTCCTCCCGGAAAAAAGAATCAGTTACAGAAACCGCAACTATAGACCTACAGCGCAACTTGGACGAGGAGAGTCCTCTCTGGAAGAGCTTGTGACGCGAGCTGGTGAAAGCCCTAGGGAAGCCAGTGCGCCGACAACTCTCCTGACAACCAAGGCCACAGCAGGATAGGGACCTGGAACATCCGAACCCTATATGAGGCAGGAAAAGCAGCACAAGTGAGTCGAGAGATGCACAGATACAACTTGAAGATCCTCGGTCTGTGTGAGACAAGGTGGACTGGAACAGGACGCACACGACTCATATCTGGAGACACCATCATCCACTCCGGACATGAAGAAGCCTGCCACACACGCATGGAGTTGGATTGCTTATGACACCTGAAACAACACAAGCTCTCCTGTCCTGGGAACCTGTGTCACCAAGAATCCTGACCGCCAGATTCAACTCGAAGGGCAGGAAAGTCACCATCCTCCAATGCTACGCCCCCATCAATGTGGCGGTAGCGGAAGAAAAAGAGGACTTCTATGAACAGCTCCAAGCCGTCCTGGACAGAACACCAAGAAGGGACCTGAAGATCCTCATGGGAGACCTCAACGCCAAAGTAGGGACTGACAACACCAACAGAGAACTTATCATGGGCAAACATGGAACAGGGGTACAGAACGAGAATGGGGAAACTCTTCATCGAATTCTGCACCTCCAATGACCTGGTCATTGGAGGCACCATCTTCCCCCACAAGACCATCCACAAAACAACCTGGACATCACCAGATGGAAGAACCGAAAACCAGATCGATCACATCACCATCGGCAGGAAATGGCGGAGAAGCCTACACGACGTAAGAGCAATGCGGGGAGCTGATGCAGCCTCAGACCACCAACTCGTCATTGCAACGATCAAGATAAAGCTGAAAGCCTACAGAGACCAGGCAGAAAGACCATCCTACAAATACAATGTGCACAGCTTGAAGGAAGATGTTTAATGACTGTAACATGGATTGATCTGTGATAAAGAACAGCTTGCACTTCGGTCACATTGCTGTAGAATCTTTAACAGTTTGATACCATAATTGTAGCAACACAGAATTGGGAGATCAGTTTTGCAAAATCAGCTGATGAAGGAAAATCTTAGATCATAAAATGGTTTGAAACAGACCCTTATATTTGAAACATGATATACTTCATGTAAACCCAATCATCATGGTAATGACAGCAGAGATGTAATGTGGAAGACCAGTATAAGTAAGCTGGTTTTTCAATGGAGAGTCAGAGATTGTCCATGGATAGACGACAAATATGTATTTTGATAACAGGGCATAAGGCTGGCCTTTACAGAAGAGGTATACGTATATTAGATGACGAGGGTTGAGTTGGTAATAGTGTTAAACTGATATATCTATTTTAGGGAGTAACAAGATTAAAGTGTCTCGACGAAAGTATTGTGTGATTATAGTCACACCATTCACTAGTGCCAGACATAGCCAAATGATTTGCCATAGTACTAATGTTGGTGAAAATGATAAGATGGCAATCTAAAAAAAAAAAAAAGTGAGGCAAAAAATTTAGACTGACGTTTTTGATGGTAAGCCATTGCAGCGGTTAGCCTTTAGTGTTACACAATCTCTTTGACTAAAGTGATACTTTGTAACTCATGCAAAGCCAGTTTGCCTCTATCGGAGTCTGCACAGTGTGATGCATTCGGACAATACGCCATAGAATCCCTGAAGAAGGCAGAATACAAAACTGCCTAGGTATGCTGAGGATCCGCTTGTAAGAATTATTTGTGAGAACAATGTCAAATGTGGTACGAAAACAGATATCTTCCACCCTGCGTCTATGATGCATACATTCTTTACTGATTCGCATTGGTAGGCAAATGACCTTGTCATCCATCCCGCCATCATATAATGTGTCTGCATCAAAGCATAATTACACCATCGTGAATTCATTGCAGTAAAGTAGCCAATCACCATCTGTGATCAATGGCATGCTAAAGTCATATTACACCAGATGTCTTCATGCTAATAGTCCAATTAATCACCCCACTGGATGTCATGCAGCAAATAGCATTAATTCACATCTGTGCGTCATTGCATGCAAATAGTCCACTTTAATTACAATGGCGTCTTGCATGTTGTCCACTTCACATTGTAGTCGTTTGCAGCTAGTTAGTCATTGCGATCAATCTGGACTGCATGCTAAGTAGTCATTCACATGTGTTGTGTCCACCATGTCAGTAGTCCATTCATTCCATCTGTTGCGCAACGCATCATCATTTACACATCTGGGGTATAACTGGAACAGTAGTCCTTTCTTACACTCGTGGGTGTCACTGCAGGGGCTAGTAGTCCTTCGTTCACATCTTTGTTGTCACTGATGCTATGAGCCATTCATTACACATCGTAGGACATCGATCCATGTACCTTCCCTGGAAAGCATACAAATTGTCACTGGATTATTAATGACATACCCTCCACCGAAGCAAAATACCACACGTGGTGGATTTAAGATACTTTACTGTGAATACGTCATTCAGGATTATAATGAAGCCACTGTATAACACACTGTCAGTGGGTTATAATGATACCTCACCTGGATACCACTGTCAGCTGGGTATAATGATACCTCACCTGATATACACACTGTCAGTGTTATAAGATACCTACGTGTAGTACACAAGGTCGTGGGATAATGACCTCACTGATCAGAAGCCGGGTTATAAAGATACCTAACTGCTGATATACACTACCGTCAGTGGATTATCTCTCTTCTTCTCTTCCTATACTGGACAAAAGAGTAGTCACGGTGCGTCAACAAAGTAAAATCAATTAACATAAATAGGGCTCAGTCATGTTCCCTGAGCAAATGGCAAACAAGGTCGCACACGATACAAAACTTACAAGCAATGCCAGATAGGCCCAGGAACATCTAAATATCTGGGGAAGTTTCCAATAGAAGACCATCAATATGGATCTCAAAGACTGTCATACAATTGTTTTAAAAGATGCTTGGTGGCCACACTTGATGGCACCGGCAGTGAGTTTCACACAGCGCTAAGGAACAGGATAAAAGAAGTAGTGGCTGTCAATATTGAGTGCGGTATACAGTGTACCAAAATGATACCCTCACCTGTGTTAGACAAGCGTGAGTGGATTATATGGATACCCCAACTGTATATCGCTGGAGTGGTTGTATATGTACCCTCACCGTGATATACACATGGAGGGATTAGTAATAAGTCACCTGTGATATACCCCTGTCAGTGGATTATAATGATACCCTCACCTGTGATATACACACTGTCAGTGGATTATAATGATACCCTCACCAGTGATATACCACTGTCAGTGGATTATAATGATACCCTCACCTGTGATATACACTGTCAGTGGATTATAATGATCCCTCACCTGTGATATATCACACTGTCAGTGGATTATAATGATACCCTCACCTGTGATATACACACTGTCAGTGGATTATAATGATACCTTCACCTGTGATATACACACTGTCAGTGGATTATAATGATACCCTCACCTGTGGCCGGTCTGTACAGGTTGGTCACTGAAATGTTGCCTCTGCTACTGGATTATAATGATAGCCTCACCTGTGACCGAATACCAGATGACAATAGTGAGGAAGAAGAGACTGCATGGATGAAGAGTATTAGCACCCCTTGTGTTGAAGTATTCCTTGAGGTTGGCATTCAGGGACCAGTAATATTGGTTTCACACTTCACTCATATCGCCTTTGTTGTTTTTTGTTGTCATTTGGGTGTACAAACAGTAGGCGCCTGCATGTTGTCGTTTGGGTTCATTGAATAGTAGGCCTGCATGTTGTCATTTGGGTCCGTTGAATAGTAGGCCTGCATGTTGTTATCATTTGGGTATATTCAATTGTAGGCCTGGATGTTGTTGTCATTTGGGTCCTTTGAATAGTAGGCCTGTATGTTGTCATCATTTGGGTACATTGAATAGTAGGCCTGCATGTTGTCATCATTTGGGTACATTGAATAGTAGGCCTGCATGTTGTTGTCATTTGGGTACATTGAATAGTAGGCCTGCATGTTGTTGTCATTTGGGTACATTGAATAGTAGGCCTGCATGTTGTCATCATTTGGGTACATTGAATAGTAGGCCTGCATGTTGTTGTCATTTGGGTACATTGAGTAGTAGGCCTGCATGTTGTCATTTGGGTACATTGAATAGTAGGCCTGCATGTTGTTGTCATTTGGGTACATTGAATAGTAGGCCTGCATGTTGTCATCATTTGGGTACATTGAATAGTTGGCCTGCATGTTGTTGTCATTTGGGTACATTGAATAGTAGGCCTGCTTGTTGTCATTTGGGTCCGTTGAATAGTAGGCCTGCATGTTGTCATCATTTGGGTACATTGAATAGTAGGCCTGCATGTTGTTGTCATTTGGGTACATTGAATAGTAGGCCTGCATGTTGTTGTCATTTGGGTACATTGAATAGTAGGCCTGCATGTTGTCATCATTTGGGTACATTGAATAGTAGGCCTGCATGTTGTTGTCATTTGGGTACATTGAATAGTAGGCCTGCATGTTGTCATTTGGGTACATTGAATAGTAGGCCTGCATGTTGTTGTCATTTGGGTACATTGAATAGTAGGCCTGCATGTTGTCATCATTTGGGTACATTGAATAGTAGGCCTGCATGTTGTTGTCATTTGGGTCCATTGAATAGTAGGCCTGCATGTTGTCATTTGGGTCCATTGAATAGTAGGCCTGCATGTTGTCATCATTTGGGTCCATTGAATAGTAGGCCTGCATGTTGTCATTTGGGTCCATTGAATAGTAGGCCTGCATGTTGTTGTCATTTGGGTCCACTGAATAGTAGGCCTGCTTGTTGTTGTCATTTGGGTCCATTGAATAGTAGGCCTGCATGTTGTCATTTGGGTCCATTGAATAGTAGGCCTGCATGTTGTCATTTGGGTCCATTGAATAGTAGGCCTGCATGTTGTCATTTGGGTCCATTGAGTAGTAGGCCTGCATGTTGTCATTTGGGTCCATTGAATAGTAGGCCTGCATGTTGTTGTCATTTGGGTACATTGAATAGTAGGTTTGCATGTTGTTGTCATTTGGGTACATTGAATAGTAGGCCTGTACTTTCTTGTAATTGGGTCCATTGAACAGTGGGCTTTCATTTTGTTGTCATTTGAATATGTTGAATAATACAGCATGTATTTTGCATTTGGGCACATTGAATAGTTGACGTGCCTTTCATTGTAAGTTGCGTACATTGAACAGCAGGCCGGAATTTTTCTTCAATCCTGTGAACACAGTGAAGTTCTCATAGGGAATGGATACTTGGAATGTTCACGGATACCTATGATGCTGTTTTGGAGTTGTTGTCTGCTACTATTCAGCCCTTTCACCCACTGCATTTGAGTAAATCCAGTGAACTGATGAAACCTTACAGGTGAAGTATGTGACACTGAGTGGGAGGTCAGATGGTGTGACAGGTGAAGCAGTGGGGACACAGTGCAAGGGACACTGAGGGGGAGGTCAGATGGTGTAACAGGTGAAGCAGTTGGGACACAATGCAAGGGACACTGAGGGGGAGGTCAGATGGTGTAACAGGTGAAGCAGTGGGGACACAGTGCAGGAGACACTGAGGGGAAGGTCAGATGGTGTAACAGGTGAAGCAGTGGGGACACAGTGCAGGAGACACTGAGGGGGAGGTCAGATGGTGTTACAGGTGAAGCAGTGGGGAACTTCTGCTGTACAAGATGAGTTTTGTGAATCCACCCCTATCTATTGCAGGCTTTTAAAAAAATTAATTCAAAGAGCCTGTCATGCATAATTTCAAATATTTGTATAAACCTTTTCAGGTCCATGAGCGAGGGCTGAAGCTGGGGATCTACACTGATATTGGCTATGCCACCTGCCAAAAGTACCCCGGCTCTGAGTTCTACATGCAGAGCGATGCCAAGTCATTCGCAGCGTGGGGCGTGGACCTGGTGAAGACTGATGGGTGTTACACCAATTTCCACCAGACCGACTTTGGTGAGTTGAAGAACAAAGACTGACCGACTTTGGTGAGTTGAAGAACAAAGACTGACCAGTTTCAATGAGTTGAAGAACAACGACAGACTGATGTTAGTGTGTTGAAGAGCAAAGACAGGCCAACTTTGGTGATTTGAAGAACAAAGACAGACCAACTTTGGTGAGTTGAAGAACAAAGACAGACCAATTTTGGTGAGTTAAAGAACACAGACAGTCCATCTTTGGTGAGTTGAAGACCAAAGACAGACCAATTCTGGTGAGTTGAAGAACAAAGACAGACCGATTTTGGTGAGTTGAACAAAGACAGACCAATTTTTGTGAGCTGAGGAGCAAAGACAGACCGACTTGAGTGAGTTGAAGAACAAAGACAGTGCATGTAAATGGTAGAACAGGCTAAATTTCTATGTGAAGTGTATAAGAATCCACCCCAGTTATTGTCAGAGACAAGGGGTGTGTGTGTGCTTTGGGGGGGGGGGGGGGGTATTCTTTTTGTGACATTGCTGTGAACTCAGCAGTTAGAATCAGAGGTAAGAGGTTGATTGACTTCTGTCAATGTTTTTGAGAGAGGGGAAGCTTACTGTCTGTGGTATAGCTGTGAGAAGCAATATGTCTATCACAGGATGTTATGACCATTAATCTGTATGAAGGGGGAGGTAGCAATAGTTTCATCAATGCGAGTTGTGACCATTGCTCTATATGAAGGAGGTGGAGGTAGCAATACTTTTATCACTGGTAAGAGAACTATAAAATAGGCATTCTGGCTCACCCACCTCCGCCAGCTCCAACCGGCTGAAGCCGGTTTCGCTGTTGCTCCGCCGGCTTACCCAGAATGCCTATTTTATAGTTCTCTAATAGTAAACACTTTACAAACATACATAATGTGTAGGATTATCTGTTTTTAACACTAATTTAGAAAACTTTTGAGACTTAAGTTTTTGCTTAATCCTTCGTTTTTCTTGATCGTTTTCAATAACATCATTTTCACGCATACATTCATCAAATGCGTCTCTATCTTTCATGTGGAATAAAACCACTGTCTTTAATTGCTCTCTAAAGTCTTTTAAAACTGAGTTATATTTTTGACATAGAATCCACACACTTATCCCAGCATGTCTTCCACTGAAAGCTAGTTTTGACAAAGTGTTTCTCTTTTTAACTATGTCTCTTTCTGCTGAACAGTCATCTATAATAAATAGTGTCTGCGTTCCCTCAAACAATTTATAAAAGTGTTCTAAACACTCACTCAGCTTATTGCTGGGATCAATCAAATATATATTATCATCTGTCCATATAAACCTTCTATCATTATATGCTTTGTTCCATTTAAGTGTTGGGCAGAAAATTACTATATGATCAAAATTATAACGATAAACTGTTTGTAATAGGTCGAGGACAAATATTGTTTTTCCACAACCAGTCTGTCCACAAATCAATGAACAATGAGGGGTTTTTGTCATAAAGTTTAACATTGGCATTGACACCAAAGTCGTCTGCTCCATAGTTTTAAAACATAATTTAATCTAATCCAGTTATTGTTTTTATCATACTCTCTGTCAAAACTTGTTCAGTATAATAAAAACCTATAAGGTCCAAATGTGTAAGATTAATCCAGTTCAGTTCTGTAAGATCGTTTCTATTTAGACTAATATCAATTTTGTTGCTTGTTGTTATGACCTTAATATCCTCGCCATTGTAAAGAACAACGACAGTAACTTTAAGTTTGTCAACGTCTAAGTTTTGCCAGCTAATAAGAATTCCTTTCATAAGATTGTCACTGACGCCCAGAGCTCCATTTCTCGCCTCATCTTTTAAGACAGAAATTTTAAATATCATTGTGAACGTGTCTCCTAATTTTGTGCGTGGAATAAACTGTAATTTTGTAGAAGCTTTCTTTAAAACCGATTCTCTTCTGTGGAGGATGTACTGTTTGTCCCCAAACGGCTTTATTTCGATCTCTTTCCGACTGTTGTCCTCTGGCATAAGACTTACATGTAAAGGGCCAGAGTTCAATGCTTTTCTGAAACTTTTTTGACGGTCAGAAAATGTAAATGGGCTTAAGAATTCAAATTTTATGTCCCATTCTAAATATGGTTCTAAGTGCCATTTGTTGTCAGTTTTTCGAACTATTTTATATTCATACTGACCTGTATTATTTGCTTCTAGATTGCGTAGTTGTTCTAGTTTAGGAAACCTTTTGTTGTCGTCAACCTCTTTGCGCTTATAATAACCATCTTTAGTGTACTCAAAACCATACAAAGTGCCTATCTCACCGTTTTGTTCAAAGTCCTCAACGTCTGCAAGGTCTTTTAATTCTAAAGTTACACACCTCTCAGGCGCTAATGTAACTCCTGATTCTTCTGGCCCACGAGACATTATTTTTAGTACACCTTATTATTTTATTTCTAAAACAATGTGCAGGTTATCACATTTCACGACTTTTCCTGTTTGGTCTTTGATTTTTATATTAAACGATCCGACCCTCCCACAAGCTAATCTTTTAAACTGTAAATTAGGGAATTGTATAATTTCATAATCGCAATATGCAGCTTTCCCTGATGGAAGAGCTCTTAAAACAGTTGAGGGCCTTCCATCATATAAGTTTTCATCAGTGCTCAGCTCGTCCAAATGAACATAGAGTAATGAATGTAATGCAAGATCGAGCGGATATTCTCCCTCATAAGTAGTTTTGTCTGGTGTAACTATAAAACTATGACTGACTTGATTGTTAGTTGCAAAGCCTAACATTTTAGCTAGCTCTCCATCAATAAGGTATTCTACTTCTTCTTCTTCTTCAGGTTTGAATGTCAACATTATTTTCAAATTTGCATTGTTAAGTTTGAGAGTAATGTCGAAGATACTCATTGCTTCTTTTAGCGAGCAAAACCCGTAATAACCATCAGGTATGGTTAACTGGCTAACTAAGTTTTCTCTATTGACAAATTTTCGAATCGTATTATTCATCTTGGATTCACTTATATTAAACCATACGACTTTGTAAAAAATTTCATGGAGTGCGACCCTTTGGGTTCCGCAGTTATTATCAATAGCATATTCTAAAAACGAAGGACTGTCTTGAGTTGTTATTGTTACAAACATTTTTAAAACAAATTTAAAAATGAGTGCATTCAAATATACTAATGCAAAATATTCTGTTGGGCCGCACTACAATCTTAAAAATATAACAACTGACACCCTTGATATTTCTGTGACTCAGTCTGACGCCTTCCAAGTAAAGGTTAGTACTCCATTAAACAGATATCTTAACCCCCCTATTAAAAACGACTACATCCCGAAAGTGTGGTTTAGTCATCCGATGCAGTTTTATCAGAACCAGTTAAACTTTGCTGTGTTTTGCGCATCAACTGGGTGTGGAGTGTCGTATGCTGATCATTTAAATCATCCTGATCCTTTGGTGAGGTCAGTGTATAGATTTCATTTTTATTACACCTTCAGACGTATTTTATCTGAACTGCAAGCGCCATTACCAAATGACAAAACGTTTAATCCATTCAGCAACAGAATAGATTACAAGGCTTTTGAAAGGATCTGTAACGAATTTGATATTGACCCAAAGACAGACTTTAGACAAAAGTTGGATCTTAATCATGGTTTAGGCACCCTTTATTTTTGGGGCGTGCACAGAAAGTATAACTATGATTGGAATCCTCCTTACACATCTTTCTCTTCAGGCACAACTGTTCACCTCGGGTCCATAGAGCAAGAGCATAAAACAGCATGGACAACATTTATTTTGGATACTTCTAAGGGCCTAACTAGAGCGGGAATAGAACGAATAAACGACTCTATTCGTACTTATGTTTGGTGTTTGCTAGGTTCGCAAGCACAAACGAGATCAAACATAATTGATCCTTCTACTGGCTTTGATGCCCAAAAACAGTATTTAGCAAATTTAGAGGACGCCATTAATTCTGCAATTGATTTGCCTTCAAGTATTAAAAGGTACCAAAATGTTTTACAATTTGCAAGATCGAAAGTAGACTTTGCTGTCGGCACTGGTTTATACATGCTACCTTCTGACCTCAGGCTCCAGGTAGGAACAATAATAAACTACAACAATGAAATCCTTGTTGCAGGAAATGAACAGAAGGTTGGACAAAACGACATAAATTCTGAGCCAGTAATATTACAAACAATAAAAAAACAAGATGGCCCCCCAAGATTAAGTCATCCAATCCCCAAGGCCCAAAGCCCAAAGGCCATTGAAGACGCGGACTTTGTTCGTGATGACCATGAATATGAAAAGACGGCACTTGTTATTGGATTAACTGCCCTAGGATTACTTGGTCTTTATCTTACTAAAGAGTAACCCAACTATTAAGACAACTAATGCCCATAAGTGCTCAGCCATAAAGCCAACTACTTTACTTGCGGCAGACAAAAGCCAGCTAACGATCCCTCCTATTATACTAGGCAAAGAATCTATTGCTTACTGGCTAATTTTTTTAGTAAGTTTGCAAGGTGATCGAGTTGTTTTTTTACCCATGATTTATCTGACGACGGAGTTGGCGGGCCTGGTGGCACTGCTCCCCACCACCGCCGCCTGTAATAGCCAACACCAGTGTACTTATTGCAAATCCTAAGGCTGTTATAACACTTGCTAATGTGACACCTTGCTCTCTAAACAGTGTTCTTATTCGTTCTGCTAACGTTGTGTCTTCATATAAAATTCTTTGGATAGTTTCTCTTATTCTGCTCACTTGAGTTCGTAATTGTTCTCGGTTAGTAGACAGCACTTCTAGTCTTGCTGATCTCTCTTGTTCAAGATCTTTTAGTCTTTGTGTTATTCTTTCTTTAACACCAGGTCCTAAGTTGTGGTCATCAGCCTCAACTAGTTTTTCTTTTTCTCTTTTTATATGCTCATCTAGTTCACCCAGTTTTGCTAAATTGTTTGTTAATTCGCCTCTGATGCTTCTCAAAGTATGATCAAGGGCCGTTATTTCTCTCATAGGTAGCGGCGGATCGTGCATAGTTTTTAATACTGTTTCTTCTGAAAAACTGGTTTCTATTATTTTGTTGCTGTTGGGCTTAAATCTTTAAGTTCCATGTTTTGTATTTGGTTATCTGTTGGGAGTTCCTGTAGTGTGTTTTGAAGTTTAGCAACTGCCTCACTGTCTAATCTTCGCGGTTTAGTAATGCAAGGCGATTTTGTTCGCTCACACTGAGCCTTTGTCTAATTGTACTCTTTTTTAAAAACTTTGATGAGTCTGGTTTAGATGTAAGCTGACAAGTTGTCCTTGCTCGTTTTTAAAAAACAAATGGTCATCTTTTGTTTCAAAATCATTAGGGTCTATAAATTCGGGAGGTTCTTGGCCTAAACTTTGATAAAATGATTTGACCTTACTTTCTGTTAATTCACGCCGCAATGATTGTAATGGATGTGTCAAAGGAGTCATTTCACTCATGTCGTCTCCAGGATCAAAAACATCATAATCTTCTTCTGCCATGTTTTTAAATAATTAACTTTTTATTTTGTTTTATAAAAAAATGTCACAAGCATATGGTTCGATTCTTGACCCGCATAGAAGACTGAAAGATCCCCATGGCGTGAAGGGAAATAAACAGAATATTATTGTTCCAAATAATCCATCTACTATTGATTCAGATCAAATTCTTACTGTTAAATTTCCAGACCTAGGAGCAGATGAAGTGATTGTGCCGGGATCTGCACGGCTTACTTTCAAAATAGAACTTTGATTCAGCAACAGACTAAATAGGACAGTTGTACAGAATCTGGGAGGGCAATCGTTAAGAAAATTTCTATAAAACTTGAGGGGCAAGAAATATTTTCTTTACACAATGCAGACATATTTCTAATCTATTGTGATCTATGGCTAACCGATATGAAAGGGCCGATCTTGCGTTTCAAGGAATCGAAAATAACGAAGCACTAAAACACAGAATAGACGCCGAAGACGCTAAAGCCGGCAACAAGTATGAAGCTGTAAGTTTTGCTTATGGAAATCGCTTTTCCATACCCTTAGATTTTGAGTTGTTAAAAGCGCATGCGCCATACTTTCAAGGAGCATTAAAAGACAGATTGTCATATGAACTAACTTTTAATGAATACAAACGTGTCATTAAATCTACAGACACTGATTCCAAGTACAGCATTTTCGACATCTCGTTAGAGTTTGACATTGTTAGCAACCCTAACTTAGCAAGGCTGATTGAGCAACAATATCAGTCAGGATTAGCAATATATTACGAAAGAGTGATTCATCATACTAAATATCCTAAAAGCAGGGCAGACACAATATGGAACTTTAGTTTTAGTGCCACAGCAAGATCCCTTAAAGGTATTTTATTGCTGTGTGAAGATGAAGAACCATTCAAAAGACAAAGTGAAAAGTTTATTAATCCTAAAATAACTAAAGTACAATGTTCAATTGAGGGTAGTCCTAACCAAGTCTACGGTAGCGGGCTTAAACCTTATCATCATTTTGATGAAATAAGAAAATTGTTTGGAGGCGGGAGGTCTAGAAGTCCAACAGTAGACCTTGTGTCTAAAGATCTACACCTTCACAGTGTTAGACTTGATGAATATTTAACAACGAAATACGGTTTATGGATTGACCTAAGGTCAACAGAGGATAATCAGTTGCATGGGAGTGGGAGAACAGTTAAAGACGTAATAAACATTCAAATTGATAAAGAAAAAGAGAGTGATAAACCACTTAATGTACATTTGTTTTTAATATATGATGCGCAGCTGAATATTCAAGATAACAGATTAAAAGATATCCAATACTAAATTATTTTTATTTTTTAAAAAAAGCATGTCTGTTCAGGTTTATCCAAAAGTGCCCAAAGAAGAGAACTCTGTTGCTGTAGACATAAAAACTTTCAGATTAACAAACATAACACAAATGCAAACCCAACTAGAGCAGGACCTTTCAAAATACAGTAAAACCAAACGAAGGTATTCTGCTGTCTTTAATGCTGTTACATATGTTAATACTGGAGCATCGACCGCTAGTGCTCTATCAGCAGGAACAAGTGTAGGTCTCTTAGCAACAGGCGTAGGTGCACCGGCAGCTATACCTCTAGGTGGTTTGTCTTTAACTCTTGGCCTGTGTTCATTAGCTGCAGGTGCTGTCAGCAAAAAAATAAAAGCTAAACTCCAAAAGCACACAGCTATAGTTCAACTAATAACAGCTAAACTTAGTTCCTTCAAACTGACAATAAATAAAGCACTTGCCGACTCGAACATCACGGATGAAGAATTTAGTCGCCTACAGGCTGATTTTGAGGACTACAAAAGACAAAAGTTTGATCTTCAAAAAAAGGCAAGGGCAACTTTTTCTCAACAGCCAGACACTGACCAGATAAAAAAGGAATGTTTAAAAAAAGTAAACGAAACATTAAACTCTGTTCTAAACAGCTCACATTAACAACACCAAAGGGCGTTTATACTTTAGTTTATGAGTCCAAGCACAAAAAGACCGTTGATATTGATTCTGATTAAGTATTTTTTTTAATTTAAATAAATATTTTGAGTTAGAAAAGAAACTCAGCATGGATAAGATATATGAAGTTTGATGAATTGTTAGAAGCAATGCTCGAGGAAGAGCGTTTGTCAAAAGCTTTAAATGAGGTCGTTTTAGAAGTTATTGATCCAACAAAGTGCAGGCAAGCGTTGTACATGCTATTTCTCAAGTTCCAAGTAAACTAACAATAAACCCTCCAGTTAAAGTAAGGGTAGTTGTTTTAATCGACTATATAACAATAAACGAAGAAAATCTAGAAGTCTGGGTCTCAACTAAACAGCAGACTATTCTTTCTTATAATGACTTAACACCCGGTTGGGCAGATCAACTTCTTACACAGTTTAATGAAGCCTCTGAAGCAGCTAAAATGAGAGGCTCTGGTTGGTCAGAGGGTGAAGTCCTAGACATCAGATTAAGACAGGCTAAGTATGAGCCGATTGTAGGCAAGTCTTACATTCCACTGCCTCCAACATTAGTTGCAAAGAAAGCAGTTTTGAACATAAAAAATTCAGACGACAAATGTTTTATGTGGTGCGTTCTTGCTAGGCTGCATCACGTTGCCAAAAATGCAGAGAGAGTATCTAACTATTTACAGTGGGCCAATGATCTTAACTTTAACGGCCTTGAATTTCCTATGGCTGTAGACAAAATTGATCAGTTTGAAAAACAAAATCCACCAATAACTGTTAATGTCTACACATGGTCTGAAGAAACCAACCTTCTGCCAATTAGAGTGTCAAAGAACAGTCCAACAATAGGCGAACCAACCAAAACTCATGTAGACTTACTCCTAATGCAAAGCCTTAATGGGTTGCACTACACTCTAATACGCACAATGAGTAGATTACTAGTGCATACTACAAAACAACATAGCAAACAAGAATTTTGTAGAAAATGTTTAACAAGAATTCCGTCCGTTCAAGCTGCGAGCGAACATGTAAAACATTGTATCAGCCCAGTTGGCTGCAATACAGAACTAATTATGCCAAGAGAAGGCAGTAAGGTTAGTTTTAAGAATTACAAAAAACTCCAGAGGTCTCCATATGTTGTTTACGCAGACTTTCGAAATCGCTTATTGTTCCTTATGAGGGACCTGCTCCAAAACATTTACCAAAAACAGTTATAATGAATAACCACCAGATTTGTTCATTTGCCTTTATTGTTGTCAGGTCAGATGGTGAACATTCAAAGCCAGAATTATACAGAGGACCACATGCAGCAAAACATTTCTTAAAACGCATGCAAGAAGTTCGTAATGCCTGTTCTAATAATCTATTCTTATCCGATCTTAAGATGACCCCCGAAGATCAAGATCGCTATGACTCAGCCACTCACTGTTGGATTTGTGGTTTAGAGCTAACACCTAAAAGTTTAAATCCAACAGTAAGAGACCATGATCACATTAGCGGAAAGTTTAGAGGAGCAGCGCATAACAATTGCAATCTTCAACTAAAGTTTGATCCTAGGACTTGGAGACTTCCTATATTCTTTCACAACTTGCGAGGTTACGACTCTCACCTTATAATGCAAGCAGTAACTAGCGCCTTTAGGGTGTCATGCATTGCGCAGTCATCAGAAAAGTACATGTGTTTCACTTTAAATAATTTATCTTTTTATGACTCTATGCAACACCTGATGGGGAGTTTAGAGTCACTGGCAGGATCCTTAAAGTCCTGCCCAATAACAGAAGAATATTTTGACCCAACTCTTGTTAGAAAGGGCGTTTACCCTTATGAGTACATGAACAGTTGGGAAAGGTTTGATAACCCAGCCCTTCCACCTAAAGGCGCGTTCTTTAGTAGTCTTAGAGGAAAGGACATCAGTGATTCTGATTATTCTTATGCTCAAGATGCGTGGCAGAAGTTAGAGTGTAAAACGATGGGAGACTATCATGATTCCTATTTAATGGCGGATACCTGTTTGTTGGCGGACGTCTTTGAAAATTATAGGAAGACCTGCATGAAACATTACAGCCTGGATCCTGCGCATTATATTTCTGCGCCTGGGATGAGCTGGGACGCTTTCTTAAAATTTACTGGAGTACAAATTGATTTATTGTCTGACCTGCCAATGCTTCAGATGATTGAAAACGGATTGCGTGGGGGAATCAGTATGGCGTCGCACCATTACTGTAAAGCAAACAACAAATACTTGGACGACTATGATCCAAGTAAAAGGTCTAACTATCTTATGTATTTAGATGCAAACAATCTGTATGGATGGGCAATGGCGCAATCACTTCC
This sequence comes from Conus canariensis, assembly GCA_033310375.1. Classification (NCBI taxonomy): domain Eukaryota; kingdom Metazoa; phylum Mollusca; class Gastropoda; order Neogastropoda; family Conidae; genus Conus; species Conus canariensis. Next base: position 29,845,302 of record CM065720.1, read on the forward strand.
ATTATGCAACTTTAAAATGTACACAGGAGGTATAAAAGACATTCAAAAGTTTTTAAAATGGCTACCTACTCTAGAAGCTGATCGTAAAAGAGGTCTCATTCTAGAAGTTGATTTAGAATATCCTCATGAACTTCATGATTACCATAATGACTATCCATTAGCGGCAGAAAGTCTAAAGATGGCAATGACAGAACCGCCTAAACTTGTGCCTAATCTTCGTGACAAAAAAAATTATGTCTGTCATTACAGACTTCTTCAATTTTATTTAAGACATGGTTTAAAGTTGACAGCTGTTCATCGTATAATTGCTTTTGATCAAGAACAGTTCATGAAACCATACATCATGAAGAACACTGATCTCAGAACTAAATCCGCAGATGCTTCAGAAAAAGACTTTTTCAAGTTGATGAACAACAGCTGTTTTGGAAAGACTATGGAAAATCCGCACAAGCGTAAAGATGTTAGATTGGTCACCAGAGAAAACGTTGCAATTAAGTTGACTTCAAAACCTAATTATCAGGACTTCAGAAGATTTCATGATCAGCTTTTTGGCATAATGATGAAAAAAAAGAAAGTCAAATTGGATAAGCCCGTTTTTATTGGGTTTACTGTTTTAGAGCTGTCGAAGCTTTTGATGTTAGAATTTCTTTATGACTACTTTAAGCCCTTGTATCCTGAGTCCAGAGTTCTGTACACAGATACAGATTCATTTGTAATCGACATCCCTACTGAAGATTTTTACAAAGACATGGAATTAGAAGTAGCAAAAGAGCATGCTGGATGGTACGACACATCTGATTACCCTAAAGATTCGCCTTTGCATTCAGATATTAATAAGAAGGTTTTAGGTAAGATGAAGGATGAATTATCTGGAGGTGTGATCAAGGAGTTTGTTGGTTTGAGGTCGAAAATGTACAGTCTTTCAAGCCAAAAAAAAGTTGTTAAAAAAGCAAAGGGAATATCTCGTAGTGTTGTGCAGTCAAGCATAACCCATGACAACTACAAAGAAGCATTGTTTGGCAATAAGACTTTTCATCATGACAATTACAAGCTGCGATCTAATCTGCATGAGATTAACACAACAGTTGTAACAAAACGGTCTCTTGACCGCACTAACACAAAAAGAGTATTTGTTAATCCAGAGTTTTCATATGCAATTGGTCATTGGAGAATAGTATAATCATATGTCTTCAGCAATCGCACGTTCAATTATATCATCATCTAATTTAGCAAAATTAATATTATTTATTAATGCTAGATGTGCTTTAATTTTTTTTGTCATTTCACAATATTCATGTTTCCATAAATCAAAATAAAAGCTTTGGGGTTTAAAGCGATTGTCTGGCGATTGCCAGAGATTGTCAATCTTCTCAAATACTTCTTTAATGATATACTGATACTCAAATAAATCTTGCATTAATTTTAAAGACTTTTCCTTTGCCTTTTCTGCCATTTCCCTTTGAGCTTCCATTTTAAACCCAAATGTATTTGCGTAGATTAAAACAGTTCATTAAGCTTAACTATATCACCAACCAATTCAACCAAATTATTATCCATTACTGCTAAATGCGCTCGAATTTTTTTTATCTTTTTAATATATTCTTGCTCCCAATCAAAATTTGAGGTTTTGTCTGGCATGACATGATCAATCTTCTTAAATATTAGTCTAATAACAAGATTATAATCAAATATTTTTCGCATTATTTCTAAGGACTCTTCCTTCACCATTCTTGCTTCCAGTGCCATTTTACGTAAGGATTCTTCCTTTTCCATTCTTGCCGCCATTTTAATTTAAATTAAAAAATAATTAAGCGACTGGAACTGTGTCTGGAGGGATTATCTGCAGTTCTTCCTTCACAAAAGATCTTCGGGGGGCTGGTCGTTTTGTTGTGTCAGTTTCTCGTAAATAATACACGGGCGGATTCATTTTCACAATTTTTTTTATCTCATATGGATCAACACTCCAAACTGGATCTGTTGCCCTGATGCGAGTGTCCCCTTCCGCTTCTCCCGGCGAATAAAGGTATCTCACTTTCAAACCAAATGGTAATAGTTTGCTTGATGAAGACTCTCCTTCAACAACATTTATTGTTTGTTTTCTGATTGCTTGTACTGGTTTTAGACCTTTAAATTCTTCATTATTCATTGCGCGCAAAACTGAGGGCAGTCTTCTAACCCATTCTGTGTTGCGAGAATTGTCAATCAGCTCTCTGTGATACTGGTAGGAGAAAAGTCTTTCAGATAACTGTTTGTTAAAGTTTTCAACCAAACCCTGTGATCTGTGAACACCCGGAATGCCTCTTTTAATGGTAACTCTATGTTTTAACAATAATTGATTCACTTGTCCTTTAAATTCTTTCCCATCATCGACTTGAATCATGCGAGGATAAGTTAAGGGTCCTCGTTGATATATTAGTTGTAAAGCGACAGCAACAGCAGAAGCACTCTTTTGTGTTAATGGTTCCGCATCTTTGTATCTTGAAACTATGTCAATGACTGTAAGTGCGTACTTAAATCTTTTTCGTCTAATCGTATCATGGGGTAAATATAGAAGATCCATTTGATGGGTGTCGTTCGGTATTGTGTTGACAAAGTGTGGTCTTTGTATTCGTTTGGGCGCAGGTAGATAAATTTGCCAAATCGCTTGTTTAGATAACCATTCCTTTGCTGTTTGTTCACTGACTCCAGCTGCTTGGCTTAGCTTTTTAATTGCTGTTATTCCCTTCCAATATCCTTTTGGCGAATAATAGATCTTGTTCATTTTTATTCAGCCAATATTATGCGCAACAAAATACACAACAGTCATGCCAAAGGCAATAAACAATATTTCTTGCATCTTTTGTTTTTCTGATGGTTGATAAAAATCGCTGAATTTTGGTGGAGGCAATGTCTCGATTGGCTTGCCTGTTACAAGATAATATTCTTTTATTGCTTGATCAACATCTTTAAATGTGTAAGCTGCATGTCCCTGTTTTTTCAGTTCATCGTTAATAAAATCTAACTGCTCAATTCTCTGCTTTTCATACGCAGCTTGTGCTGCGGCTAGTTGCTCCATAGCTTTGTTATGTCTTTTTCTCTCGCCGTCATCCCGTAGTTTACTAAATGCGTAATTACTTCCGCTAAAAGCAAGCGCATTAACCACAGCGCCACCAATCATCATTACGAGTGAAGCCATTTTTATAAATGTATTTTTTTAATTTTACATATTGATACTGTCTGGAATTATTCCTTGCTTAACTAGAAAATCTTTCGTAGCAAATGAAGCTGTAATAACAGCAATCAGCTTTGCTGAGTCTTCAAAGTCTAGTTTGCCAAGATCTGCTGGTTTTATTTTTAACAGGCTTTTACCAAGCATTGTGTATCCTACACTTAGGCCTCCAATAACAGCAGAATGGTATACAAGGTTAGTAATAGTTTTTTCGGTGCTCATTTTTAAAAAATAAAATAATATTTATTCATTAATAAAACATGAACTGCGATGATTTACTTCCTGAACTTACAAATGATCAAGTTGATGACCAAGCTATTATGCGCCAAAAGGAAAGGCTGTATTCTTTGGCGGCGTGTGGAAAAACAAAACAGTACCTTGGAAATGAATTCAGCATAGAACAGATACAACAGATGTCGCCACAAGACATTGTAAAGTATCACAATAGGTATGAAGCGCAACTGGGGTCAAGAATGGTAAAAAGTGTTGGGCAAACGGTTCTTAGTTTGTACACTAAACTAGTTAGTAGATTTGCGCCCATTGATTCTGAACAAGATTTTATGTATGATTTAACACAGGATCCCGTTTTAACAAAGTCATTAGAGTCTCTAGGATGTGATCTATATTACAGATTTGGAACATTGTTATCGCCATTAATCATGGGATTAATTACTTTTAATCATATAGATTTTGTTTCCCTTCAAAATGACCGAGCCAGAAAATCAGCAGAATCAGAAAACATTGATGGAGAAAGTGACCAGTAAAAAGCCTCCTCATCCTGGGCGCGTTGCAGCAGGAAAAAAATTAGCAGAGTGGAACAAACAAAAAAAATTAATGTTGCAATCACAGAATGTAACTCATAATGAAAACATAACACCGCCAACGCCAACAGTTGTTTCAATGCCAGCTGTAAATACACAAGTTGATTCAAGACCTACAACACCAAAGTCGTCATGGAATATTGAATTTAAAACAGTTGCCATTTTTGGCGTCATTGCTGCTGGGGGTGGTTATTACGGTTATAAAATATATAAACAACGCCAGCAAAAACCAAAGCAGTCCAAAAAATCTCAGCCACTAAATACGGAAGCCGAACAAAAAAGCATGCTAGAACTGCCAACAACAAAAGATCATTTTGATCCATTTCAGATGGAATAATATTTCAAGAACTTAATAAATAATTATAAAATTGACTTGAATAAGAACTTGATAACGACTTGATGACGACTTGATAAAAACTTAAATAAGAACTTGATAAGAACTTGATAAAAACTTAATGACGACTTGATAAGAACTTAATGACGACTTGATGACGACTTGTTAAGAACTTGAATAAGTACTTGAATAAGTACTTGAATAAGAACTTGTTAAGAACTTGATGTTGACTTGTTAAGAACTTGAATAAAAACTTGTTAAGAACTTAAATAAGAACTTGAATAAGAACGTGATGCCGACTTGAATAAGAACCTAGAACGACTTAATGACGATTTTTTTTCACAATTAATTGTTACATTCTTTTCCGGGGAGACAACTCCTCTTCACTTCTGCCTTTATGTAGTACTCTAGGCCAGACATGTCTGGCCCCGGCTTACTCAACTGCATAATTGCCGAGTCGAAGCGTCGCACTGTTTGCTGGTTCGTGTCAAGTTACACATAAGGGCGTCAGGCCGCCACGCAGCATTGTATAAATTTAGCCGGCTAAATTCCCCACCGGCGTCGTTTAGTACAGGCGTTAGACGTCATTGTATAAATTTAGGTGGCTAAATTCCCCACCTCAAAATAATCTTTTCCCAATTTTATGTATTAAAAGCAGCATTTTTATATTTAAATCTAAAAGCATTTAAAACAAATATTTATTAAAAAGTAGTGACTAAAAGTAAGGTAAGATGCACTTTGTTATTTAGCTTTTGGTGTTGTTTTAACAACTTTAAAAACAACTTTACTCTAGGCAAATAAAAACAACTTTACTCTAGGCAAGTAGACACCATGTAATTGTAAGCGTTTGTTTGTGTACAGTATATATATAATCTTGAAGTTAACAACATTGGGGATATGCCTGCAGTAGTTTTAAATACTTGGTTGTCATGCATTGAAAAGTCTAAATTTGCCCTCTTCCCTGCCCTCTAGTGACTCTTCCCATTTCGTGTTTCGTTTGTCTGGGTCACTGGCGCGGCTATAAACACCCGTAAACCACATGTGTTGTGTTGTCTAGGTCACTGGTGCGGCTATAAACGCCCGTAAACCCAAATCTGGAAGAGTCACTAAAAAGGGGGTGAGGGGATTGCCCAAAATAGACAAATAAAAAGCAGGCAAACAAGTATAAAAGTATACTACTGTTGGAGGCATATTCTCAAAACCCTTCACATCTGGCCATGTTATATGTGACCCTCTGGGTCTGGCTTGGGGCCCTAGGGCGCCATAGGGTCTCAAGTGAGATCCAGAGGTGATCAGTAATGCGGCCAGATGTGAAGAGTTTTGCAAAAATTTATTTTACATTTGATGAATGATGTTATTTGATCAAGAAAAACGAAGGATTAAGCAAAAACTTAAGTCTCAAAAGTTTTCTAAATTAGTGTTAAAAACAGATAATCCTACACATTATGTATGTTTGTAAAGTGTTTACTATTAGAGAACTATAAAATAGGCATTCTGGGTAAGCCGGCGGAGCAACAGCGAAACCGGCTTCAGCCGGTTGGAGCTGGCGGAGGTGGGTGAGCCAGAATGCCTATTTTATAGTTCTCTCTGGTAGCTTATGACCATTGATCTATATGAAGGAGGGGGAGGTAGCAATACTTTTATCACTGGAAATTTATGACCAATAATCTATATGAAGGAGGGGCAAGTGGTGTGCTTTTATCACTGCAAAGTTATGACCAATAATCTGTATGAAGGAGGGGAGGGGGCATACTTTCATTACTGGAAAGTTATGACCAATAATCCATATGAAGGAAGGGGAGGGGGCATACTTTTATCACTGGAAAGTTATGACCAATAATCCATATGAAGGAGGGGGAGGGGGCATACTTTTATCACTGGAAAGTTATGACCAATAATCCATATGAAGGAAGGGGAGGGGGCATACTTTTATCACTGGAAAGTTATGACCAATAATCCATATGAAGGAAGGGGAGGGGGCATACTTTTATCACTGGAAAGTTATGACCAATAATCCATATGAAGGAGGGGGAGGGGGCATACTTTTATCACTGGAAAGTTATGACCAATAATCCATATGAAGGAGGGGGAGGGGGCATACTTTTATCACTGGAAAGTTATGACCAGTAACCTATATGAAGGAGGGGGAGGGGGCATACTTTTATCACTGGAAAGTTATGACCAATCATCTATATGAAGGAGGGGGAGGGGGCATACTTTTGGAAACAGTTCTGATCATGATCAAAGTGTGAATAAACAATTCAAAATTTAAGACTGCGATAAAAACTTGTGTTGAAAATTATCAAATATATTCATTCACACATCCCATACTCACCCTAAAGTCAACATTTTGTAACCAGACAAAGTGGTTGAGAGTTCAACTCTCTGTTCTCTCAGACTTCTTCTTCCTTTTCTTCTCCTCCTAGCTAATCTTCCTTCTTTTTTTTCAAATTGGTGCGCTCTCCTCCTCTGCTTCCACCAAAGCGACAGGAAATCTTTTTCTTTCCAAGAGCACAAAGCACTGTTGAAAAAATGACCAATCAGGAGCAAGCACCCTGTAAAGGTGAGTTTTCAATGTGGGTTCAAAGTGCACACAAAAGAGACCTTATTTTTTGCCTGGGATGCGTGACATTGACTGTAAGTGCTTTGTCACAGAGCAAGCATTAGTGAGCTCTCCTTCCCTGATTTAATGGACTTCTTTTCATATTTCCCAGTTTTCCTCTGCTTCAGAGGGGCACAAATTCCTCTAGAAACTTGTTTTTATTTGCCAGAAAAATCTGCAATTTCTCTTTCCATTTCCAGTGTGTATGTAGCTCCAGGGGAGTGTGGGGAGGTGAAGGTACTGCCACCCCCCCCCCCCCAAACTCTCAAACAGGGGCACTGCCCCAGCACTTCACCAAGGGCCTGGTTGGTCATAGCATCCCTGGCCTTCAGTGACTTGAAATGTCAAAGTGGCAAGCACAGAGGGGCAGGGATGGGGCAAAGCCATACTGTTATGGTGGGAAAGGCGTTGTTTGTGGTTTGTGCAGCATTCCCGGCATTCAGCTTCTACCTGAACAGGACTGGTCGACCCATGCTGCTGGGCTGCAACTGGCCTGCCCCTCAGATGGGAAATCACATCAAGGTCTGCCACACACTGTGCATCCACTAATGATATTCATGTTGTGTCGTCCTGCGTGTGTTTATGTCAGTATGTACAAGATACAAGAATACTTTATTATCTCAATTCTCACACACACACACACACACACACACACACACACACATGCACGCACGCACGCACGCACGCACACTCACACACACACACACATGCACGCACGCACGCACGCACGCACACACACACACACACACACACACACACACACACAAATGTGAGTGTGTACGTCCGCTCGCTCCTATGCACACACATATACACATGCATGCATGTGCATGTCCACACCCACACGTGTGCCCACATACATGCATACACATAAACACACAAAAGCATACACACACTGTTGTGCAGTAGATACCCCATTATTATGATATGATTGTTATACAGTAGATACCCAGTATCATGATACAATTGTTATGCAATAGATGCCCATTGATATGATATGATTTTTATACAGTAGATACCCAGTGTTTTGATTTGATTGTTATGCAGTAGATACCCCATTATTATGATATGATTGTTACACAGTAGATACCCATTATCGTATGAATGTTATGCGCAAGATACCCCATTATTATGACTGTTATGCTGTCGATACCCATTATCATGTGGCTCATGCAGTAGATACCCCCAATCATTATGAATGTTCTGCAGGAAATACTTTATTAAGATATGAATGTTCTGCAGGAGATACTTTATTATGATATGATTGTTCTGCAGTTGATACTTTATTAAGATATGATTGTTCTGCAGTTGATACTTTATTAAGATGTGATTGTCCTGCAGTTGATACTTTATTATGGTATGATTGTTATGCAGTACATACTTTATTATGATATGATTGTAAGATTGTTATGCAGTACATACTTTATTATGATATGATTGTAATGCAGTAGATACCCTATTATTATGATTGTTTTGCAGTTGATACTTTATTATGATGTGATTGTTGTGCAGTAGATACCCTAGTATTATGATTGTTCTGCAGTTGATACTTTATTATGATGTGATTGTTGTGCAGTAGATACCCTAGTATTATGATTGTTCTGCGGTTGATACTTTATTATGATGTGATTGTTGTGCAGTAGAAGCCCTGTTATGATTAATATTTGATTTTAAAGCAGCAGTAATGGATCATTATGATGACCTGATTGTTGTGATCTGGGTGTGTCCCATTGCAGCCCAACTTCAGCTTGGTGAGGGAGTACTGTAACACCTGGCGTGCCTTTGGTGACATTCAGGACAGCTGGGAGGTGCTCAAGACCATCCTGGACTTTTATGGAAAGAACGAGTACAGCTTCGCCAGCTTCTCTGGCCCTGGCGGATTTGCTGATCCTGACCAGGTGTGTTGAAATGTACTGATCCTGATCAGGTGTGTTGAAATGGATGGATCCTGATCAGGTGTGTTGAAATGTACTGACCATGATCAGGTGTGTTGAAATGTACTGACCATGATCAGGTGTGTTGAAATGTACTGATCCTGATCAGGTGTGTTGAAATGTACTGGTCCTGATCAGGTGTGCTGAAATGTACTGACCATGATCAGGTGTGTTGAAATGGATGGATCCTGATCAGGTGTGTTGAAATGCACTGACCATGATTAGGTGTGTTGAAATGTACTGACCATGATCAGGTGTGTTGAAATGTACTGACCATGATCAGGTGTGTTGAAATGTACTGACCATGATCAGGTGTGTTGAAATGTACTGATCCTGATCAGGTGTGTTGAAATGTACTGACCATGATCAGGTGTGTTGAAATGTACTGACCATGATCAGGTGTGTTGAAATGTACTGACCATGATCAGGTGTGTTGAAATGTACTGACCATGATCAGGTGTGTTGAAATGTACTGGTCCTGATCAGGTGTGCTGAAATGTACTGATCCGGATCAGGTGTGTTGAAATGTACTGATCCGGATCAGGTGTGTTGAAATGTACTGACCATGATCAGGTGTGTTGAAATGTACTGACCATGATCAGGTGTGTTGAAATGTACTGGTCCTGATCAGGTGTGTTGAAATGTACTGATCCGGATCAGGTGTGTTGAAATGTATAGATTTGATGTTCTGACCAGGTGTGTTGAAATGTACTGATGTTCTATTCTGACCAGGTGTGTTGAAATGGACTGATGTTTTGTTCTGACTTATGTGTTGAAATGTATTAATGTTCTATTTTATTGCATGTGTTGAAATGTACTGATGGTTCGTTCTGACTGATGTGTTGAAATGTACTGATGTTTTGTTCTGACTGGTGTGTTGAAATGTACTGATGTTCTATTTTACCAGTTGTGTTGAAATGTACTGATGTTTTGTTCTGACTGGTGTGTTGAAATGTACTGATGTTCTTTTTTTACCAGGTGTGTTGAAATGTACTGGTGTTTTCTGATCGGGAGTGTTAAAATGTATTGATGTTCAGTCTTACCAGGTGTTTTAAATATGCTCCAAATGTACTCCACTTAGACAGATGCCAGCCTGCACAGCATTTCTGGTTAGTTTGAAAATGAAACGAAAAGCTTGATTGGTTTTATCATGAAATATTTGTCTGTTTATCTGGTTTCTGTTTGCATTTGTTTCGACCTTCATTTCTCAAATTAGGTAAGTTATTGCATACATTGTGTAGATGTAGATTCCCCCTTACTGTGGATGATGCAGTGTACCATCGTTGAGAAGTTCAGAACGGTATGGAGTAAAGCTGTTTTTCATCACTGGACAGGTAGCTCTACCTTCATCATTTTCTGTTGTTTTCCCCCCTTTCTTTTGCAGGAGCATTGAACTGACTGTGATGACACTTGAAACTCGGATAAAATGAAACTTGGATGAAATGCCGACTGTAATAGTACTTGAAACTTGGATGAAATACTGACTGTAAAGATATTTTGAACATAGCTGAAATGCTAATTCTCAGAAAATTATGTGGACCCAAGTCCAGGGTTATTCAGGGAACATTTTTATCATGACTTTATTTTGGGGGTACATAGCAGTGGATGTTAATGAGACTTGAATCAGCATTTTCATTCCAG
>CM065720.1:29858338-29868338 GCA_033310375.1 Conus canariensis
GACAAGAACTATTTGTCAGAAGACAGCATTCAGTAAGACAATCAACGAATGAATCTGTCTGTGTTTTTTGTGACAAGAACTATTTGTCAGGAGATGGCATCCAGTAAGACTGTGTGTTTTAGTTTTGCACATTTGTATCTCCACAACTTGAACTGGTTCTCAATGTCTTGTTTTGAAATAGCACATGTAATTTGAAACATCCCCAAGAGATACTGAAGGACCAAGTGTCATTTACCAGTTATTCTATGTACAACATCAGGTGAAACAGTATATGGTTGTTGTGTATCTCTTGGCGGAGTGTTCCTTTGTGGACGTTTTCTGTACCATTCTCATTTGTATTTTCTGTTAATCAGCCGTTTAATTCATGCCAATTATTCAGCATCAAATGGACCATGTTCTTTGTTGTTCATCATGCAGAGTTTTTCCTTTCTTCATTTATTGCTTGTTTTGGTAATTTATTTATAATTGCATAGTGTGCTGATTTTGTACAGGTCTTTGTGTGTCAGTGATGTGTATGTCTGTTTACAGATGAGTGTCGCGTTCATTCTCATTCATGTGTTTGGTAACCTTTACTGCTTTTTAGGGCTTTCATGTGTGTGATTTTGTTTGTTTGGGGCATTTGCATGACTCAGTCGTTTCTGTTTGTATGACTCTGTCTGTCTTTACCCTCCTATTTAGGGTGTTTGTATAACTGTGTGCCTTTACCTTACTGCTTGGGGCATTTATATCACTGTATTTATCCTACTGTTTGGGTCATTTGTATGACTGACTGTATTTACCCTGCTGTTTGGGTCGTTTGTATGACTGACTGTATTTACCCTGCTGTTTGGGTCGTTTGTATGACTGACTGTATTTACCCTACTATTTGGGTCGTTTGTATGACTGTCTGTATTTACTCTACTGTTTGGGTCATTTGTATGACTGACTGTATTTACCCTACTATTTGGGTCGTTTGTATGACTGACTGTATTTACCCTACTATTTGGGTCGTTTGTATGACTGTCTGTATTTACCCTACTGTTTGGGTCATTTGTATGACTGACTGTATTTACCCTACTATTTGGGTCGTTTGTATGACTGTCTGTATTTACCCTACTGTTTGGGTCGTTTGTATGACTGTCTGTATTTACCCTACTGTTTGGGTCGTTTGTATGATTGTTTATCTTTACTCCACTGTTTGGGAAGTTTGTATGACTCTGTCTTTTCTCTACAGCTGGGGCATTTGTATGACTGTCTGTATTTACCCTACTGTTTAGATCATTTGCATGACTGTCTTTTGTCTACAGCTTGGGGCATTTGTATGACTTCTGTATTTACCCTACTGTTTGGATCATTTGCCTGACTCTCTGTCTTTTCTCTACAGCTTGGGCATTGGTATGACTGTATTTACCCTGCTGTTTGAATCATTTGCATGACTCTGTCTTTTCTCTACAGCTGGGGCATTTGTATGACTATTTGCCCTACTGTTTGGATCATTTGTAAGACTCTGTCTTTTCTCTACAGCTGGGGCATTTGTATGACTGTATTTACCCTACTGTTTGGATCATTTGTAAGACTCTGTCTTTTCTCTATGGTTTGGGGCATTTGTATGACTGTCACTATTCATCCTACTGTTTGAATCATTTGTATGACTCTCTGTTATTTCTCCACAGCTTGGGGCATTTGTATGACTTCTGTATTTACCCTACTGTTTGAATCATTTGCATGACTCTGTCTTTTCTCTACAGTTTGGGGCATTTGTATGACTTCTGTATTTACCCTACTGTTTGGATCATTTGCATGACTCTCTGTCTTTTCTCTACAGTTTGGGGCATTTGTATGACTTCTGTATTTACCCTGCTGTTTGGATCATTTGTATGACTGTATTCATCCTACTGTTTGGTTCGTTTGTATGACTCTCTGGTATTTCTCCACAGTTGGGGCATTTGTATGACTGTCTGCCTTTATTGTTCGTGGTATTAGTATAACTGTCTTCTTTTCCCTGTGTTTGGGGAGTGGGGGGAGGGTATGTTTGTATGACCGTCAGTCTTTGCCCTTCTGTTTTGATCATTTGTTTAACTGTTTGTCTTTTCGCTACTTTTCAGGTGTGTGTATAACTGTTTGGGTCTGTGTGTCTTTACCTTACTGATTGGAACATTTATGTGGCTAGTTTTCATTATTATTTGGGTGCATTTGTATGACTGTCTTTACCCTTTTGTTTGGCGTATTTGTATGGCTCTAACTTTTCCCTACTGTTTGGGCATTTGTGCGACTGTTTGTCTTTTCCCCACTGATTAGGACATTTGTGTGACAGTCTGTTTTTCCCCCTACTGTTGTCTTTGTGTGACTGTCTTTTCCCTACTGTTGTCTGTCTTTTCCCTACTGATTAGGACATTTATGTGACCGTCTTTTTTTTTTCTTTTTTTTTACTGATTAGGAGATTTATGTGACTGACTGTCTTTTTCTTTTTTTTTCTGATTAGGACATTTGTGTGACTGTCTGTTTTTTCCCTACTGTTAAGGGCATTGTGTAATTGTCTGTCTGTCTTTTCTGTACTGATTAGGACATTTGTGTGACTTTCTGTTTTTCCCCTGCTGTTTGGGGCATTTGTGTAATTGTATGTCTGTCTTTTCTCTACTGATTAGGACATTTGTGTGACTGTCTGTTTTTTTCCTACTGTTCGGGGCATTTGTGTGACTGTCTTTTACTTACTGTTTGAGGCATTTGTGTAATTGTCTTTCTACTGTTTGGGGCATTTGTGTGACTGTTTTTCTTTTCCCTACTGTTTGAGGTGTTTGTGTGACTGTCTGTCTTTTCTGTACTATTTGGGAGTTTTGTGTGACTGTCTGTCTTTTCCCTACTGTTTGGGACATTGTGTGACTCTGTCTTTTCTTTACTGTTTTGGGCATTTGTGTGAGTCTGCCTTTTTCTTACTGTTTGGGGCATTTGTGAGACTGACTGTCTTTTCCCTATTGTTTGGGGCATTTGTGTGACTGTCTGACTTTTTCCTATTGTTTGAGGCATTTGTGTGTATGTCTTTTCCTTACTGTTTGGAGCATTTGTGAGACTGACTGTCTTTTACCAACTGTTTGGGGCATTTGTGTGACTGTCTGTATTTTCCCTACTGTTGGGGCATTTGTGTGACTGCCTTTTCGCTACTATTTGGAGCATTTGTGTGACTGCCTTTCTTTACTGTTTAGGGCATTTGTTTGACTGTCTGTCATTTCCCTACAGTTAGGGGCATTTTGTGACTCTGTCTTTTCTCTACTTTTTGAGGCCTTTGTGTGAGTCTTTTTCCTACTGTTTGGGGCATTTGTGTGACTGTCTTTTCCTTACTGTTTAGAGCATTTGTGTAACTGTATCTTTTCCCTACTGTTTGGGGCATTTGTGTGACTGTCTTTTCCTTACTGTTTAGAGCATTTGTGTAACTGTATCTTTTCCCTACTGTTTGGGGCATTTGTGTGACTGTCTGTCTTTTTCTTACTATTTGGGGCATTTGTGTGACTGTCTTATCTTTTCCTTACTGTTTGGGGCATTTATGTGACTTTGTGTCTTTTCCCTACTGTTTGGGGCATGTGTACTCAGATGCTAGGATGTTGCATTGTGGAGAGTAAATGTTTCCATGGGCCATGGGTATTGTGAGGGAGTACTATATCCAGAGACAGGCACCAGTGAATTCTTGATGACATGGGTATTGTGAGGGACTACTATATCCAGAGACAGGCACCAGTGAATTCTTGATGACATGGGTATTGTGAGGGAATACTATATCCAGAGACAGGCACAAGTGAATCCTTGATGACATGGGTATTGTGAGGGAGTACTATATCCAGAGACAGGCACCAGTCAATTCTTGATGACATGGGTATTGTGAGAGAATACTATATCCAGAGACACGTACCAGTGAATCCTTGATGACAAGGGTATTGTGAGGGAATACTATATCCAGAGAGAGGCACCAGTCAATCCTTGATGACATGGGTATTGTGAGGGAGTACTATATCCAGAGACAGGCACCAGTGAATTCTTGATGACATGGGTATTGTGAGGGAGTACTATATCCAGAGACAGGCACCAGTGAAACCTTGATGACATGGGTATTGTGAGGGAATACTATATCCAGACAACCCAAGGAGAAACCTCACTTGGTGCATCAAGCATTGTCCTACGGGACTACATTGCCAACACACACACTATATCCAGACACAGGCACCAGTGAATTCTTGATGACATGGGTATTGTGAGAGAGTAATATACCCAGACAGTTCAGCAACAATGTTAATGAAGAGTCAAGCTGATATGATTTGGGCACTGCATTAAAACACATTTTTTCACAGTGATTACCCCAAGGAGAGTGGTGACAAGGCAAGTGATTACTCTGAGAATTATCCTGAGAGTTCATGGTGATAAGGCAAGTCATAACCCTGAGAATTATCCAAAGAGTTCACAGTGATAACGCAAGTGATTACCGTGAGAGTTATCCCAAGAGCTCATGGTGACAAGGCAAGTGATTACCATGAGAGTTATCCCCAGAGTTCATAATGATAAGGCAAGGGATTACTGTGAGAGTTATCCCATAAGTTCATGGTAATAAGGCAAGGGATCACTGTGAGAGTTATCCCAAGAGTTTATAATCATAAGGCAAATAATTACCCTGAGAGTTAACCCATAAGTTCATGGTGATAAGGCTAGTAATTATCCTAAGACTTATCCCAAGAGTTCATGGTGATGAGGCAAGGATTACTGTGAGAGTTATCCCATAAGTTCATGGTGATAAGGCTGGTTATTATCCTAAGACTTATCCCAAGAGTTCATGGTGATGAGGCAAGGGATTACTGTGAGAGTTATCCCATAAGTTCATGGTGATAAGGCTAGTTATTATCCTAAGACTTATCCCAAGAGTTCATGGTGATGAGGCAAGGGATTACTGTGAGAGTTATCCCATAAGTTCATGGTGATAAGGCAAGGGTTACCCTGATAGTTATCCCAAGAGTTCATGATGATGAGGCAAGCAAATATCCTAAGATTTATCCCGAGAGTTCATCGTGATAAGGCTAGTTATTATCCTGAGAGTTATCCCCAAAGTTCATGGTGATGAGGCAAGTGATAGCCTGAAAGTTATCGCAAGAGTTCATACTGATAAGGCAAGCAAATACCCTGAGATTTATCCCAAGAGTTCATGGTGACAAGGCTGGTTATTATCCTGAGTTATCCAAAAAGTTCAGCTTTGAACTTTAGTTCATTCAGTTCAGAAATGTGAACAGCCTGTCAACAGTGACCACTCTACAGCTCATCAAGAATTCACTGGTGCCTGTCTCTGGATATAGTACTCCCTCACAATACCCATGTCATCAAGAATTCACTGGTGCCTGTCTCTGGATATAGTAGCCCCTCACAATACCCATGTCATCAAGGATTGACTGGTGCCTGTCTCTGGATATAGTAGCCCCTCACAATACCCATGTCATCAAGGATTGACTGGTGCCTGTCTCTGGATATAGTAGCCCCTCACAATACCCATGTCATCAAGGATTGACTGGTGCCTGTCTCTGGATATAGTATTCCCTCACAATACCCATGTCATCAAGGATTGACTGGTGCCTGTCTCTGGATATAGTATTCCCTCACAATACCCATGTCATCAAGGATTGACTGGTGCCTGTCTCTGGATATAGTATTCCCTCACAATACCCATGTCATCAAGGATTGACTGGTGCCTGTCTCTGGAT
Organism: Conus canariensis; assembly: GCA_033310375.1. Classification (NCBI taxonomy): domain Eukaryota; kingdom Metazoa; phylum Mollusca; class Gastropoda; order Neogastropoda; family Conidae; genus Conus; species Conus canariensis. The sequence continues at coordinate 29,864,047 of CM065720.1, forward strand.
ATAGTATTCCCTCACAATACCCATGTCATCAAGGATTGACTGGTGCCTGTCTCTGGATATAGTAGCCCCTCACAATACCCATGTCATCAAGGATTGACTGGTGCCTGTCTCTGGATATAGTATTCCCTCACAATACCCATGTCATCAAGGATTGACTGGTGCCTGTCTCTGGATATAGTAGCCCCTCACAATGCCCATGTCATCAAGGATTGACTGGTGCCTGTCTCTGGATATAGTAGCCCCTCACAATACCCATGTCATCAAGGATTGACTGGTGCCTGTCTCTGGATATAGTAGCCCCTCACAATACCCATGTCATCAAGGATTGACTGGTGCCTGTCTCTGGATATAGTATTCCCTCACAATACCCATGTCATCAAGGATTGACTGGTGCCTGTCTCTGGATATAGTAGCCCCTCACAATACCCATGTCATCAAGGATTGACTGGTGCCTGTCTCTGGATATAGTATTCCCTCACAATACCCATGTCATCAAGGATTGACTGGTGCCTGTCTCTGGATATAGTAGCCCCTCACAATGCCCATGTCATCAAGGATTGACTGGTGCCTGTCTCTGGATATAGTAGCCCCTCACAATACCCATGTCATCAAGGATTGACTGGTGCCTGTCTCTGGATATAGTAGCCCCTCACAATACCCATGTCATCAAGGATTGACTGGTGCCTGTCTCTGGATATAGTAGCCCCTCACAATACCCATGTCATCAAGGGTTGACTGGTGCCTGTCTCTGGATATAGTAGCCCCTCACAATACCCATGTCATCAAGGGTTGACTGGTGCCTGTCTCTGGATATAGTAGCCCCTCACAATACCCATGTCATCAAGGGTTGACTGGTGCCTGTCTCTGGATATAGTAGCCCCTCACAATACCCATGTCATCAAGGGTTGACTGGTGCCTGTCTCTGGATATAGTAGCCCCTCGACTGTGCCTGTCTCTGGATATAGTAGCCCCTCACAATACCCATGTCATCAAGGGTTGACTGGTGCCTGTCTCTGGATATAGTAGCCCCTCACAATACCCATGTCATCAAGGATTGACTGGTGCCTGTCTCTGGATATAGTAGCCCCTCACAATACCCATGTCATCAAGGATTGACTGGTGCCTGTCTCTGGATATAGTAGCCCCTCACAATACCCATGTCATCAAGGATTGACTGGTGCCTGTCTCTGGATATAGTAGCCCCTCACAATACCCATGTCATCAAGGTTGACTGGTGCCTGTCTCTGGATATAGTAGCCCCTCACAATACCCATGTCATCAAGGGTTGACTGGTGCCTGTCTCTGGATATAGTAGCCCCTCACAATACCCATGTCATCAAGGGTTGACTGGTGCCTGTCTCTGGATATAGTAGCCCCTCACAATACCATGTCATCAAGGGTTGACTGGTGCCTGTCTCTGGATATAGTAGTCCCTCACAATACCATGTCATCAAGGATTGACTGGTGCCTGTCTCTGGATATAGTATTCCCTCACAATACCCATGTCATCAAGGATTGACTGGTGCCTGTCTCTGGATATAGTAGCCCTCACAATACCCATGTCATCAAGGATTGACTGGTGCCTGTCTCTGGATATAGTAGCCCCTCACAATACCCATGTCATCAAGGATTGACTGGTGCCTGTCTCTGGATATAGTAGCCCCTCACAATACCCATGTCATCAAGGATTGACTGGTGCCTGTCTCTGGATATAGTAGCCCCTCACAATACCCATGTCATCAAGGATTGACTGGTGCCTGTCTCTGGATATAGTAGCCCCTCACAATACCCATGTCATCAAGGATTGACTGGTGCCTGTCTCTGGATATAGTAGCCCCTCACAATACCCATGTCATCAAGGATTGACTGGTGCCTGTCTCTGGATATAGTAGCCCCTCACAATACCCATGTCATCAAGGATTGACTGGTGCCTGTCTCTGGATATAGTAGCCCCTCACAATACCCATGTCATCAAGGATTGACTGGTGCCTGTCTCTGGATATAGTAGCCCCTCACAATACCCATGTCATCAAGGATTGACTGGTGCCTGTCTCTGGATATAGTAGCCCCTCACAATACCCATGTCATCAAGGATTGACTGGTGCCTGTCTCTGGATATAGTATTCCCTCACAATACCCATGTCATCAAGGATTGACTGGTGCCTGTCTCTGGATATAGTATTCCCTCACAATACCCATGTCATCAAGGATTGACTGGTGCCTGTCTCTGGATATAGTATGCCCTCACAATACCCATGTCATCAAGGATTGACTGGTGCCTGTCTCTGGATATAGTAGCCCCTCACAATACCCATGTCATCAAGGATTGACTGGTGCCTGTCTCTGGATATAGTAGCCCCTCACAATACCCATGTCATCAAGGATTCACTGGTGCCTGGCTGTCTTCCCATCAGTTTTCAGACATGCTGTTTTATGCCCTCTCTTTATAATGCCCTCTCTTTATAATGCCCTCTCTTTATAATGCCCTCTTTAGGTCAACATTGTGCAGAAATCTAAACATCTTTATTTAGTCTGTCCTTCCTCTCTAACATTCTGGAAAGTGGTCATCTCCCAATGTTTGCACCTGGAAAGAAACGAAGTTTTAAAACTCATCATTCTGCCTACTCACATGGCCACAATATTGAAAAAGCCCTGCCTTAAATACTCACTGACATTCTTCTTGGCTTTGAGGAAGAAAAAATAAAATTTTCTGTAGTTAGGCCTTTCTACTGTCTCTAACGCAACTATCTTTCAATTCTTAAAAAAAAAAAAAGCATTGATATTCTAGTTCTGTCCTGGTTTCAGTTTTATTTGACAAGCCAGACTTACACTATTTCTGCAGATCAAAGCTATTTTGAAACATTTGTCATGTTCTGTGGTGTTCCATAGGGTTCTGCTCTTGGACCTCTTCTCTTCATCATGCGCACCAGTCCATTGTCTAAGGTCATTGGGCATCATGATCTGTCTTACAAGCACTTGGCTCATGCTGCCCAGGTATATTAGGGTTATGACACAATTACTTCGCTCATGATGTCCAGGTATATCAGGGTGTATGACACAAGTACTTGGCTCATAATGCCCAGGTATATCAGGGTGTATGACACAAGTACTTGGCTCATGATGCCCAGGTATATCAGGGTGTATGACACAAGTACTTAGATCATGATGCCCAGGTATATCAGGGTGTATGACACAAGTACTTGGCTGAGGATGCCCAGGTATATCAGGGTGTATGACACAAGGACTTAGCTCATGATGCCCAGCTGCATCAGCGTGTTTCTACAGCTGAAACTGATCATCTTGAGGCTTGAATTCAAAAAATGCATCGTAGATTTACAGAGATGGTTGACCTACAAGAGGCAGCTAAACAATGACAAGAAACCTCTTGATCATCCCTCTTTTCCACTGTCTTCTGGTAAACAACACTGAACAGTTGAACCTGTCAAAACACTCTCCACAAATACATAAAGATCAAGTCTTTGGTTGGAGAGAATCTTTGAGGAGGAAGTCAGATTGATGTGGCCAAACAGAACAGTTTCCCATGAAAATCAGTCTTTAAAGGGGGTGGAGGCTTTAGTGGAGGCTGGTGTTGTGTAGTCAGTCAGAACAATGTTATTAAAAACCAGCCTTTACAGAAAGATATTTATTAAAAAACCAGCCTTTACCGAAAGATGTTTACTAAAAACTAGCCTTTACAGAGAGATATTTAGTCAGATGTTGCACTATAACCTAAATAGAATATTTTCATTGTCATATTTTCTTTGTGTTGTTTATTATTATTTTGTTATGCCATTTGATTTCCTTGTCATGTTTTCTTTGTTAGCTACTGTTTTGTTATTGCATCTGATCTCTGTATCATTTCATTATGGTGTTGCTCATTGTTTTGTATTGCATCTGATCTCTGTTGCTCATTGTTTTGTTATTGCATCTGATCTCTGTATCATTTCATTATGGTGTTGCTCATTGTTTTGTATTGCATCTGATCTCTGTATCATTTCATTATGGTGTTGCTCATTGTTTTGTTATTGCACCTGATCTCTGTATCATTTCATTATGGTGTTGCTCATTGTTTTGTATTGCATCTGATCTCTGTATCATTTCATTATGGTGTTGCTCATTGTTTTGTTATTGCATCTGATCTCTGTATCATTTCATTATGGTGTTGCTCATTGTTTTGTATTGCATCTGATCTCTGTTGCTCATTGTTTTGTTATTGCATCTGATCTCTGTATCATTTCATTATGGTGTTGCTCATTGTTTTGTATTGCATCTGATCTCTGTTGCTCATTGTT
>CM065720.1:29873338-29985838 GCA_033310375.1 Conus canariensis
CAGTTAAAATAACATATCGGGCATCATCCGTGGCCCATAATGAACATACCTTCAAATTTTCAGAAAGATTGGCCAAGTACTGTCTGAGATATCTATAAAGAAGAAAAAAAAGCATGTGCACATGCTTCCGTGGGCGCTCATACACACACATACACCTTCCCCTTTTTCCTTAACCCCCCCCCCCCCCCCTCCCACTTTAAGTTTTCCTTTCACTGCTTAACTCTACTCACTGCTACCACTGATTGCTTTCTTTTTCTGTGAGTAGCAGTCAGCCTTTTATTCTTACTTCTTGCCCCCTTCCCTGTGCAGTTGAGAAAGGGTCTATGACCTGAAACGTACTGTTTTAGCATCTTTGTCTTCTTAATCGACGAATATTACCCTGAAGTGAAACAGTTTTTTTTACCTTTGTTTTCTCTTCAAGAAGAAAAACCGTTATGGCCGTTAGTAACGGCTATAACAGTTAAAATAACACATCGGGCATCATCAATGGCCCATAATGAACATACCTACAAATTTTCAGAAAGATTGGCCAAGTACTGTCTGATATATTCTATAAAGAAGAAAAACCGTTATGGGCCCTTATGGCCGTTAGTAACGGCTATAACGGTTTAAATAACACATAGGGCATCATCTGTGACCCATAATGAACATACCTACAAATTTTCAGAAAGATCGGCCAAGTACTTTCTGAGATATTACATAGAGAACGAAAACCGTTATGGCCGTTAGTTATAACGGTAAAACGGCTATAACGGTAAAATAACACATCGGGCATGCTCCGTGACCCATAAGGAGCACACCTACAAATTTTCAGAAAGATCGGCCAAGTACTTTTTGAGATATTCCATAAAAAAAGAAAAACCGTTATGGCCATTAGTAACGGCTATAACGGTAAAATAACACATCGGGCATGATCCGTGACCCTTAATGAACATGCCTACAAATTTTAAGAGAGATCGCCCAATTACTTTCTGAGATATTCCATAAAAAAGAAAAACCGTTATGGGCCGTTATAGCCATTAGTAACGGCTATAACGGTTAAAATAACACATCGGGCATCATCCGTGCCCCATAATGAACATACCTACAAATTTTCAGAAAGATCGGCCCAGTAGTTTTGTCTGGAGCGAGTGGAACAGATTTTGACCACGGACGGACACACACACACACACACACACACACACACACACAGAGCATTTCTTCGTTCCCATTGTAAAGTACTCCCTGTTCGACTGGGAGTACAAAAAACGACATCCATTTTACTTGTGGACTTTAACAACAACATGCCAGGACTCTGCCAAAACGTTGCTAAAAAATAACATAATCCGAGTTGGGTGATGACAATATCTGCCTCTCGGCCTGGCGCTTTGATGTTGTAAGCAGCATTCGTTTGGAGTTATGGGCTTGTATATTTCGTCAAAGGAACAAGTGTTTATATGACAAGTATTGGAATATATTTGAAGCTATGGTTTGGAACCCAGATTCCGGTTGTGAAAACAACTTCCGGTCTCATGTCAGGTGGAGGGAGCGTTCGTGTAGTCCTGATACATGATTTTTTAAGAGGAAAAAATTGTCATCATGAGTGTAAAAGTTCCTCCAAAGAAGAAGGATGGCAGTATGGATGGAGCAATCGATCTTGAACAACAGTTTATACTTCGACTGCCGCAGGTTTTTTACTCATTTTAATCATTTTGCATTTAAATTATTGCATGAAGACTAATGATTTCATCAATCGATTTGATGAAACACTCATGTCACAAACTGACAAAGTTACATCGAAGGTTAGCTAACTATCACAAGACCTGAGATTTGCCTCGATTGATAGTTTGATAGTCATTCATTTCTTTTCGTGGTCATCAGCCTTGATTCTCAAACTCTGTCTCACTGGAAGTAAGCTCTTTCGTGTTGTGACAAATTTCATATTTTGATGCCATGAAAGTCTCAATATATATATGCAGATCTAGATACCAGTGACAGAGGATTCCAAGCGCTGTTCTACTGCTGACTGCAAGTTCAGCAGATAAAACTGAAAAAAAAAGTCGTTAGAATTAACAAGTTCACCATGTAGAATGATGTACCTGAATTGGATGCGGATGGTGCTAAAATAAGATTTTGCCAAATTAACAAATACTGTGATGTTCCTGTTGTCTTAGATGTTGTATCTTTAGTTTCAATAATTATCAAAGAATTAATTCATGTTCACAATTCGGATATTATGTCAAATCAAATGATTTTATGCTTTTGTGGTAGAAATCCTCCATGCCTCAAATCCTGATGCTGATCCTGAAACTAGGGTTCACACAGGTTAATGAAATCTTGAATAGATCTTCTTTCAGTCTTGACATTTGTCATCATGTTCAAGGCTTTGACATAAGGTTGGAGAGGGGGGAGGTTGGTTGGTGGGCATAAGGCAGAATGGTTGCCAGGAACCAACAGCATTTATAATCAATTCAATGACTGTTCCTCAAGTGACTGTGCAATGTCGCAACAACTGCAGATGTCACTTTGTCAGTCACTCAAGACCATAAGTCTTTTGGCGTAGTACTGCTAGCACTATTAGACATGATATTGATAGGCACTGCTTCAGTGCTTGTTTCTGTTTTTGGCATTACACATCTCTTGAAAGTCCCTCACCCATGCAGCTGACTGAATGACACTTGAAAGTCCTCTTTGCTGTCGGCACTATACAGGACTACAAATTTCCAGTTAATTTCTAGTTGTCCTGGAAACAAGTACTGAAGTAGAACTAGATAAATCTACTTAAGTATATGTCATCCTGAATTTGTACGCCCTCCACAAGTAGAGAGACAGTGGGGCAATGGCATTTGGAAAAGTGGGTATTTGAAGCCCTGATATGTAAATTATAATATCTGAAGTTTTCCTGTTGTCAGTTGTGGGCCAATTGATAGCAGTTTTGTTAGCTTTCGACATGGAGTTCAAATTCGTTCCCATCTTTTCTTGGAAAAACAAACAAACAAATGAAAAACACTTCTTTACTAGAATATTATGTTCAGTGGAATCTTATGGTCATGGAATATCCATGGTCCCCAAGAAGTCTTTGTTCAATGTGCAAGGAATGAATCTGGGTGTGGCTGGCCCTGTCTTAAGCTTCTTGCTGTTGTTCGGCAGTTTATCAGCTCTACCAGACATTGTGTGATATAGGCTTGTTGCAGTTGTTCTGCAGTTTATCAACTCTACCAGACATCGTGTACATATCTAGGCTTGTTGCTGCTGTTCTGCAGTTTAATAGCCCTACCAGACATTGTGTATATAGGCTTGCTGCTGTTCTACAAATTATCAGCCCCACCAGACATTGTATGATATAGGCTTGTTGCTGTTGTTATGCGGTTTATCAACCCTACCAGATATTGTGTACATATATATATGTCTATAGGCTTGTTGCTGTGTTCTGCAGTTTATCAACCCTACCAAGTACCAGATATTGTGTATGTATAGGGTTGGTGCTGTTGTTTTGCAGTTTTTCAACCCTAGCAGACATAGACTTGGTGCTGTTGTTTTGCAGTATGAGTAATATCAGCCCTACCAGACATTGTGTACAGACAGACTTGTTGAGCAACAAAGCACTTTGTTTTGCAGTTCATCAACCCTACCAGACATTGTGTACGTATAGGATTGTTGTTTGTTGTTTTGCAGTTCATCAACCCAACCAGACATTGTGTACATATATAGGATTGTTGCTATTGTTTTGCAGTTTATCAACCCTACCAGACATTGTGTACATATAGAATTGTTGCTGCTGTTTTGTGGTTTATCAGCCCTACCAGATATTGTGTAGATAGATGGCGATCATTACCAGGAATGTTAAACTCAGCAAGGCCAAGTTTTATCTCCTTTAAAGATGCCAGGAGTTCAAGCAATTCAGTTATCACTGTTGTAGATAGTTATGTAGATGTGTTTGTTACTGGTATAAATTTTCTTTTTTAATATATGTTTACTGGCATTTGTGGCATATGTGAGTTTCTGCTTCAGCATTGTGGGCTAACTAAATCTGAGTGTCGCAGAAATGCATTTTAAGATAATATGATTTGGGCTGACATCCTCTATTTATTAAACATTAGATGGAAGAGGGTATTGCCTTATGTCCATCAATCATGAATTTATATATATATATAAATAAACTACAGTTCAATGGATGCTAAAGTGATTTGGAAAAAAGTTAAAGTTTGTTTCTGATCACCAGACAGGTTGTGAATTTTGACGCCACTCCTAAACTGTTTTCTCATGGCTGAAAAAAAGGCTGACCTCCTCCTCCTCTAAAAGTGTCAGTAAATAGAAACATATAGCAGGCTGCTTCTAGACCCTTTAGCAGTCCAAAGTATGCCCTCTTGGTGGTGAAGGAGGATTGTGAGAGCTGCTTTAGTTAGCGAACTTCAGCAACATGCCCTGTAGGTGTTGGGTGCGAGGTGGCTGGGGTGTGATCCTTGTTTATTCTTCTGCTGCTAAGACTGGCCAGCTTACTTGTGTGACTGCAAAGGATTAAAGACTGCACTTTTGTTTTTAAACAAGGACAAGAATTACAGACTTCACCTTTGTGTTTAAACAAGGACAAGAATTAGAGACATCACCTTTTTGTTTAAACAAGGACATGAATTAAAGACTTCACCTTTGTGTTTAAACAAGGATAAGAGTCAAAGACTGCACCATAGTGTTTAAACAAGGAAATGAATTTAAGAGCTTCACCTTTGTGTTTAAGCAAGGACATGGATTAAAGACTGCACCTTTGTGTTTAAACAAGGACAAGAATTAAAGAGTTCACCTTCGTGTTTAAACAAAGGCAAGAATTAAAGACTGCACCATTGTGTTTAAACAAGGACAAGAATTAAACACTGCGCTTTTGTGTTTAAACAAGGACAAGAATTAAAGACTGCACCATAGTGTTTAAACAAGGACATGAATTAAAGACTGTACCTTTGTGTTTTACAAAGAAGAATTAAAGGCTGCACCTTAGTGTTTAAGCAAAGACAAGAATGAAAGATTGTGCCTTTGTGTTTAAACAAAGACAAGAATTAAAGACTGCACCTTTCTGTTTAAATAAGTTCATGAATTAAAGACTGCACCTTTTTGTTTAAACAGAGACAAGAATTAAAGACTGCACCTTTGTACTAAAAATAAGGACATGAATTAAAGACTGCACCTTTGTGTTTAAACAAGGACAAGAATTAAAGACTGCACCTCTGTGTTTAACTTTCAACAGTTTTTGAGATTTTTTCATTTTGCATGACGGATGTTCTTTTTTTCATAACATTCTGCACATTATTTCTTTTTTCTTTTTTTTTTTAATAATAAATTCCAATATAAATGGCATTAATGATGTACACAAACATGATATTGGATATAAGGTTTAAAAAACGCATGACATCAACCTTTGCAACTCCAGCGAATCATGGCATTCGGAGAAGTACATTATACAGACAAAACTTTGTTTCCCATTGTTTCATGGAGGCTCCAAGGTCATGGACGACATTAAACATATAGATGTGTGTGTGTGTGTGCGTGCACGCGCGTGCATGTGCGCGAGAGCTGCGCATTATTTCTAAAATAATAATGTTTTTGTGATGAATGTGTCTATTTCGGGTTTGTTAGGCGATATACTGCTTCAGATAACAAAAATGTTGTTTTAAATACCATAATTTTGTGGGGAAAAAAACGTCAATCACCGGTGATTGAAATTCAAGGGAAAGAACTGAAGAGAGTTAAACAAGGACAAGAATTAAAGACTGCACCTTTGTGTTTAAATGAAGACAAGAATTAAAGACTGCACGTTTGTGTTTAAACAAGGACAAGAATTAAAGACTGCATCTTTGTGTTTAAACAAGGACAAGAATTAAAGACTGCATCTTTGTGTTTAAATGAAGATGAGAATTAAAGGCTGCACCTTTGTGTTTAAATGAAGACAAGAATTAAAGACTGCACCTTTGTGTTTAAACAAGGACAAGAATTAAAGACTGCACGTTTGTGTTTAAACAAGGACAAGAATTAAAGACTGCACCTTTGTGTTTAAACAAGAACAAGAATTAAAGACTGCACCTTTGTGTTTAAATGAAGACAAGAATTAAAGGCTGCACCTTTGTGTTTAAATTAAGACAAGAATTAAAGACTGCACGTTTGTGTTTAAACAAGGACAAGAATTAAAGACTGCACCTTTGTGTTTAAATGAAGACAAGAATTTAAGGCTGCACCTTTGCGTTTAAATGAAGAGAAGAATTAAAGACTGCACCTTTGTGTTTAAATATGGACAAGAATTAAAGACTGCACCTTTGTGTTTAAACAAGGACAAGAATTAACGACTGCACCATTGTGTTTAGATAAGGACAAGAATTAACGACTGTGCCATTGTGTTTAAATAAGGACAAGAATTAACGACTGTGCCATTGTGTTTAAATAAGGACAAGAATTAACGACTGTGCCATTGTGTTTAAATAAGGACAAGAATTAAAGACCGTGCCTTTGTACATAAGGAGACAAACTGAGTGGACTTGCAACACTTTCGTGAACAAAAAAAAAAGTTACTTTTAATTCATAGTGCCTCATGATTTGTGTGCTTGAAAATCCACAAATGTTTCTTAAGACTTAGTGTGCCCTCAGTTGTGAAAAGGAACATGCAGTGTTGCTAGTGCATCCAGGAAGAAAAAAAACAACTATTCAGTGCTCATACTTTCTAGAGACCCCCCCCCCCCTCCCCCCCCCCCCCCCCCCCCCTGTTTAAGACATGGCAGACAGGGTCCTTTCACCAACTGTGGATACCCCGATACTGTCATTAACAGCGCTCTTAGCTGCACCACAGATGATGTGGTTGTTCCTGCTTACAGGTCTGTAGCTGATGATGACTGACCTCTGTTGTATTACTTGTAATGATGTGGTTGTTCCTGCTTACAGGCTGCCTCTGATGATGACTGACATCTGTTGTATTCTTGTAATGATGTGGTTGTTCCTGCTTACAGGCTGCAGCTGATGAAGACTGACCTCTGTTGTAATGATGTGGTTGTTGCTGTCTACAGGCTGCAACTGATGATGACTGACCTCTGATGTAATGATGTGGTTGTTCCTGCTTTTAGGCTGCCTCTGATGATGACTGTCAGGTCACCTCTGTTGTAATGATGTGGTTGTTGCTGTCTACAGGCTGCAGCTGATGAGCTGAGGCAGGAGATGCAGTCCACATCAGGTGCCTTGCTCAAGGATAAGCTGGGACTGAGTATTGAGCTGGACTCCGACATGAGACATGGCCATGTTCGCTACAATAACTACATCTTCAATGCCAAGGTCAGTGCTGTTCCAATCAGTACACACTGTTTGTAGTTTACACCAATCACATCTACAATGCCAGCGTCAGTGCTGTTCCAATCAGTACACACTGTTTGTAGTTTACACCAGTCACATCTTCAGTGCCAAGGTGTGTGCTGTTCCAATCAGTACATACTATTTGTAGATCACACCCACCACATCTTCAATGCCAAGGTCAGTGCTGTTCCAATCAGTACACACTGTTTGTAGCTTACACCAGTCACATCTTCAGTGCCAAGGTGTGTGCTCTTCTAATCAGTACATACTATGATCACACCAACCACATCTTCAGTGCCAAGGTGTGTGCTCTTCCAATCAGTACATACTATTTGTAGATCACACCAGTCACATCTTCAGTGCCAAGGTGTGCGCTCTTCCAATCAGTACATACTGCTTGTAGATCACACCAACCACATTTTCAATGCCAAGGTGTGTGCTCTTCCAATCAGTACATACTATTTGTAGATCACACCAACCACATCTTCAATGCCAAGGTATGTGCTCTTCCAGTCAGTACATACTGTTTGTAGATCACACCAGTCAATGCCAAGGTGTGTGTTCTTCCAATCAGTACATACTGTTTGTAGCTTACACCAATCACATCTTCAGTGCCAAGGTGTGTGCTCTTCCAATCAGTACATACTGTTTGTAGCTTACACCAATCACATCTTCAGTGCCAAGGTGTGTGCTCTTCCAATCAGTACATACTGTTTGTAGCTTACACCAATCACATCTTCAGTGCCAAGGTGTGTGCTCTTCCAATCAGTACATACTGTTTGTAGCTCTTCCAATCAATACATACTGTTTGTAGCTTACACCAATCACATCTTCAGTGCCAAGGTGTGTGCTCTTCCAATCAGTACATACTGTTTGTAGCTTACACCAATCACATCTTCAATGCCAAGGTGTGTGCTCTTCCAATCAGTACATACTGTTTGTAGCTTACACCAATCACATCTTCAGTGCCAAGGTGTGTGCTCTTCCAATCAGTACATACTGTTTGTAGCTTACACCAATCACATCTTCAGTGCCAAGGTGTGTGCTCTTTTATCAGTATGTATTGTTTGTAGCTTACGCCAGTCACATCTTCAGTGCCAAGGTCAGTGCTGTTCCAGTCATGCCGTTTATGGCTTATACCAATCAGCATTTACAGTGCCCAGGGCAGTGTTCTGCCAGTCAAGACACGCTGTTTACTGCTTAAATATTAGTTAAAGTTTCAATGTCAAGGTCAGTGTTCTTAAATCAAGCCATGCTGTCCATAGCTTACTCCAGTAATGTCTTCAATGCCACAGTCAGTGAGACCCATGGACCGATAGAGGTTCTTCCTCTTGGGCATTTGCATAGAACTATCTCCATCGTCTCGGTTTCCAGAGGCATGGAAGGGACCATTTTAAGTTTTAAGTTTGGACAGTTTTGCAAATGTTTGTTGACAGTGTGCATATTCAGTTACTTTTGCTGGAGTTGTTTTAAATATGCCTCAGGACTTTCAGCTTTGCAGTTGGAGTGCAAGGACCAGATAGGTGGGAGTTTGATTAACGGTGATTTTGATAAGTCAGTCAGGAGCCTGACTCTCCTGTAAATCAAGTCACATCTGTAGTGTAGGTGACCATGGAGTGCAAGGAACAGATCGCAGGCAGTTATATAAGTCACATCTGTAGTGTAGGTGACCATGGAGTGCAGGGAACAGATTGCAGGCAGTTATATAAGTCACATCTGTAGTGTAGGTGACCATGGAGTGCAAGGAACAGATCACAGGCAGTTATATGATATAAATCACATCTGTAGTGTAGGTGATCATGGAGTGCAAGGAACAGATCGCAGGCAGTTATATAAGTCACATCTGTAGTGTAGGTGACCATGGAGTGCAGGGAACAGATCGCAGACAGTTTTATAAGTCACATCTGTAGTGTAGGTGACCATGGAGTGCAAGGAACAGATCGCAGACAGTTTTATAAGTCACATCTGTAGTGTAGGTGACCATGGAGTGCAGGGAACAGATCGCAGACAGTTTTATAAGTCACATCTGTAGTGTAGGTGACCATGGAGTGCAGGGAACAGATCGCAGACAGTTTTATAAGTCACATCTGTAGTGTAGGTGACCATGGAGTGCAAGGAACAGATCACAGGCAGTTATATAAGTCACATCTGTAGTGTAGGTGACCATGGAGTGCGAGGAACAGATCACAGACAGTTTTATGATATAAGTCACATCTGTAGTGTAGGTGACCATGGAGTGCGAGGAACAGATCACAGGCAGTTTTATGATATAAGTCACATCTGTAGTGTAGGTGACCATGGAGTGCAAGGAACAGATCACAGGCAGTTTTATGATATAAGTCATGTCTGTGGTGTAGGTGACCATGGAGCGCAGGGAACAGATCACAGGTAGTTTTATAAGTCACATCTGTAGTGTAGGTGACCATGGAGTGCAAGGAACAGATCGCAGACAGTTTTATAAGTCACATCTGTAGTGTAGGTGACCATGGAGTGCATGGAACAGATCACAGGCAGTTTTATGATGTAAATCACATCTGTAGTGTAGGTGACCATGGAGTGCAAGGAACAGATCACAGGCAGTTTGAAGTCAGTCATCAGCTGGCTTTCCTGTTAAGTCACATCAGTAGTGTAGTTAACCATGACAGCAGGATCAGGGCCTGCAGCCTCTTTAAAGAGGACCTTTGCCACTTCTTTAAAGAGGACCTACAGCTTTGCCACTTCCAGCCTCTTTAAAGAGGACCTACAGCTTTGTCACTTCCAGCCTCTTTAGAGGACCTACAGCTTTGCCACTTCCAGCCTCTTTAAAGAGGACCTACAGCTTTGCCACTTCCAGCCTCTTTAGAGGACCTACAGCTTTGCCACTTCCAGCCTCTTTAAAGAGGACCTACAGCTTTGTCACTTCAATCCTCTTTAAAGAGGACCTACAGCTTTGCCACTTCCAGCCTCTTTAGAGGACCTACAGCTTTGCCACTTCCAGCCTCTTTAAAGAGGACCTACAGTTTTGCCACTTCCAGCCTTTTTAAAGAGGACCTACAGCTTTGCCACTTCCAGCCTCTTTAAAGAGGACCTACAGCTTTGCCACTTCCAAGCCAAGACTGAAATCCAAACCAAATCAAGTGCTGAAACTACCAGATGGAAAACAAAGGATATCACTGACCATTTCTAACTCAGATCAAAGGAAGCATGATCCACCTGAAAAATTTTCAATCCTTGAAAGTAAATGAATGTTTTCTTTGAGAAAAAGATACACCTGAAGGTGCAAGTGGCACCCAGAGAAGTTCTGTGGTTGAGGACACTGCTTCTCTGGCGTCCTTGGGTGCATCTTTTTATCAAAGCAAAGGTTGATAAATTTCCTTGTCAGAATTGAAAATAGCACCAGTTGGATCATTATCATTATGTGCATTTATCTGTGATCAAACTAGACCAAGCACTCAGTGCTCACAAATACCAGATGAACGATAGAAAAGAGGGGGCACGACAATTACATATGAAGAAAGAAAATAAAGGCGAAAACCGATGAAAGGTAAGGTGAGAAGAGAGAGTCTCAGCACCAAAGTTGATCAGGCATGCACACACATGCTGAAGTATGGCCACCTTTATAAACCCTCGCTGTCCCCCTGCGCCTCTTCTTCCAGTCCTGCGTCCCTACCCCACCCCATCCCCCCCCACACACAGAGAATATCTCAACGCCTATCTTGAGCCCAATTTTAGATGATAACTGATGGTTCATTCTTCATTTTCAGTGTTCTGAATGTTGTTCATCTTGCCTGAAGAAGACCTAAGAGGTCTACATGCATCACGTTTTGTCTTGAAATATGTTTGTCCATGTTAAGCGGCAGAATTACTTTAAATTCCTTCTAAAATCTTGTAACGAAGTCTTCATGTAATCCACAGTAGCATCTAAAATATTTGCATGTTTGATCATACGCTTCCTAACAGTCACTACAAACACTTTATCACATGGTGTGCAATTAGGAGCCTTCTCTCTCTATAGATAATAGTGAAAGTAGAATGACCATTATGCAGTCTGCATGAAACCGCTTCTTCTGTACAGCTACCAGAATGACATGGGAGGAATCTAAAGTCTGTGTGGACTGGAAAATAGTGTATTGTCCGTTGGTTTACTTCATACCTCTTGCCAGAGGTCTTTGACATGTTGATGTGGTTTTGGTGTGAGGTGTGTAAGGAATTAGACTATCTTTTAAACAATTCTTCGCTTGTGACATTTGGGGCAAGCTGATCAGCAGCTTCACTGCTTGGAATGCTGCCATGACCAGATCCAAGCAGGACTAACATTACTGCCATTGTTTTTGAGAGATTATGCAGTTAGTTATATTCCAAGAGCACAGGGTGATAGCTGTTACAGATGGCATTGTCTTGGGAACAGAAAGGAAATAGAAGAAGATCAGAAAGACTGTATGTTGGGATGAAGAAGCTACTTTCAGAGTTAGAAGAGGTGATTTTCCTTGGTGTCCTGGGTTTCAGGTGGTGGACCTGCCTGCTGTCATCGAGTCTCTGAAAACAGTGGACAAGAAAACATTCTATAAAACAGCCGACATTTGTCAGGTGATTTGAGTATGGTTGTAGTCAGGAAGACAATTTCTGGCTCAGCTCTCTCTCTCTCTGTCTCTCTCTCTCACTCTCTCTCTCTCTCTCTCTCTCTCTCTCTCTCTCTCTCTGTGTCTCACTCACACCCAACTTCATATGGTTTATAATGCAGCTGACCATGGGGGCCCTATCAGGGTGGTCTGACCAGTGATGTCCTGTGTTTTATATT
This sequence comes from Conus canariensis, assembly GCA_033310375.1. Lineage (NCBI taxonomy): Eukaryota > Metazoa > Mollusca > Gastropoda > Neogastropoda > Conidae > Conus > Conus canariensis. Next base: position 29,885,415 of record CM065720.1, read on the forward strand.
ACAGCTGATCCTGGGGCCCTGTCAAGGTGGATTGACCAGTGTTGTCTTGTGGTTCATATTACAAGTGATCCTGGGACCCTTTCAGGGTGGATTGACCAGTGATGTCATGTGATTTATAATGCAGCTGGTCCTAGGGCCCTATCAGGGTGGCCTGACCAGTGATGTCCTGTGGTTTATGTTACAGCTGATCTTGGGGCCCTGTCAGGATGGCCTGACCAGTGATGTCCTATAGTTTATGATAAAGACGATACTGGGGGCCCTGTCAAGGTGGACTGACCAGTGGTATCATGTTTTTGATAATACAGCTGATACTGGGGGCCCTGTCAGGGTGGACTGACCAGTAATGTCATGTGGTTTATAATACAGCTGATTTGGGGGGCCCTATCTGTGTTTCACAGATGGACCCAGAGTTTGTGGAAAAGAAGTATGCCTTGTCCCACTATTGTGGTCAACAGTGACACGCTGGAAGGACTTCTGTGGGCTGAATGGGGTTTGGTGATCTGCTGTGTGATCCACCCAAGCTTCATGAACCTCTGGCTGACAGGGCATTATAGTCCACGTCACAGAAAATATGTCTGAATCACTCTTGAAATAATATTCAACATTCATGAAAGTAAATAATGTAATTAAGCAAGTTTGTTTGACTCATGTACTAAAGAAATAAGATAGATCATGGTTTTGCACAGTGGATGATTGACTTGTTTCAGTTTCATCAAGGAGGCGTCACTGCGTGCGGACTAGTCCATATATGCTACACCACATCCGCTAAGTTTTGAGACCACACTACGCATGATTTTTAGCTGATGGATAAATGAAATAACAATTAAGATGAGAGAATTGAAGAAGAGGGTCTTGTGGCTACGACTCAGCGGATGTTTGACCTACGCGTTGGCCCAACACGCTGGTCAAACCTTGAGTGCCTACCTACCATTTTTTTTTGTTTTTTGGTATGTGTGCATAGTGAATGTACGCGTATGTGTATGGACGTGTGAGCATGGATCCAGGTGTGTGTGTGGAGCATATGTGTGTGTGTGCATGCATGCATGTGTGCGCGTTTGTGTGTGTATGTGTGCGCGCATGTGTGTGTGTGTATGTGTGATTTGTGAGTTTGTGTAAGCACACACACACGTATCCGCATATGTATGTGTACATATATCTGTGTATATGTGTATGTCTTTGTATGTGGGTGTGTACGCATGTGTATGTGTTTGTGTGTGTGTGCTTGTATGTGCGCACGCGTGTGGGTGTGGACGTGCACATGCACGCTTGTTTATAAGTGTGTGCGTAGGAGTGAGCAAACATACGTGCTCACGTTTGTGTGTGTGTGCGCATGTGAGCGCGCGCGTGTGTGTGTGTTTGTGTGTGTGTGTGTGTGTGGTGACTGCATGCATGAATGTTCAGAAGATGATTTAGGATCAAGAACAAGACCATCAAATGCAACATATACGTGCACGCGCACATGCGCGTGCACGCACATACACATAACCATAACGACTACTCCCCTCACACGCACCCCATGCACGCTCACACATACGTACGCACACACACACACGCACGCATTCACGCGTGCACGCATGTCTGCATGCATGCACTCATGCACGCACGCACGCGCGCGTGCGCGCACACACACACACACACACACACACACACACACACACACACACACACACACACTTTCTCTCTCTCCTCTCTCTCTCTCTCACACACACACACTCGCACACCAACGCGGCACACTTATGTCCGTGGACTCTCTAATTAACACGCTGGCATCACCCCTTTGATGAACACACACACACACACACACACACACACTCTCTCTTTCTCTCTCTCTCTCTCTCTCTTTCTCACACACACACACACTCACACACCAACGCTTGCACACTTATGTCCATGGACTCTCTAATTAACATGCTGGCATCAGCCCACTGATGAAACACACCAGCGCACACACGTCTACAGTATGCACTGGGGCCCTGAGAGATTCAAAGTCTTATCTCAGTTGACATGTGTTTCATCTTTTGTGTCTGTTATTGGAAAGGCCCAGTATGAGTTTACCCCAATCTCTAGGAGCCTTCGCAGTGTTTGCCTTGAGATTATTCCAATGTTTGTTTGGTTGTTGATGTTTCTTGCCCTTCCCTTAAATCTGGATGTGTGGCCACTTCCTCTCTTGATGTTCAGATCTGAAAGATGGTGTATGGTATAGTGGCTTTGCTCTTATTTGCTTAAGTGATTCTTCAGATTTCTTATCACATCAGATGGGCCAAGCTGTAATCCAGTTCTTATCGTTGCCTTGCCAGCCAGTGTGTCTGCTCTCTCATTTCCTTAAATCCAGCATGTCCAGTGCAGTACATCCATATGAGTCTGTCCAATGGAAGGCTGCGCATTAGTTCATTCCAAACAGGGCTTCCCATTCCACTTTTCACTGTCTGAAGTAGTTCATGGAGTCAGTCAGTATCATGGCTTGTTGAGTTTGAAACTGTCTTGTGGATGAAAGCCAGTGGAGTGCTTGTGTCACGGCTTGTACCTCCATTGTTAGACTTGAAGTTGTAAACTGTGCGCACCATTGTCTTCCTGGATAGTTCGACCATTTTGCTTCACTGTGTATCCCCAGCCTGACTTGCCTTTGGTGACAGAACCGTCAGTGTATATTACAATATCATCTTTTGTGCAAAGGTCTTCTACCAGCATCTGAATTTCTGCATTGGTTTTGCCTTCTGGCCATTCTCGACAGTGTCGTCCAAGTTCTGGAGCGATGGCAATTTGGTAGAGGTGTTTCAAGTGGTCTGGATATTTCTCCCATTCTTTGGTTTCTTTGAGTTCTGCTAAGTGGCACACAAGCTGTATACTGTCTTCTGCCTGTACCATCCATGATTTTCCACGTCCTAGCCAAGTGCCTTTTGTTTCCTTGACCGCCGCATGAAGTGGGCTCTGAAATATGCCTTCACCTGTTCCAGCTTGTGTCTTGTCTGCATTGAAGGAAGGTCGAGCAGGTATCACATAGTTTCAACTGGTGTGTCCTTTGTGGTTCCCAGGATCAATCTCATTGCTTCATTTTGAATTCTTTCTAATTTGAGAAGGTTGCTGTTGGACAGTGTTGTAAGCCCTAATCCATAATCCATCACACTGAGTGCAAGTGCGTGATACAGTCAGTAGAGATGGCGCTGTTCAGTGCCTTTAACTGCCATTGCTTTCATGGCAGATAGCCCTATTTTGCATTTAAGAACAATAGTCTCAACATGCTTTTTAAGGTTAGCATTCTGTCAAAGCCTAGTCCCAAACAGCGTAGCTTGTTAGTTGATTCAATTGGTATTCCATTGAAGGAAACTGGTGAGGGTACTTGGCCTGATGTCTTGTTGTTGAGAGTGCAGAATAATGTCTGGGCTTTTGTAGGGTTGATGGACAATCCAGTTTCTTGACACCACTGAGCAATGTTGTTCAACTGTTGCTGAACTGCTTTCATTCTGTCTTGAGGATCCATTGATGTTTTGTAGATCAGGCCGTCATCTGTGAATGTCACTACTCGAGCAATTCCATTTCTGTTGAGGTCTGCAAGGCCTTTAGAGTAAACATTGTACAGAAGAGGGGAAAGAGGAGAAACCTGAGGTAATCCCATAGAAAGTTTATGAGGCTCAGATGTCCAGTCTCCAAATCGTAGGATGACGGTTCTCTCCCAAAGTACCACTGCTATCCATCGTGTAAGTGTCTTGTGACTCCATAGTCAAGGAGTAGTTCCATGAGAAGCGAGAACTGGACTTTGTTGTATGCGTCTTCTAGATCTATAGCAACAGCTAGTGTTTCTTCTTTTCTTTGGAATCCTTCATATACTTCATAGGCAAAAGCGGACACATTTTCCCATGTACTTTTTACCTGTTCTGTAGCCTCCTTGATTTGATGGGAGGATTTGTCGACTTTCAAGATCTCTTGCGAGTTTTCTTGCTATGATTCGTTCCATGAGCTTTCCTGCTATATTTTGCATGGTGAGTATGCGGTAGCCATTTACCGATGATGATCTTTTCCTGGTTTTAAAGCTTTCAGGTAGCTGTGTGTCCGGTCTTCTTGGACATAGCCTTTATCAAAACTCTCCTGGTAGAGACTGAAGAGTTGGGCTCTCTCCTCTTCTGAGAGCTGTTTGATATCTGCATACCATACTTTGTCTGGACCTGGAGCACTATCCTTAGTGCATCTAGCTGTTGCGTCATCCAGTTCAGATGCTGTGATTTCGTTATCAGTGCCAGTCTGAGCTAGGAGTTGGTTTAACTTGGTCAAATATTTCTTCTTTTCCTCCAAATTTCTTTGATCACTCTGTTCTATGAAATGTTTAAGTAGAGCCGACCCTTTCTCCAAATTTGTCTTGATTTTTGTGATCCCATCAGTGTCTAAGATATCTGGGGTTGCGTTTGTTTTGTGTTTTCCTTCCATGCGACTATATAAGTGCCAGAACTGAGTCAGTGTTGTGTCATAATCAAGTGACAACAAAATTGTTGCCACTTGGTTTCTTTTGCTTCTTCAGCTACTCTTTCGAATTGTTCAGTTTTCTGATTCATGTCTGATTTAATACCTAGATCAGGGCAAGGTTTTCTTCTTTCTCTGCCAAATTCTCACAGCCTTGCATTTCTCTTTTCAGGCTGTTTCTGTGTCTATATTCCACCAAAAGGGTTGAACGATTTGTTTGGTTGTAGCATTGTTTCTTTTGCATCTTCTACTCCTTAATGTTCGTATGATATCCCCTTCATTGTTGTTGTATTAGAAAGGGTCCTTTTGTTTCGTTTGTGTAACTTTTGATAGTTTCTGTAAACTGAACACAACAAGGAAATGGTCACTTCCATGATGAAGAAGTGCTTCCGCTCTCATGCCTGCTGTGAACTTTGGTCCAATGAGTGTAAAGTCAGTGACACTGTCAGTGTCACCCTGCCTCCCTGTATTTGTTGGGGATGATAATGTCAGTGCACTAAGAAGTACTTCATCCAACATCACTTCCAGTGCAATTCCTTGAGGATTGGTACCATGTTGATCCCACAATTTTGAGCGTGCATTAAGATCTCCACATTGTATGACAAGTCTCCAAATTCGTGTTCTGTTTCCTCCAGAAAGGTCCGATTCGTTTTTGATGCATGGGTACCTGGATGTATCTATGCATTGATGAGTCCAAGGCTTTTCTGATTACCATCCGGTCTTTCTGTCCTCACACCCATTAGTTCACGTGTGCTGCTACACCATTTTTCCAAGTCTGTCCTGGACAGTTTCTTTTTCAAGTTGTTTTTTTTTTTATAATCATAGCTAGTCCTCATCCATTATGCTTTTGAAATGTTATGAAGTCATCCAGTTGTAACGGTCTGTGGGTGGCACTTCTAGTTTCTTGTAGACACAGGACATCAAAGTTACATGCTAGTTTTTCAGTTGTTGAGATCCTCTTTCTGACACTGCAGCAGTACCAAGTACAAATCCTGAAATATTTCTTGGAAAGTCTTTCAGCTTTTGTTATATTCCTACCTACCTTTCTTCTACTCCCACCTCTTTTGCTACGCAAAAGATGATTGACATGAACCATATGTTTTGACAGATTATTCTGTAGAGTGGATGATTGACATGAACCATATGTTTTGACAGATTATTCTGTAGAGTAGATGATTGACATGAATCAGCTGCTTTGACATATAGTGTTCAGTAGTGTGAATGATTTACATGAATCATCTGTTTTGGCAGGTAATGTTCTGTAGAGTGGATGATTGACATGAATCATCTGTTTTGACAGATGATGGTCTGCATTGTGGATTTATTGAAATGATTTTTTGTGTTGTTTTCTCCGATGATGATTAGCACAGCATATAATTGACATGAATCTTCTGACAGACATCTGCACAATGGGTGATTGCAATGATCCCGTGTTCTGTTCTGACGGACATGTACACAATGGATGATTGAATGATCCCATGTTCTGTTCTGAGAGACGTGTGCACTATGGATGATTGAATGATCCTGTGTTCTGCTGTGACAGAGATCTGCATAATGGATGATTGAATGGTTCTGTGTTCTGTTGTGACAGAGATCTGCATAATGGATGATTGAGATGATCCTGTGTTCTGTTCTGATAGAGGTGTACAAAATGGATGATTGAAATGATCCTGTGTGTTCTGACAGATGTGTGCACAATGGATGATTGAGATGATCCTGTGTGTTGTTCTGACAGAGGTGTGCACAATGGATGATTGAGATGATCCTATGTGTTGTTCTGACAGAGATGTGCAGAATGAATGATTAAAATGATCCTGTGTTGTTCTGACAGGTGTGCAAAATGGATGATTCAGATGATCCTGTGTTCTGGTCTGACAGAGGTGTGCACAATGGATGATTGAATGATCCTGTGTGGTGTTCTGACAGAGGTGTGCAAAATGGATGATTGAATGATCCTGTGTTCTGGTCTGACAGAGGTGTGCAGAATGAATGATTGAAATGATTTTGTGTGTTGTTCTGACAGAGGTGTGCACAATGAATGATTGAGTTGATCCTGTGTTGTTCTGACAGGTGTGCACAATTGATGATTGAGATGGTCCTGTGTTGTTCTGACAGAGGTGTGCGCAATGGATGACTGAGATGATCCTGTGTTGTTCTGACAGGTGTGCACAATTGATGATTGAGATGGTCCTGTGTTGTTCTGACAGAGGTGTGCGCAATGGATGACTGAGATGATCCTGTGTTGTTCTGACAGGTGTGCACAATTGATGATTGAGATGGTCCTGTGTTGTTCTGACAGAGGTGTGCGCAATGGATGATTGAGTTGATCCTGTGTTGTTCTGACAGAGATGTGCACAATGGATGATTGAGTTGATCCTGTGTTGTTCTGACAGAGGTGTGCACAATGGATGATTGAAATGGTCCTGTGTGTTGCTCTGACAGATGATGGTTTGCACAACGGACGAGGAGATCAACGTGGAGGACATAGAGAGTCCCAAGAAGAAAGACAAAGACAAACGATACCTGTGGAACCATGGCAGTAAGTGTGGAGGGGGAGGGGAGAGGGTGAAGACAAACGATACCTGTGTAAGTATATCAATAAGTATGGAAGGGTAACACTAACAGTATGTTGTCATGGAGTTTACCTCATTGCCTTTAGTAACACTAACAGTCTGTTGACAATGAAGTTTATCATGTTGCCTTTAGTAACACTTACAGTCTGTTGTCAGTGAAGTTTATCATGTTGCTTTTAGTAACACTTACAGTCTGTTGTCAGTGAAGTTTATCATGTTGCCTTTAGTAACACTTACAGTCTGTTGTCAATGAAGTTTATCATGTTGCCTTTAGTAACACTTACAGTCTGTTGTCAGTGAAGTTTATCATGTTGCTTTTAGTAACACTTACAGTCTGTTGTCAGTGAAGTTTATCATGTTGCCTTTAGTAACACTTACAGTCTGTTGTCAATGAAGTTTATCATGTTGCCTTTAGTAACACTTACAGTCTGTTGTCAATGAAGTTTATCATGTTGCCTTTAGTAACACTTACAGTCTGTTGTCAATGAAGTTTATCATGTTGCCTTTAGTAACACTTACAGTCTGTTGTCAATGAAGTTTATCATGTTGCCTTTAGTAACACTTACAGTCTGTTGTCAGTGAAGTTTATCATGTTGCCTTTAGTAACACTTACAATCTGTTGTCAGTGAAGTTTATCATGTTGCCTTTAGTAACACTTACAGTCTGTTGTCAATGAAGTTTATCATGTTGCCTTTAGTGACACTTACAGTCTGTTAATGAAGTTTATCATGTTGCCTTTAGTAACACTTACAGTCTGTTGTCACTGGTTTACATCATTGCCTTTAACACACTAACTGTCTGTTGTCACTGGTTTACATCATTGCCTTTAACACACTTACAGTGTGTTGTCACAGGTTTACATCATTGCCTTTAACACACTAACAGTCTGTTGTCACTGGTTTACATAATTGCCTTTAACACGCTTACAGTCTGTTGTCACTGGTTTACATCATTGCCTTTAACACACTAACTGTCTGTTGTCACTGGTTTACATCATTGCCTTTAACACACTAACTGTCTGTTGTCACTGGTTTACATCATTGCCTTTGACACACTTACAGTCTGTTGTCACAGGTTTACATCATTGCCTTTAACACACTAACAGACTGTTGTCGCTGGTTTACATCATTGCCTTTAACACACTAACTGTCTGTTGTCACTGGTTTACATCATTGCCTTTAGTAACACTTACAGTCTGTTGTCACTGGTTTACATCATTGCCTTTAACACACTAACTGTCTGTTGTCACTGGTTTACATCATTGTCTTTAACACACTTACAGTCTGTTGTCACCGAAGTTTACGTTATTGCCTTTAACACACTTACAGTCTGTTGTCTCTGGTTTACATCATTGCCTTTAGTAACACTAACAGTCTGTTCTTACTGGTTTACATCATTGCCTTTGACACACTAACAGTGTGTTGTCACTGAAGTTTACGTTATTGCCTTTAACACACTTACAGTCTGTTGTCTCTGGTTTACATCATTGCCTTTAGTAACATTAACAGTCTGTTCTTACTGGTTTACATCATTGCCTTTAACACACTAACAGTGTGTTGTCACTGAAGTTTACGTTATTGCCTTTAACACACTTACAGTCTGTTGTCACTGGTTTACATCATTGCCTTTAACACACTTACAGTCTGTTGTCACTGGTTTACATCATTGCCTTTAACACACTAACAGTGTGTTGTCACTGAAGTTTACGTTATTGCCTTCAGCACACTAACAGTCTGTTGACAGTGAAGTCTACCCCATTGCCTTTAAGTTTAACTCACTAACAGTGTGTTGTCACTGGTTTACATTATTGCCTTTAACACACTAACAGTGTGCTGTCACTGGTTTACATCATTGCCTTTAACACACTAACAGTCTGTTGTCACTGGTTTACATCATTGCCTTTAACACGCTAACAGTCTGTGGTCACTAGCCTTAGCTTTAGATGCAGGAATGTTTTTTGTATATTAGCTAGTCAGCATTTGAGTTAAGTAAAATTCCTGACATTGAGGAAGTGGTTTTTTATGTTAGCTTGTATGAAGCAACTCTAGGGAGAGTTGTCAGCAGAATTGTCTTCAGAGAAGCAACCCCCCCCCCCCCCCCCCCTTCCCTCCTGGCAAGCATTTCCACCCAGAACTCCTAGCACTGTATGGGTGTCAAGTCAAATCCAGGTCATGGCTCCTAGATGGCTTTCTGTGCTCAGATTTTATTTTCCTACCTCTGCTGGGATTTGAACTACTAACTTCTGGATAGGTGGGTGTCTGAAGTTTTGCCTATTGTGGTTGATGTCTTTTCCACATTGCTATGGCTCGTTAGTTCTCAGCTGGGAAATTTCAGCTTTGTGAAGTTCGCTTCAGTCCCTCTTCTACCAGATTCAGCTGGAACTCTTTTCAGCTACCTCCACCATTGCCCTCAGGATTCTGGTCCTCTTCTCAGAGAAGAACAGCAATAAACAACAAAGACTGTCAGTTAAAGCCCAGCAATAATGAGACGCAAAAGATTAATAAGAACCTCTAACCAGAACACAGACAATAGCAATGAACAAATTAATCAAAGTTTAAGCAGAGTGTTGAAGAGTTAGAACTTGTCTTACCAAATGTCTGTGGAATAAGATGCTAGTTGTGTCATGGCGCACCGTTGGCTAGAGATGTCTGTCATTGTTATTTGTTTCAGTCACACCACCTTTGAAGAATGTTCGCAAGAGACGTTTTCGCAAAACAATGAAAAAAAAGGTTGGTAATGTTCCAGAGACTGTGATTTGTAACGACATGTTTGTCTCTGTCCTTTGTTGTTGAAGATGTTTGACATTTGATATCTGTCACAATGTTCACACATTGTTGGTCAATTATAGACAGGAGTTAGGGTGGACATAGCTGTCACAATGTTCACACATTGTTGGTCAGTTATAGACAGGAGTTAGGGTGGGCATATCTAACAGTGGTTCACACATTGATGGTCTGTTATAGACAGGAGTTAGGGTGGACATGGCTGTCACAATGTTCACACATTGTTGGTCAATTATAGGCAGGTGCTTCCCCAAAGTTGGAGTATGGCTGCCTTAACAGTGGGATAAAAAAAACCCACTCCATTTGCTGTGTTCTTGATACAGGGAGTGTCCGCAGGAGTATCAGCCTGCATACACGAATTATAGACAGGAGTTAGGGGGGACATAGCTGTCACAATGTCCACACATTGTTGGTCAGTTGTAGACAGGAGTTAGGGTGGACATGGCTGTCACAATGTTCACACATTGTTGGTCAATTATAGGCAGGTGCTTTCCCAAAGTTGGAGTTGGCTGCCTTAACAGTGGGATAAAATATGGTCATACACCAGCCGCCGTGGCGAAGTGGTTAGCGTTGCGGACTCCTGGCTGGGAGGTCGTGGGTTCGAATCCCATCAGAGTCATGTGGGTTTTTCTGCCCCAACCGGCTCCTACCCAGAGTTGAGTTTGCTGCGGACTCAGTTGGGAAGACTGGGACCACACAGTTGAGTTTTATCCACTTAATGGATGCGTTTCTGAGAGTCTTGCTCAAATTTCCTGACCAACACTGCAGGTGCCTGTATCACTCGGGCCTGGTTGACACCGGGTATATTATGAAAGGCAGCATAGAGTACAGCCCTGTCATGTAGTCTCAGACCGAAATGGAAATCCGTAGCATCATCTTAATCATCCTCACTCTCATCGATCAGCATTAAAAAAAAAAAATGTCTCAAATTCTGTGGCCCTTCATGCCCTGCTCTCATGGTGACCTCAATTTTGATGTCCTCTCCACGTCTGTGGTCTTGGTTTGGTTCCGTCAGGGTCACCGGTATCGGCGAGTCCAAGGGGGGGCTGCTGTTGGACGGACGTGGTGGCACCCTCCAGAGGGAAAGCTCACTCACGCCGGCTCCGCGACTAAGCAATTATTGTCGTCAGTAGAGGGCTTAGTAGGTGGTGTCCTGCATATGTTAGATCAGAACAGGCACCACTGAACACCACCGAAGTGACTCGGCAGCAGTGCAGTGTCTCCTCCGGTGGGTTGCATCTTGACGACTTGACATTGACTGTTCCCTGTGGATGGCTGGTGCTGGGGCTGCGGCGGGGCTGACCGGGCTGTAGCAGTGGACAGGGTGTTGGAATGAGCGGCGTGGGTGCACTGCCTCTGAGGTGGCGCAGAGGTTGGGACAGCAAAAAAAAAAAAAAAAAATGGTCATACACACACAACCCCACTCCATTTACTCGGTAGATAGGATTAATCCTTGCCTGTCTATACAGGGAGTGCCCGCAGGAGTATCAGCCTGTGTACACGGAAAAAAAAGGCTGGCATTAGGATGGACATATCTGTCACAATTAAAGACAGAAGTTAGGGGGGACATAGCTGTCACAATGTTCACACATTGTTGGTCAATTATAGACAGGAGTTAGGGTGGACATAGCCATCACAATGTTCACACATTGTTGGTCAATTATAGACAGGAGTTATGGTGGACATAGCCATCACAGTGTTCACACATTGTTGGTCAATTATAGACAGGAGTTAGGGTGGATATAGCCATCACAATGTTCACACATTGTTGGTCAATTATAGACAGGAGTTAGGGTGGACATAGCCATCACAATGTTCACACATTGTTGGTCAATTATAGACAGGAGTTAGGGTGGACTTAGCCATCACAATGTTCACACATTGTTGGTCTATTATAGACAGGAGTTAGGTGGACATAGCCATCACAATGTTCACACATTGTTGGTCAATTATAAACAGGAGTTAGGGTGGACGTAACTGTAATAATATTTGCGCATTGTTGGTCAGTTATAGACAGGAGTTAGGGTGGACATAACTGTTATGATGTTTGCGCATTGTTGGTCAATTATAGACAGGAGTTAGGGTGGACATAGCCATCACAATGTTTACACATTGTTGGTCTATTATAGACAGGATAGGGTGGGCATAACTGTTATAATGTTTGCACATTGTTGGTCGATTATAGTATCAGTATCAATCTGCTGCTTTTATTATGTATCAATGTAACCGTGCTGCGTACAGTACATGAATCAATATCAGCTTGTGGTATACAGTACATCGATCAATGTCAACGTGCTGCACACAGTACATGGATCAATGTGAATCTGCTGTGTAAGTACATAGATCAGTGTAAATGTGCTATATACAGTAGATGAATCAGTATAAATGGGTTATGTGCATTACATGGATCAGTGTAAATATACTGTTTGTACATAGATTAGTGTAACTGTGCGTTATACAGTACATGGACCAGCCGGAACTGGAGAAGGAAGTGCGGCGGTTGTTTCGTTACGATGCTGAAGCCATTGACGTCAAGTGGGAGGTGGTGACTGAAGATGAGAAGCCGCTGGGCAACGATGCTGGACAGACATCTGGACACATCCAGTCCAGTGGCACCATCTCAAGTGGTGCGGGCATGCTGAGGGGCAACGTCCAGTCTGTCTCCATGGATGTCGGTAAGAGCATCACTTCAAGGTTGTTTTGTTGGTGTTGGATGGACTCATGAGTGTTTAGGGGCTGAATGAAGGGCATGTTTAGGGGCTGAATGAAGGGCATGTTTAGGGGCTGAATGAAGGGCATGTTTAGGGGCTGAATGAAGGGCATGGTTAGGGGCTGAATGAAGGGCATGGTAAGGGGCTGAATGTAAGGGCATGTTTAGGGGCTGAATGAAGGGCATGGTTAGGGGCTGAATGAAGGGCATGGTTAGGGGCTGAATGTAAGGCATGTTTAGGGGCTGAATGTAAGGCATGTTTAGGGCTGAATGAAGGGCATGTTTAGGGGCTGAATGAAGGGCATGTTTAGGGGCTGAATGAAGGCATGGCTGGGGGCTGAATGAAGGGCATGTTTAGGGGCTGAATGAAGGGCATGGTGTGGGGCTGAATGAAGGGCATGGTTAGGGGCTGAATGTAAGGCATGTTTAGGCTGAAGTAGGCATGTTTAGGGGCTGAATGTAAGGCATGTTTAGGGCTGAATGAAGGGCATGTTTAGGGCTGAATGTAAGGCATGTTTAGGGCGAATGAGGGCATGTTTAGGGCTGAATGAAGGCATGTTTAGGGCTGAATGAAGGCATGTTTAGGGGCTGAATGAAGGGCATGTTAGGGGCTGATGAAGCATGTAGGCTGAATGAAGGCATGTTTAGGGCTGAATGAAGGGCATGTTTAGGGCTGAATGAAGGCATGTTTAGGGCTGAATGAAGGGCATGTTTAGGGCTGAATGAAGGGCATGGTTAGGGGCTGAATGAAGGGCATGTTTAGGGGCTGAATGAAGGCATGTTTAGGGGCTGAATGTAAGGGCATGTTTAGGGGCTGAATGTAAGGCATGTTTAGGGGCTGAATGAAGGGCATGTTTAGGGCTGAATGAAGGGCATGGTTAGGGGCTGAATGAAGGGCATGTTTAGGGGCTGAATGAAGGCATGTTTAGGGGCTGAATGAAGGCATGTTTAGGGCTGAATGAAGGCAGTAGGTGAATGTAAGGCATGTTTAGGTGAAGAAGGATGTAGGGCTGAATGAAGGGCATGTTTAGGGGCTGAATGAAAGGGCATGGTTAGGGGCTGAATGAAGGGCATGTTTAGGGGCTGAATGAAGGGCATGTTAGGGGCTGAATAAGGGCATGGTTAGGGGCTGAATGAAGGGCATGTTAGGGGCTGAATGTAAGGCATGTTTAGGGGCTGAATGTAAGGCATGTTTAGGGCTGAATGAAGGGCATGGTTAGGGGCTGAATGAAGGGCATGTTTAGGGGCTGAATGAAGGGCATGTTAGGGGCTGAATGTAAGGCATGTTAGGGGCTGAATGTAAGGCATGTTTAGGGGCTGAATGAAGGGCATGTTTAGGGGCTGAATGTAAGGCATGTTTAGGGGCTGAATGTAAGGCATGTTTAGGGGCTGAATGTAAGGCATGTTTAGGGGCTGAATGAAGGCATGTTTAGGGGCTGAATGAAGGGCATGTTTAGGGGCTGAATGAAGGGCATGTTTAGGGGCTGAATGTAAGGCATGTTTAGGGGCTGAATGTAAGGCATGTTAGTGTTATGAAGGTAGGGCTGAATGAAGGGCATGTTTAGGGGCTGAATGAAGGCATGTTAGGGGCTGAATGTAAGGCATGTTAGGGCTGAATGAAGGCATGTTTAGGGGCTGAATGAAGGGCATGTTTAGGGGCTGAATGAAGGCATGGTTAGGGGCTGAATGTAAGGATGTTTAGGGGCTGAATGAAGGGCATGTTTAGGGGCTGAATGAAGGGCATGTTTAGGGGCTGAATGAAGGGCATGTTTAGGGCTGAATGAAGGGCATGTTTAGGGGCTGAATGAAGGGCATGTTTAGGGGCTGAATGAAGGGCATGTTTAGGGCTGAATGAAGGGCATGTTTAGGGGCTGAATGTAAGGCATGTTTAGGGGCTGAATGAAGGGCATGTTTAGGGGCTGAATGAAGGGCATGTTTAGGGGCTGAATGAAGGCATGTTTAGGGGCTGAATGAAGGGCATGTTTAGGGGCTGAATGAAGGCATGTTTAGGGGCTGAATGAAGGGCATGTTTAGGGGCTGAATGAAGGGCATGTTTAGGGGCTGAATGAAGGGCATGTTTAGGGGCTGAATGAAGGGCATGTTTAGGGGCTGAATGAAGGGCATGTTTAGGGGCTGAATGAAGGGCATGTTTAGGGGCTGAATGAAGGGCATGTTTAGGGCTGAATGAAGGGCATGTTTAGGGGCTGAATGAAGGGCATGTTTAGGGGCTGAATGAAGGGCATGTTTAGGGGCTGAATGAAGGGCATGTTTAGGGGCTGAATGTAAGGGCATGTTTAGGGGCTGAATGTAAGGCATGTTTAGGGGCTGAATGAAGGGCATGTTTAGGGGCTGAATGTAAGGCATGTTTAGGGGCTGAATGAAGGGCATGTTTAGGGCTGAATGAAGGGCATGTTTAGGGGCTGAATGTAAGGCATGTTTAGGGGCTGAATGAAGGGCATGTTTAGGGCTGAATGAAGGGGCATGTTTAGGGGCTGAATGTAAGGCATGTTTAGGGGCTGAATGAAGGGCATGTTTAGGGCTGAATGAAGGGCATGTTTAGGGGCTGAATGTAAGGCATGTTTAGGGGCTGAATGTAAGGCATGTTTAGGCTGATGAGGGCATGTTAGGGCTAATGAAGGGCATGTTTAGGGGCTGAATGTAAGGCATGTTTAGGGGCTGAATGAAGGGCATGTTTAGGGGCTGAATGTAAGCAGTAGGGCAATGTATTTAGGGGCTGAATGAAGGGCATGTTTAGGGGCTGAATGAAGGCAGTTTAGGGGTGATGAAGGGCATGTTTAGGGGCTGAATGAAGGGCATGTTTAGGGGCTGAATGTAAGGCATGTTTAGGGGCTGAATGAAGGGCATGTTTAGGGGCTGAATGAAGGGCATGTTTAGGGGCTGAATGAAGGGCATGTTTAGGGGCTGAATGAAGGGCATGGTTAGGGGCTGAATGAAGGGCATGTTTAGGGGCTGAATGAGGGGATGTGTTATCCATGCGCAGATACTCCTGTCTCGATCTGAAAGGACTGGGATGGGGCAGGGATGGAGATTGGGGGCGGGGGGATGATGTTGTCCACATGCAAACACTCGCTGTCTCTGTCTGAAACAAGGTCTTGGAGGAGGAGGGTGGGGGGAGGGGTGTGTGTTGTCCACTGCAGACACTCATTGTTTTTGAACCTGAAGGTAAAGAGGAAACTGCAGTGTGTTCCATGACTGACATTCCTCATGTCCTGGGAGTGGCCTGTGATACCCTCCAGTGGTTCAAAAAATCACTATAACCCTGTGTTCGTGATTTGTGTCTCCAAATTTCCTTAATAGTACTGAGCCAAGAATGGGCCCTGTATGTGTGAATGGGCAATGATAAACTAGAAACTCAAGTAGCCCTTGGGTAGCATGGAGATTGTCAGTTCTAATTCTCTGTGTGGTTGAGCCACAAGATGCAGGACAATAACAGTAACTAAGCTTAAAAAAAGTTATAATTACAACAGAACAAAGCGTAGTGTTTCCATTTCTTTTGCTGTAGAACGACAGCAAGCCTGTGTTGGTGAAAGGTGGGAAAGTGATGATGAGCTCAAGACTGATCTGGTCTTGGAGGAGGGTGGGAATAACACGTGAATCTTGATCTTGATATTGTCATCGCAACAAAGTTAGACAAAAGAGCAAAGTTGTCTGCATCAGTTTGACATGGTGAGTCTACTGCCAGACAGGAGATGAAATGAAAGTCTTTTATATTGGCTGTGGACAGCCTCGCTCTTGTTATGTGTGGGAGCTGAGGAGGACAGGGAAGGTCTGACCTGATGAGTCCATCAGCCAAACAGGATGTGACATGAAAGTCATCTGTGTTGCTTGTGGACAGCCTCATTCTTTGGGGAGCTGAGCAGCTCTGAGGAGGAGGACGACAAGGAGGTGAACGTCATGGACAGTGGGGAGGATGACATATCACGCCTGGGGGAAGCCAGTCTGCAGGCGCCAGAGAGTCAGGACACCATGGGAGGCGAGGGAGGAGATGACACAGGTGAGTTGCAGCACTGTGGCCCAGTGTATGTGCGGGAGAGGGGAGACCAAGGTTGAGGGGAAATAGGTAGGATGGGAGATGCTGGCTGAGTAGGGGGGGAGGGGGAAGGGGAGGTCACACAGGTGTGGTGGAAGACACTGAATGTGTTTTGGGGGGGGTGTGGAGCAGGGGGCAATGATGGATGTGGTGGTGGTGAGGGGGGGGGGGGGGGGGGTTAGCTTTACAGTGGACCTTATAGGATTTGAGGGGACCTGGGGAGGGGAGATGACATGGGTGAAGTGGCAAGACACTGGGTCTTGGTTTTATTGTAGACACCATGGGAGATGAAGGGGAGAGGGGCGATCTGCCTGCTTGTCTTTGTCCTTATTTCTGTGTTTGAAACCCCACCACCCTCCCCCCATTACAGTACTTGTGATCATGTTGACTGTGAAACCATTTCTTGTCATGTTGTGTCACTTCACCTGAAGTGTTTTTGCTCATTTCTGAGACTCCAGGAATGGCAATCATATGGCACAGGTGGTAGAAGTGTCTTCACTTGTGCAGTAAAATGGTGTCAAAACAGCATGAAAATGTTTCTGAATCAGAAGCCAGTGATGGGGGGAAAAAAAAGCCAACACACTGACATTGGTTTTAAAAACAAGAAACAAAAGCATGGGCACTGCAGTCAACGATACTTGTAAAAGCACACAGAAAAAAATCCTGTGGTGAAGACAGTTACAGAGAACTACTTTTGACAGATTACAATGGGGGATTGGTGTGTGTGTGTGTGTGTGTGTGTGTGTGTGTGTGTGTGTGTGTGTGTGTGTGTGGAGACAGATAAATCTGGACATAGAAACTGTGAAGCATTGAAGAGGTTCACAAATGTTGATACCCCAGATAACATGTACTTGCTGACTGCCACCTCCTCAAAACCTTGGGGGATTGATGTTTTTGTTATGTTTTTAGTGTTTTTTTTCCTCCATCTTGGTTTTTTACTTTCAAACTGAATTACTAATCTTTATATATATATTTTTTTAACTTATTAATAATGATATTCATTTAATATAACAGATGGGATCACATTAGGACAAAAACATCAATCAAGTCATGTGTGCCTCCACTTCATGTTTGTGAAAATAGTGTTTGTAACATTCAAAGAGTATTTCAGCAAACCATGAATTCTGAACAAGGAAAAGAGGACCTGATGGGTTTGCGGAAATGTCGCTACATTCCTGTTTCTGAAAACATCCAGTATACAACTGAAAATTGGAGTGCCACTGCTGGGGGGTACTTTGAGGCTTTGGCAGGTCTGGGGAGGGGGGAGGGAGCGATGATTTGATGATTATTGAGAGAGAATACACTCGCTTATCCTTTGTTAGAGACCAGGCATTAAGCGCTTAACAATCTGCCCTCTCATTTACGTAACAGACGGCCTACCTGGCTAAATCCAACCGAAGAGCTGCCTTCTGGCATTACTTTAAGTGATTTCCCATGTCATTCAGTGGAATATTAGTCACTGTCTTTTTGTCACTCATTCTTTTGATTTTTTTTTATTACAGAAGACATGCTGCATGTTTGTATGTGCCATCCATAGCAAGGCTAAACTGGCATCTTCCAAAAGTTGATTAGGGGATTTTATGGGTGTGTAAGATATTGTGAGTTTGTTCACACATGAACCTCAGTTATATAGTCTCATTTGAGGGATATTTCAGGTAATGGAGTCAGAACCAGTGTTAACACTGAAGGAAAGTCCCCCCTTGGCTTTTATCTTTACAGAGGGAGCCAAAGGGTGACATGCAGTGACACAGTTTAGATATCGAACACTGTGGACATGGAATCAAAGGGTGACATGCAGTGACACAGTTTAGATATCGAACACTGTGGCCATGGAATCAAAGGGTGACATGCAGTGACACAGTTTAGATATCGAACACTGTGGCCATGGAATCAAAGGGTGACACAGTTTAGATATCGAACACTGTGGCCATGGAATCAAAGGGTGACATGCAGTGACGCAGTTTAGATATCGAACACTGTGGACATGGAATCAAAGGGTGACACAGTTTAGATATCGAACACTGTGGACATGGAATCAAAGGGTGACATGCAGTGACACAGTTTAGATATTGAACACTGTGGACATGGAATCGAAGGGTGACATGCAGTGACACAGTTTAGATATCGAACACTGTGGACATGGAATCAAAGGGTGATGTGCGATGACACGGTTTAGATTTAGAAAACTGGCTGCTACCTTTGCTGTGGACACTGGGGGGAATCAAAAAGTGACATAGTTTAGATATAGTATTCTTACTTTTTATCTTTAGCGTCAGCATTTTGGGAGCCGAAGAGCAGGAAGTGGTGACATAAGTGAGATAGAGAACACTGCCTTTTAGTGTCAGTGTGGAGAAGAAGAGAGGGGGGGATTGGGGGTGGGAGGATGGTACCGGGTAGGGACCATCGACACAGATGAGATATGGAACACTGGCTTTTAAGTTTTACTGTGGGAGAAGAAGGGTAGTGAGGAATGGGGTTGGTGGGCATAGTAGGGACCAAGGACACAGGTGATACATAGAACACTGGCTTCTAGTGTCACTGTGTACACTGGGTGCCAAAGGGTTGAGAGCAGGGACGCAGGTAAGACATGGGATTGTGGCATTTAGTGTCACAATCTACATGTAACAACCAGATTACAACTCTTTCATGTTATTGTTTGTTTTTGAACAGATAGCAGTGGGTCCATAACTAAAAACTCATCTGGAGCATGTTTCATGAGAATTTATTCAACACACATGTATCTTCTTCCTCTTATTAATTATCTTGTTGGTTGTTGCTTCAACGCTTGTGGTTGGTTGGTTTGAGGGTTTGGTTGGTAAAATCATTATTATCTTTTTTCATGTTATGGCTCTTACAGTGATGTGTGTTCTCGTTGTCGGTGACAAGAAGTGGTTGGATGGTCTTTTCGTCTTTTATTCCCCAGTTATTACAGATTCAGTGTTTCTGGATTTTAAAAAAAAAAAAAGTTTCAGCGGTTGATGAGTTGGTCTTTTTGTTGTTGGTTTTTTGATTCAATGGTTGTGGTGGATGGTTTGAGGTCTGGTTGTTGATTATACTGTTGTTGATGGTTGATGGCTGTTACTGATTGCTGTTGTTGATTGATGGGACTGGTTGTGATTGGATGGTTAAATCTGGTTGTTGATTGGATTGGACTGGTTGTTGATTGGATTGGACTGGTTACTGATTGGATTGGACTGGTTTTGATTGATTGGACTGGTTGTTGATTGGATAGGATGGATGGGACTGGTTGTTGATTGGATTGGACTGGTTGTTGATTGGTTGGACTGGTTGTTGATTGGATGGGACTAGTTATTGATTGGATTGGTTGTTGATTGGATTGGACTGGTTGTTGATTGGATTGGACTGGTTATTGATTGGATTGGATTGGACTGGTTGTTGATTGAATTGGACTGGTTGTTGATTGGATAGACTGGATGGTCACTGGTTGTTGATTGGATTGGGACTGGTTGTTGATTGGATTGGACTGGTTGTTGAATGGATGGGACTGGTTGTTGATTGGATTGGACTGGTTGTTGATTGGATTGGACTGGTTGTTGATTCGATGGGACTAGTTGTTGATTAGATGGGACTGGTTGCTGATTGGATGGGGTTGAATGGGACTGGTTGTTGACTGGATGAGACTGGTTGTTGATTAGATGGGCCTGGTTGCTGATTGGATGGGATTGAATCGGACTGGTTGTTGATTGGATTGGACTGGTTGTTGATTGGATTGGACTGGTTGTTGATTGGATTGGACTGGTCATTGATTGAATTGGTCGTTGATTGAATTGGACTGGTTGTTGATTGGATTGGACTGGTTATTGATTGGATTGGACTGGTTGTTGATTGGGTAGGACTGGATGGGACTGGTTGTTGATTGGATTGGACTGGTTGTTGATTGGATTGGACTGGTTGTTGATTGGATTGGACTGGTTGTTGATTCGATGGGACTAGTTGTTGATTAGATGGGACTGGTTGCTGATTGGATGGGATTGAATGGGACTGGTTGTTGATTGGATTGGACTGGTTGTTGACTGGATGAGACTGGTTATTGATTAGATGGGACTGGTTGCTGATTGGATGGGATTGAATGGTACTGATTGTTGATTGGATTGGACTGGTTGTTGATTGGATTGGACTGGTTGTTGATTGGATGGGACTGGTTGTTGATTGGATTGGACTGGTTGTTGATTGGATGGGACTGGTTTTTGATTGGATGGGACTGGTTGTTGATTGGATGGGACTGGTGTTGATGTTGTTCCCTTGTTATTAATTCAGTGGTTGATCGGATAGTTTTTTTTTCGTTGTTTTTTCCCCTTGTTATTGATTCAGTGGTTGATGGGATGTTGTTTTTCCTTCATAGTTATCCACTCAGTTGTTCAGGGAATAAGTCTTTTTGTTGCTTTTCCCTCATTGTTATTCATTCAGTGACTAATTGCATATTTGTTTTCATTGTTTTTCCCATGTTATTGATTCAGTGGTTTATTGTCCTCAGCTTTATTGATGCAGTTGTTGATTGGATGGACCTTTTTGTTGTTGTTTTTTCCCATTTTTTATGATTTAGTAGCTGATCAGATGTCTTGCGTTGTTTTCACATTTTTATGATTCAGCCATTGATTTGGTAGTCTTTTGTTGTTGTTTACCAGTTGTACATGATGAAATGATTGATTGGACATTATTTCTTGTTGCTTTCCTGTTGATCATGATACTGTGGTTGATTAGATACTCCTTGTTTCTTTCATCACAGGGCCATCCATAGCAGTGTATATGTGGTCCTGCAGGTATTTGAAAGATGACACATTCTAAAGGGCCATCATTAGTGATGTATTTGTTGTCAAGTAGGTAACTGAAAGATGACATTCCACGGGACCATCCTTAGCAATGTATGTGTATCTGATGTTTGAAAGATGACACATTCCTCTGAGTGATACTGAGCGATGTATGTGTATCTGATGTCTGAAAGATGACACATTCCTCCGAGTCATACTTAGTGATGTATGTGTATCTGACGTCTGAAAGATGACACATCCCAAAGGGCCATCCTTCATGATGTATGTGTATCTGATGTCTGAAAGATGAAACATTGCTCTGCGCCATCCTAAGTGATGTTTGTGTATCTGATGTCTGAAAGATGACACGTTCCTCAGGGCCAACCTTAGCAATGCATATGTGATCCTGTAGGTATCTGAAAGATGACACATTCCACCGGAGTATCCTCAGTGAATTTATGTGTAGACCTATAGTTTTCTGAAAGGTGACCCATTGCACTGGGGCATCTTTGTGGTCCTGTGGTTACATGAAAGGCTATGGAGGGACATTCTACAATTATCTGATCTCTGAAATGATGACACATTGTGCAGGGACATTCTACAGTTATCTGATCTCTGAAAGATGACACATTGTGCAGGGACATTCTACAGTTATATGATCTCTGAAAGATGACACATTGTGCAGGGACATTCTACAGTTATCTGATCTCTGAAAGATGACACATTGTGCAGGGACATTCTCAGTTCTGTGTGTGGCCCTATAGTTATCTGAAAACACATTGTGCAGGGGCATTCTCAATGCTGTGTGTGGCCCTACAGTTACCTGAATACACAGTTCTCTGACTACAGATTGTGCAAGGCATCCTCTGTGATGCTATGTGTGGTCCTATAATTTTCTGACTACACATTGTGCAGGGGCATCCTCTGTGATGCTGTGTGTGGTCATATAATTCTCTGACTACACATTGTGCAGGGCATCCTCTGTGATGCTGTGTATGGTCCTATAATTCTCTGACTGCACATTGTGCAGGGCATCCTCTGTGATGCTATGTGCGGTCCTATTATTCTCTGACTACACATTGTGCAGGGCATCCTCTGTGATGCTATGTGTGGTCCTATAATTCTCTGACTACACATTGTGCAGGGCATCACAGTGATGCATGTGGTCCTCTAGTACTCTGACTACATGTTGTGCTGGGCATCCTCTGTGATGCTGTGTGTGGTCCTCTAGTTCACTGACTACACATTGTGCAGGGCATCCTGTGTGATGCTATGTGTGGTCCTCTAGTTCTCTGACTACACATTGTGCAGGGCATCCTGTGTGATGCTGTGTGTGGTGCTCTAGTTCTCTGACTACACATTATGCAGGGCATCCTGTGTGATGCTGTGTGTGGTCCTCTAGTTCTCTGACTACACATTGTGCAGGGACATTCTCAGTGATGCCGACATGCAAGGGATGAGCCAGGTAAAAACCAGTGTATGTTAAACATAGGTAAGGCAGGTGTGGCATCATGCTCTGGCAGCCTGCTGTGCCTTGCCTGGCACTGCTCTGATTCTGGGCTGGTTAGCTGGTTTATTGGACTGGGCTTGTGAATGGCAGCTCCATCTCTCACATCTTCCCAGTGGCATTTTCCCCAACCCTGTGCCCTTGGCAGTCCAGTGTTCAGCCCTGTGGCACTGTGGAGTCACCCACCAGGGGAAACCTGGTTTTGCTGGTGAATATCTGGTCTGTGTGGCTGATGTTGGGTCCCTGCAGGCGCTACTCCTTTTCCTGGGCATGACATGAATTTTCACCCTGCATGATATGTGTTCCAACACTGCATGTCAGTCCAGGGCAACAGTTTGCTGGGTGTGCTGACAGTGAAGATCCCAGTGTGAAGTTCCTGCCACTACATCACAGAAAGACCAGGCTGAAATAGAGGTCACCAGTTTGTTGATGTCATGATCGCCAGGGAGATGGAGGAGTTTGGTATTGAAGATGTGCGCTTCCAGTAGGACTTAGGACTGTACTGCATTCCTGTGCTGGTTTCATGATCTGTTCTGCTATGAAATGGATCCAAGAGATGCAGACACTTGACAGGAGTGCTCATGAAGTTTGAATACCACCTCCAAAGACTCCTGCATGGAATCGTTTGCCACCAGACTGACATGTACAGTAAAGTCTGTAATAATGACTAATAACTGTTTACCATCAGAGTGACATGCACAGTGAAATCTGTAGTTGTGACTGAGAACTTTGTGCCTCCACAATGACCTGTAAAGTGTGTAGTGATGACTAAAAACATTGTGCCACCACAATGACCTGTAAAGTGTGTAGTTATGACCAAGAACCTTTGTGCCACCACAATAACCTGTGAAGTGTGTAGTTATGACCAAGAACCTTTGTGCCACCACAATGACCTGTAAAGTGTGTAGTTATGACCAAGAACCTTTGTGCCACGACAATGACCTGTAAAGTGTGTAGTTATGACTAAAAACATTGTGCCTCCACAATGACCTGTAAAGTGTGTAGTTATGACTAAAAACATTGTGCCTCCACAATGACCTGTAAAGTGTGTAGTTATGACCAAGAACCTTTGTGCCACCACAGTGACCTGTAAAGTGTATAGTTATGACTAAAAACATTGTGCCACCACAATGACCTGTAAAGTGTGTAGTTATGACCAAGAACCTTGTGCCACCACAATGACCTGTAAAGTGTGTAGTTATGAGCAAGAACCTTGTGCCACCACAATGATCTGTACAGAAAAGTCTGCAGTTGTGATCAAGAACCTTGTGCCACCACAATGACCTGTACAGTAATGAAATGACACACTGGATGGCCAGGGACCATTGCGGCCAGATACCGGTACATATACTTTGGCCACATCTGCCTTAATTTTCATTTAAGCGTCATGGTCATACATTAATTGAGAAAGCAAGACAGTGATGAATATCAAGCAAAACAGATATTACTTATTGTTTGGGAATGTTATTTATGGTGTATGATTACCTTTCTCATGATGAAAACGATTTGCGATCAGGAGAAAGTTATGGTAATCAAATTATCTGGAAATGTTATTCATGGTATGTAATCAACTACTTTTCTCAAGATGAAAATTAATAGTGTTCAGGAGAAAGTTATATTCATCTTCTGACACTTGTAGTGTGCCATATTGTCATTGGTTGTGTTCAGCTGACCTGCAGGAAAAGCTTCAGGAGCTTGTTCAGCAACTGGAGGAGATCCGGGAAAAACGTCTGGAGCTTGAGTCCCAGATGGCTGAGGAGGACAACGATATGATGAGAGTGAGTCCTCACCTCACACACTGTTCCTGAATCAGTCCTCACCTCACACCCTGTTCCCAAATCAGTCCCACACCCTGTTCCTTAATCAGTCCTCACACCCTGTTCCATAATCAGTCCTCACCTCACACCCTGTTCCTTAATCAGTCCTCACACCCTGTTCCTTAATCAGTCCTCACCTCACACCCTGTTCCTTAATCAGTCCTGACACCCTGTTCCTTAATCAGTCCTGACATCCTGTTCCTTAATCAGTCCTGACACCCTGTTCCTTAATCAGTCCTCACCTCACACCCTGTTCCTTAATCAGTCCTCACCTTACACCCTGTTCCTTAATCAGTCCTGACACCCTGTTCCTTAATCAGTCCTGACACCTGTTCCTTAATCAGTCCTACACCCTGTTCTTAATCAGTCCTGACACCCTGTTCCTTAATCAGTCCTCACTCACCCTGTTCCTTAATCAGTCCTGACACCCTGTTCCTTAATCAGTCCTCACCTCACACCCTGTCCTTAATCAGTCCTGACACCCTGTCCTTACAGGTCCTCACACCCTGTTCTTAAGTCAGTCCTCACACCCTGTTCCTTATCATTCCTACACCCTGTTCCTTAGATCATCTACACCCTGTCCTATCAGCTCCATACACCCTGTTCCATGCATCTACACCCTGTCCATAACATCACACCCTGTCCTAATTCATCACACCCTGTTCCATAGTCATCACACCCTGTCCCTATCAGCCACAAACCTGTCCATAGCATCACACCCTGTCACATGCACCATCCACACCTGTCCCATAGCATACCATCACACCCTGTCCCATAGTCATCATCACACCTTGTCCCATAGTCATCACACCTGTTCCATATGTCATCACACCCTGTCCCATAGCCAGCCATCAATCCTGTCCATAGCCATCACACCCTGCCCATAGCCAACCATCACACCCTGCCCCATAGCCAACCATCCACACCTGCCCCATAGCCATACTGTCCATCACCCTGTCCCATAGCCATCACACCCTTGCCCCATCACCTGCCCATACCCATCACACCCTGCCCCATAGCCACCATCACACCTGTCCCATAGCCAACTGTCACACACCCTGTCCCATAGCACATCACCCTGTCCCATAGCCATCACACCCTGCCCATAGCCATCATCACACCCTGCCCCATAGTCCACCATCACACCCGTCCCATAGCCACGCACACCCGTCCCATAGCTATCACACCCTGTCCCATACCCATCACACCCTGTCCCATAGCCATCATCACATCCCTGCCCCATAGCCAGTCATCACACCCTGTCCCATAGCCATCACACCCTGTCCCATATCAGCCATCACACCCTGTCCCATAGCCAGTCATCACACCCTGTCCCTACAGTCATCACACCCTGTCCCTATAGCCATCACACCGCCCTGTCCGTCCATCAACCCTGTCCTAGGTCATCACACCCTGTCCCATAGCAGTCA
The DNA here is from genome assembly GCA_033310375.1 of Conus canariensis. Taxonomy (NCBI): domain Eukaryota; kingdom Metazoa; phylum Mollusca; class Gastropoda; order Neogastropoda; family Conidae; genus Conus; species Conus canariensis. The sequence continues at coordinate 29,911,507 of CM065720.1, forward strand.
TCACATCCCTGTCCCATAGCCAGTCATCACACCCTGTCCCATAGCCAGTCATCACACCCTGTCCCATAGCCATCATCAACCCTGTCCAGATCATCACACCCTGTCCCATAGCCAGCATCACACCCTGTCCCATAGCCAGTCATACAACACCCTGTCCCTATAGCATCACACACCTGTCCCATAGCCATCACACACCTGTCCCATAGCTCACACCGTTTCCCATAGCCACCACACCTGTCCCATAGCCACACCTCCATACCATCATCACACCTGTCCCATAGCCAGTCACCACACCCTGTCCCATAGCCAGTCACCACACCCTGTCCCATAGCCACCACACCCTGTCCCATAGCCACCACACCCTGTCCCATAGCCAGTCATCACACCCTGTCCCATAGCCAGTCATCACACCATGTCCCATAGCCATCACACCCTGTCCCATAGCCACCACACCCTGTCCCATAGCCACCACACACCTGTCCAATATCCAGTCATCACACCCTGTCCCATAGCCAGTCATCACACCATGTCCCATAGCCATCACACCCTGTCCCATAGCCAGTCATCACACCCTGTCCCTTAGGCATCACACCCTGTTCCATATCCATCACACCCTGTCCCATAGCCAGTCATCACACCATGTCCCATAGCCATCACACCCTATCCCATAGCCAGTCATCACACCCTGTCCCATAGTCATCACACCCTGTCCCAAAGCCAGTCATCACACCCTGTCCCATAGCCATCACACCCTGTTCCATAGTCATCACACCCTGTCCCATAGCCAGTCATCACACCATGTCCCAATAGCCATCACACCCTGTCCCGTAGCCATCGCACCATGTCCCATATCCAGTCATCACACCATGTCCCATACCCAGTCATCACACCCTGTTCCATAGCCATCACACTGTTCCATATCCAGTCATCACACCCTGTCCCATAGCCATCACACTGTCCCATAGCCAGTCATCACACCCTGTCCCATATCCAGTCATCACACCCTGTCCCATAGCCAACCATCACACCCTGTCCCGTAGTCATCACACCCTGTCCCATATCCAGTCATCACATCCTGTTCCATAGCCATCACACCCTGTCCCATAGCCATCACACCCTGTCCCATAGCCAACCATCACACCCTGTCCCATATCCAGTCATCACACCCTGCCCCATATCCAGTCATCACACCCTGCCCCATATCCAGCCACCACACCCTGTCCCATAGCCAGTCATCACACCCTGCCCCATATCCAGTCATCACACCCTGCCCCATATCCAGTCATCACACCCTGTCCCATAGCCAGTCACCACACCCTGTCCCATAGCCACCACACCCTGTCCCATAGCCAGCCACCACACCCTGTCCCATAGCCATCACACCCTGTCCCATAGCCATCACACCCTGTCCCATAGCCAGTCATATCCAGTCTCACATCCAGCCTCAGCTTACACCCTGTCCAATAACCAGACAGGTGACAATGTTCTGCACACCCATTCTCTGCCAGTTGGATTGATTTCCAGATTCCTCTGTTCATGTGTTCACCATTTATAAAAGACTATCTGAGAAAGGAGAGGAGAAAGTTCTGTTGTCATTCCAAAGTCATCGAATTATTGTCATCCTTGATTTAGTTCACAGGATGCAGGTGATGAGTTACTGTTGAGGTGACCTTATTGAGGAAGATCTGATGTGGCAGAGGTGATGTGTTAATGTTGAGGTGACCTTTCTGAGGTGTTCTTATCTGATGGTGATGTGTTAATGTTGAGGTGACCTTTCTGAGGTGTTCTTATCTGATGGTGATGTGTTAATGTTGAGGTGACCTTACTGAGGTGGTCTTTTCTGGTGGAGGTGATATGTTAAATGTTGAGGCGACTTCACTGAGATGGTCCGATGTGATTGATGTGATGTTTTAATGTTGAGGTGACCTTACTGAGGTGGTCTTATCTGATGGAGGTGAAGTGTTAATGTTGAGGTGACCTTACTGAGGTGGTCTTATCTGGTGGAGGTGATGTGTTAAATGTTGAGGCGACTTCACTGAGATGGTCTGATGTGATTGATGTGATTTTTAATGTTGAGGTGACCTTATTGAGGTGGTCTGATGTGATCGACGTGATGCGTTGAATGTTGAGGTGACTTCACTAAGATAGTCTGATGTGAATGACGTGATGTGTTAATGTTGACGTGACCTTACTGAGGTGGTCTTATCTGATGGAGGTGAAGTGTTAATGTTGAGGTGACCTTACTGAGTGGTCTTATCTGATGGAGATGATGTGTTGAATGTTGAGGTGTCTTCACTGAGATAGTCTGATGTGATTAACGTGATGTGTTGAATGTTGAAGTGACCTTACCGAGGTGATCAGACATGATGGTGTTGTTGCATACATAAATTCTGACATGATTGAGCTTGTATGTGTATAGATGATCTAAGTGTGAGTTTTTAAAGTTGTGTGAATGTAAACATCCTACTCGAGTGAGACTGTGAGTGTAAACAAATGACTTTATTTAGGCCATGTAGGTGTCGATAGGCGAACTTAGTCCGGGAGTATTGTGTTAACAGTTAACTTTGTAAGGCTCTATATAGTCAATAGGTGACCTTAGTAAGGCTGTGTGATGTCAATAGGTGACCTTAGTAAGGCTGTGTGGTGTCAATAGGTGACCTTAGTAAGGCTGTGTGATGTTCCAATAGGTGACCTTAGTAGGGCTGTGTGATGTCAATAGGTGACTTTAGTAAGGCTGTGTGATGTCAATAGGTCACCTGAGTAAGGCTGTGTGGTGTCAGTAGGTTTGAGGTTGTGTTTGTGCATATAGGCAGCCATAATGAGGTCGTGTGATGTTAATAGGTGACCTGAGTAAGGAGGTGTGGTGTCAATAAGTGACCTGAGTAAGGCTGTGTGATGTCAATAGGTGACCTGAGTAAGGATGTGTGGTGTCAATAGGTGACCTGAGTAAGGAGGTGTGGTGTCAGTAAGTGACCTGAGTAAGGCTGTGTGATGTCAATAGGTGACCTGAGTAAGGATGTGTGGTGTCAATAAGTGACCTGAGTAAGGATGTGTGGTGTCAATAAGTGACCAGAGTAAGGCTGTGTGATGTCAATAGGTGACCTGAGTAAGGCTGTGTGATGTCAATAGGTGACCTGAGTAAGGATGTGTGGTGTCAATAGGTGACCTGAGTAAGGATGTGTGGTGTCAATAGGTGACCTGAGTAAGGCTGTGTGATGTCAATAGGTGACCTGAGTAAGGATGTGTGGTGTCAATAGGTGACCTGAGTAAGGCTGTGTGATGTCAATAGGTGACCTGAGTAAGGTTGTGTGGTTGTCAGTAGGTGACCTTAGTAAGGCTGTGTGGTGTCAATAGGTTTGAGATTGTGTTCTTGCTTATAGCAGCCATGATGAGGTCGTGTGATGTTAATAGGTGACCCGAGTAAGGGTGTGTGGTTGTCAAAAGGTGCCATTGACACTGGTGTCAACAGGTGACCTTTATGAAGCTTGTTAGTGTCACTAGATGACCTTAATAACAATGGGTGGATGTCAGTAGATTACCTAAAGAACAATGTGTGGGTGTCAATAGATGACCTTAATAACAATGTGTGGGTCTCAGTAGTGGGTGTCAATAGATGACCCAAATAACAATGTGTGGGTATCAATAGATGACCTTAATAACAATATATGTCAGTAGGTGACCTTAATAACAATGTGTGGATGTTAGTAGACCTTAATAACAATGTGTGGGTGTCAGTAGATGACCTTAATAACAATGTGTTGGTGTCAATAGATGACCTTAATACAACATATGGGTGTCAATAGATGACCTTAATAACTATGTGTGGGTGTCAATAAATGACCTTAATAAACTTGTATGGTTAACAGTAGTTGACCATAATAGCGATATGTGGGAGTCATTTGGTGACGGCAGTGTCATATCAGTAGGTGACCTGAATGAGCCTGGGTTGAGTCAATTGGTGACCATAGTCAGACTGTGTCAGGAGATGACCTTCATGAGGCTGTGTGATGTCAGTAGATTACCTTAATGAAGCTATGTAAGTGTCAATAGATGACTTTAATTAGGGTATGTGGTGCAAGTAGATGACCTTTATGAGGTCATGTGGTGTGAATAGATAACCTCAGAGAGGCTGTGTGATGTCAAGAGATGACCTTAATGAGGCTGTGTGATGTCAATAGATGACCTTGATGAGGCCGTTTGGTGTCAGTAGATTACCTTAATGATACTATATGGTGTAAATAGTTGACTCTCACCATGCTATGTGGGTGTCAGTGGGTGATTTTAGTGAGGCAGTGTGAGTGTCAATAGGTGACTACAGAGAGACTTTGCAGGTGTCAATAGGTGACCTTAATGAAGCTGTGTGGATGTCAGTAGGTGACCTAATGAAGCTGTGTGGATGTCAATAGTGCCTAAATGAAGCTGTGTGATGTCAATAGGTGACCTTAATGAAGCTGTGTGGATGTCAGTAGGTGACCTTAATGAAGCTGTGTGGATGTCAGTAGGTGACCTTAATGAAGCTGTGTGGATGTCAGTAGGTGACCTAATGAAGCTGTGTGGATGTCAGAGGTGACCTTAATGAAGCTGTGTGGATGTCAGTAGGTGACCTTAATGAAGCTGTGTGGATGTCAGTAGGTGACCTTAATGAAGCTGTGTGGATGTCAGTAGGTGACCTTAATGAAGCTGTGTGGGTGTCAGTAGGTGAGGGTAGTAAGGCTATATTGGTGTCAACAGTGAGCTTTATGATGCTGTGTTGCTGTCAACAGAGTTTAATTAGGCCATGTTGCTGTCAACAGTTTAATGAGGCTATGTTGCTGTCAACAGATTTTTTTTAATGAGGCTATGTGGGTGTCAACAGTGAGCTTAACGAGGCTATGCGGGTGTCAGCAGATGAGTGTCTTGAGACTGTGTGTCAGAAGGTGAGGTAAGGCTATGTGGTATCAACATGTGACCTGTATCAGGTGTGCAGTGAGCAGTGTGCAGATGCCTTTAGACCCCTGTTTTCCTGCTGCACACACAGACACTGACTTGCATGTCCTTGCCAGTTACACCCTTGTGCTTTATGAGACACACATATACCATCTGATACAGCTCTATATTAGTCACTTACGCAAAACAAACATGCTTTCTCTCACCTTTTCACTTGTACATACACACTCGCTCACTTATTTTCATACAGCTAATGAAATAGTTTCCTTTCTGTTCCACTCCAGGACAGAATTAGGGAGGACCTGGAGAGATTTTTACAAGAAGAGAGCGAGAAAGAGAAAGAGGTGAGTCAAGAATGTTTAGATTAAATAACAAGCAAAAAGGATCAACAGAGAAATGCTGACTTGCAGCACTTCTTGTATGTTTACTGACACATTTCTGTATGCATGCACACTCACACAAGCAAAACCTGTAGAAAACCAAACAAATGAAACAATCTTTTCGCTTTTATTTTTTCCTGTCTGAATTCAAGTCTCCCCTCAGTTTTTACCCCAACTGTTTTTGTACTCTCCGGTTTTCACAAGAATTTTTATGGGTCCCAATTTTTTCTACTTTATTTTTTGCTTAATTTCTTCTTTCCTGTATTTTTTCCCTTGAATTTTTTTTCACTTTATCTTTATTTCCTCCCAGTAATAAGAGTCTTTCCTCTGTGTTTTGCTCAGTATTTTATGTTTACCATTTAGTACTGTGCAGTTGTATTTACTTGCATTTTAATAATCACATTTATATTTACATTCCTGTTAACTTTCTTTAATAGAGATAGGTTGCATGACATTTTCCTGCCCATTGGAAATCAAATTAAATTGCTTGTACATGTTTTGTTTCAAGGATACGAAGAAACTTACATGTTGCATAAGTCAGGGAGATTATGCACAGTTCTTAAAAAGTCTTTTCTTTTTCCAGTATGAGATTCTGTCTGCGATGTTAAACCAAGGATGACTGGGAAAGATGCCAGAGACTGGAGATGCCAGAGACTGGAGTGCAGTATAATGAGGTGTGTGTGCGCGTGCACGTGTGTGTGTGTGTGCCCCAAATGATCACAGTATAACGAATTACGTCTCTGTGTGTGTGGGTATCTATGTGTAAATGCCAAATGCTGGCAGCATAACGAGTTGTGTATGTGTCTGTGTGTGTACTCCAAATGAGATATGTCTGTGTGGGTGTGTGTAAGCCAAATGGGACACGTCTTTTACAAAAAATTTTTCGTATTTTCATAAGCGTAATGTTCGTAGAATATAATCATATAAATGCATACATATAAAGCAAAAAGAATATATGGAAGAATAATCAGAACCAAGTATACAAACAGAAACCAAATACACACACACACACACACACACCACACAGAGTCTAATTGGGGAAGAAAATATCCCTTTTCTTTTTTAAATTCTCTGATCGTTTATGCCATATCATTCGTAATTAGTTACAATTTGCCATTATGTATTTGAAACCTCCATGATATAGTCATTTTCATGGTTTATCAATGGTTCATAGCAGGCCCATTGTGCTAAAAAAAAGTAATATATTCTTGTGTGTGATGCTGTGTGTTTCTCCATTCTGTACCAATGTCTCAGCATCTGAAGTAATGTTTCAAATTGTGGATGGATATTATTCATTTTACATCTGTACATAAAACATTTAGCCAGTATAATCATGATATCAAACCCACATCTGTTTCATAGTCATTGAAATATCAAAAAACGATTAGCTTTTTCCAATTTTAAATCATATTGTTGCACTTTCTGTTCATATTATTTTTTGTTCAGAATTGTAGAACATAGCATTGCCAAAAAAGATGAAGAATTGTTTCCTTTTCGGTGTGATAAAAGTTGCATTGATCATCCTTACCAATCTTTTTTAGAATTGCATTTGTTGCTATTGTTCTCTAGACTATTCTAATCCAGAACCATTTTAGTTTCACTTCTTTTGTTTTATGTATTCAGTTCTTTTATGCATTTTGTTAAAGATCTTCTTCCAGTTCAAAGTCTTCTTAACCTTATCATTCCATTTGTTGCAACAGTTTGGTATTCAGTTATTCTTTGTTACAATATTATAGAATATTTTTGTTCCCTTTTGAACTGAGAAAATTATCTCTGTTGTTTTTTTCTGGCCTTATTAGATTCAATTTTGATTCCTTATATAGGTCGTGTACACCTGTAGTATGTAAGAAAATTTGTATAAGTATCATAAATTTGTCTAATTCTTCGAAAGCAAGGAAGTCACCACTTTCTTTTAAAAAGTGATGCTAAAAATTTATACCTTTGTTAATCCCTATGTTTGTAAATTATGGTTTTATTACCTAGTTGAATGTTATCATTGTAAAAGACCGATTCTAACAATAATTCTTCTAAAGTCGTGATGCTAATCTTATGTGAAAGAGATGCTTAAGCTTTCAGTGTAAGCTGCCAAAATGGATTTACTGCTGAACTGACTGGCAAAGATGATCCATGTATTTTTGTTTTGTATAGCAGGGTACATTTCAGTTACATGTTTTTCCATTTATGAGTGTTCAGTTTTAGCTTGCATATCCAAATTAATTTCAGACTTGAAATAAACCGTCTTATGTCGGGTGAACCAAGCCCTCCCTCTTTTTTTTTTTTTTTCTTTTTTTTTTTTACATTTTAACAACTTTTAGATTAATTGTGTCGTGTTTCTTTCTCCACATGAATCTGCAGCACATGATTTGCAACTCATTCATAAAAGTACCTGGTGGGTTAGGTAACGGCATCCACAACTGGTTAATCTTTAAAAGAATAAGAGTTTAGAGCTGCTACTCTTCCTAAGGGGGTAATTGACCTCTTAATTCAGGTATTAAACAGAATTTTGATTTCTGATAATTTATCATTGATTTAATCAGTCATCTAGATCTACAGTGAATCACACTCCAATTAATTCTTTTTTTTTTTTTTGATGGATTCCATCATAACTTTGAGTGGGGTAAGAACTTTGAGTGGGGTAAGAATCTGACTGAAGATCTTTTGCTACCTAACCAAATGGCCAAGGTACAGCCTTCATTAAGAGACCAGGTGTTCTAAAAGATTCAGTGGAATTGATTATGGTTTCGAATGACTCGGCATCACCCTATCTGTGTGTTACCGGCAGACTGGACTATTGCATGTTCCTCATTATTAACTGGAATACCATTGGTCAGCCTATTTCTTCTTATCATAATACCCAGCATTTCTGCACACACAGACAATAGATAGAGAGTAGATAGAGCCAAACTGGGTCACCTTGTCGGCAGCTTCTTTCTGTCTTAAACCATGGAGAATTTTGTCCTCAGATAAGATATGTCATTGTGTGTGTGTGTACGCCAAATAAGACGCGTCTGTATGTGTGTGTATGTCAAATAAGATTTGTCTGGATTTGTGCGAGTGTCTGTACACCAAATGAAAGAGAGAGGGAGAGAGAGAGAGAGTGTGTGTGCGCGCGTGCGTGTGCGCAAGATAAGATCTGTGTGTGTTTCCGAGTGTGTATGTCAAATGAAAATGGAAAATAAGATATGTCTCTGTGTGTTTCGAGTGTGTATGCCAAATAAAAATGGAACAAAGACTGTGTGTTTGTACTTTGTTCAAAAAGCCAGACAGAAAGTGTGTGTGTGTGTGATAAAGATGGACTCCGAATGGAAGTGGGACACTATTCAGTCATACAGCTAACCTACAATGGGACTGAAAGAAAAGAGAGAAAGACAGAGGTCAGTCACACACACACACACAGAGGAAACGGAAAAGAAAGCCAGAGGTCTGCCTGACACACACAGGGAAAGAGAGACAAAGAGAAAGCCAGAGGTCTGCCGACACACAGGGAAAAGAGAGAGACCCAGGAAAGAGCAAGAGAAGCCAGAGGTCTGCCCGACACACACAGGGAAAGAGAGACAAAGAGAAAGCCAGAGGTCTGCCTGACACACACAGGGAAATAGAGACATTGAGAAAGCCAGAGGTCTGTCTGACACACACAAGAAAAGAGAACTAGAGTGAAGGCCAGTGACCTTGGCACACACGCACACATTCTCCCGCATGTGCAGCACACACACAAACACCCAAATATGCAGGTTTCAGAAAGCAGGGCCAACAATTGGCAGTCCTTGTCAAGTTTTGTTCTTCTTCTTCTCTTCCTGAGCACTTTGTTAGTTTTGTCTAACACTTATGAAAAAAAAACCCGACCCATATAGTAGTTGTAGGAAAAAACTCAAGGGACAGCCTGACAGTAGGAGGCCTTCAGAGAAGGAATCCCTCAGTGTTTCAGTCCTGAATTTACACTCTTAAGGGACCAGTCTGCATCCAAGTTATGATACATGTCCTGAAGATCTGATTCTAGGTCTACTGTGCTTTCCTTGTCCAGGTCTGCTGTGTTTACTCCATCCAGTAAGCCCTCTTGATATCAAAGCTGTTCCAGACCCATGATTTGAAGCCTTTCATGTGGACGTTGTTGTTGGAGCTGGTGGCACAGTGTTTCCTTCTGCAGTGCAAACTACAGGTGCAACCTCATTAGGCACTTGGTTGTGCCTTCATGTGTCCCTTCCATGGATTAGCGCTGCTCTGCATGAACTCGGGATACGTTCCACTGTTTGCCCTGATTTCACCTGGTTTGAATTGCAGGGCAGGAATATACATACAGATCTCGGGATGATGGTGCTGCGTAATATATGTCATTCCAGCTGAGACAGTGGAGTGCATTTTCCCATGTCATCCACTACCACTGTTGGCCTCGCTGGACTCCCCTGAATTCTCTTTGCATTCTCTTTTTTCTTCAACTCCACTATTTCCATGTCTCTCTTTGCTTTACCTTTTGCCTTTGACCACCACATATTTCTGTTGACTACAGGCCTTCTCTGCTGATCTGTGTGACCAGTTGTTTTTCTGATCTGGAGGTGTTCCCTTGCCACACCCACTGCCTCCCAGAGTGTCCATGTCCTTCCACTCCATAGCTTGGGCTGGATCGATCTCACAGCCTTGTCTGTAGACTGGTCAAGCATTGTCAGTAACCTTGCTGAACCACTCTGTCCTCCTCCAGGATGGATTTTAGAGGAAGTCTCAGCTTTGGCAGCAGCAGAGCACAACATCAGTGAGACCAGATGGGACACCAAGCGGTTTCCTTATTTGTTGATTTTGGCCTCCACTGATTCCACTGTGCTAGTACTGATATTGTACATCAGCAGTGGCCACAATGCCTTTGAGATTTGCGTGAAATGCGGAAACCAGGCCTTGGTTAGCCAGGGAGTCTACACTGGTCTATTATCTGCAGGCTTTCAGCTGTCTTGGTTTCCTTTCCCATCTTTTGTGTCTTTCAAAAGTTATCCCACCTGCCAAGGCTCTCGACTGGTCCTTCCGTAACTGTTTAGAAATGGCTTGGTTGACTATTGTGAATATGACCAATTTTAGCTATCTTCTTTTTTGCAGGGAGATGATTCATTATTATTTTCTTTGGTTTAATATTCATCCTAAATGAAGCAACCAACTCATCAAAGTGCTTCAGTATTTTATTTGTTCATCTCCCATTGTGTCATCCATGAAGGCTTGTACAGGAGGCATTTGGTATCCATACCCGAGGGTTGCTAAACCTGTACAGCCCAGGCAGCTTTCAAGACGATCTCCATTGATAACACAAACAGTGTTGGAGAAACTGCACTGGCCACTGCTCTGCCAGCCTCCAGATCAATGCCACTGCTCTGCCAGCCTCCACTGTCTGCCAGCCTCCAGATCAATCCCACTCCAGATCAGTCCCACTGCTCTGCCAGCCTCCAGATCAATGCCACTGCTCTGCCAGCCTCCAGATCAGTGCCACTGCTCCTTGCATCTAGCCTCCAGATCAATGCCACTAGCATCCTGCCTAGCCTCCAGATCAATGCCACCGCTCTGCCAGCCTCCAGATCAATGCCACCGCTCTGCCAGCCTCCAGATCAATGCCACTGCTCTGCCAGCCTCCAGATCATGCCACTGCTCTGCCAGCCTCCAGGGGCCGTACTTACGTGTCGTGGGTAACGGGGAAGTTACCTACTACCTCGTTGTAAGCATGAAGGTCCGTTACTTGCAGATCCACATGTCGAGAGTAACCTTTAATCTCGTGGTTTGCAGTGGGTGAGGGGTGGGTAAAGTACAACGAGGATAGGGCATGAGTTCGCTGTCAGCCTGTGGGTTAGATCAAAACAAAGCCATTGGACACGTTCAATGATCACAAACTTCACGCAAAGTTTAGATTTCGTCGTCACAACATCTTCCAGCTGACAGACACTCTCCAAGAAGACAATGAATTTGATTTGCACAGACTGAGACACGGAACTCGGCCCCCTGCTCTACAAGTGAAGTGTGTCTGTAGCTCCCAAGTTCGTCTGCTACCATAGTTGGCTTAGCTCTTGGTGTGGGTGTGTGTGTGTGTGTGGGGTGTGTGTGTGTGTGCGTGTGTGTGTGTATGTGTGTGTAGGCTAAATCTGTCTTCGTGCCTGTGTGTGTCACTGTTACTTTGTGTCAGCGTGTGTATGTGTGCGTGTGTGTTTATGGCCTTTTAATAGTTTTATCAAACTTGTTTTTAGTTAAGCTGCTTTTTCAGTCTTTGTGTGTGTCTGTGTCAGTGTGTTTGTGGGCATGCGCAGAAGGTTGGGGGTTATTCAAGACATGCGCAGGAGGGAATCCCTTTTTTTATCTGACCTTCACCCTTGACTTTCTGGACACTTCGTAGGTAGAAACTGAGACAAAACCCAGAGGATATAAGTACGAAAGTAGAATGTGCTGAACCCACTGGGTTTGTACCCAGGAGTTAATCTCGTTGTAGAAGTAAGTTTACCAACGACATGTAAGTACGGCCCCTGATCAATGCCACTGCTCTGCCAGCCTCCAGATCAATGCCACTGCTCTGCCAGCCTCCAGATCAATGCCACTGCTCTGCCAGCCTCCAGATCAATGCCACTGCTCTGCCAGCCACCAGATCAATGCCACTGTCTCCATGCCTCTTGCTCAATGCCACTGCTCTGCCAGCCTCCAGATCAATGCCACTGCTCTGCCAGCCTCCAGATCAATGCCACTGCTCTGCCAGCCTCCAGATCAATGCCACTGCTCTGCCAGCCACCAGATCAATGCCACTGCTCTGCCAGCCTCCAGATCAATGCCACTGCTCTGCCAGCCTCCAGATCAATGCCACTGCTCTGCCAGCCTCCAGATCAATCCCACTGCTCTGCCACCCTGCAGACCAATCCAATCTGTTGTGTACTCATTTGTGGAGAACCTCACTGAGAGGCCGAGGAAGTTCTTTCTCACCATTTCTCTGATGTTCTTTGGGACATCATACATCTTGTGTGGAACTGATCCACATGCATTTGCCCGATCAGGTCACATCACATCAAGGTCCCGTTTCTTTGCCTTCACTCTTTAAATGTTTTCCCAAATCAGCAAGCGGCTTGTTCTGCACAACTAGTCATGCCTGGGATGCCTCCTCTCTCGACTGACAAATACAAATGTTCATTTTCTTTTAGGTATTCAGTCAGTCTGGCTGCCATGGCAGTGAAGAAGATTTCCTCCTTGATGTTCAGAAGCGAAACTGGTCTAAACTGCTCTGTCACTTAACTTTTGTTATTTCGGAATGTACATTCCATCAGTTAACATCCATAGGTCCCTGACCTTCAAGTTCCTCCATGCTGATCTTATTTTGTGGAGCCACACACAAGGACACTGCAACATTTGTTATACAGACGGAGTATTCTATTGGGTCCAGAATATTTGGCTTTCTTAACCACATTCTTCATCTCATCCAGTGCTAGTGGCATCTCATCCAGTGCTAATGGCATCTCATCCAGTGCCAGTGGTTTGTCAATGAACTCTTCCTCTGGCACTGCAGTCCGCACCAAGCCCTGGATTTCAAGTGGTGCTTCACACTGAGGATCAGAATATGTTTTCCAGAGATGCTGCTGAAGAGTTTTCTTTGTCCACTGTAAGAGTCCAGACTGTGGCTGCTCAAAGAGTTTTCTGGGAAACTGGAAGGGTTCTCTGATGAAACAAATGTGGATTTCTTTATTTATTTATTTATTTTTTCTTTTTTGTTGTTTTGTTTTTGTTTTGTTTTTTGGTTGTTTGTTTTTTTAGCTGAGGATACTTTCAGGTCTTCCCAGAGCTTCTCCAATCCTTTCTTGTTTAGAAGGACTTGGAACAGTTTGTTATCTGTCTACAAGTTCCATTCCTCTTACCTTATGTCTTTGACATAAGCCTTAGCTTTGAGTTTCAGATCGGTGTGAGGGATAGATTATCTGCACAACTCTTTCTTTGTGGCATTCTTGGCAAGTTGATCAACCACCTCATTGCCTTGAATGGCCACATGGCCAGGAACCTAATCAAGAACTGTGTTGTATCCAAAAGATACCGTACTTTACCATAAGATTTCAGAAGGGCGTACAGTTTGAATAATTTCAGAAGTTGAGGGTGCTTGAAGTTACGGCTGGCAATGGCCACCAAGGCAGAAAGAGAGTTCGACAAAATGAGAAAATCTTTGTTTTGATTTAGAGACCATTTCAAGAGCTAGGACCAAGGCGGTCAACTCAGCAGTGTAGATGGAGCTGTCAGTGGGAATGTGTTAAGAACATCTCTGAGGGGGATCTGTTGTGCAAAACACAGCAGAGGCAACTCCTTCCTCAGATTTGGAACCATTGGTAAAAATTCTTCTTGAGGATGGAAACTTTGAACACAGTTCAGCAGAAAAGGACTTGTACACCAAGGAGCTAGTGATATCTTTACGATATGAGGCTAAATCAGACTGATCTCCAGAGTGAGGAAAGTCCATGGTGGGTCATCAGGAAATTTAGACAAATCACACATGACTCCAAGGTTCATATCTGCATTGTTCAAATAGGGAAGCATATGAATTCCCAACGGTGGAATGGACCTAGGGTGGCCATTGAATTTCTTCCAGAACTTCGGGTCAAAAGCACAGTCATAAGCAGGGTTCTGAAAATAGATTCAAATAGTAGTTCAAGGTAAGTTTCAGCCGATTGTTCAAGAGGGATGGTTCACCTGCCTCAGCATACAGGCTATAAACAGGTGGTGCGGAATGCATGCAGACCGAGTTGAAGCCCTTAATGGTGGATGGTATTTAGAGTTTTCAGGTAGAAAGTCTGGCACAGCCGTACACTACACACTCATAGTCCAGTTTGGAGCAGATCAGAACCCTGTAAAGATGGAGAAGAGTTTTTTTCATCGGTGCCCCAATCCATGTGTGCCACAAGTCTCTGAATGTTCAGTGCTTTCTGACATGAAGTTTTCAAGCATTGAATGTGACTTAATACTATCTAGCTGTGAGCGACACGGACATCACGACTCCCTGCTGCCGCACGCTCGCGCATAGCACTCAGTCCCTGCCGACGCACATATTTGGCCACTTGTTAATTATTTTTACGGTAGCTAGACAACAACTGACAGTGTTGTGTTAGGCGTCATAGGAAAGAACAAACACTCAACTAATCGAACATAGTAATTTTGAACCATTTACTTTCAATGTGTATACACGACTGTGCGCTGAAAAACATGTCTGCCAAGTAAAAAAAATTCTTTGTTTACATTCTATTCCGTTCTTTTACACCACCAAATCAGAAGATGAAGGGATGGCTGCATCTTCAAACAATTCACTTTCCTCTTCTCTTTCATAGTTTTCTATCTCTCTACCACTCCCCTCATCACCAGATCCACTTTGTAATATGATTTCAAGCGCTTCATTGAACGAGAAATTGCAACTACCCCTTCGCCTGACCGACATTTTTTCTGGCACAGGAAACATGTGCCGCATGCGTGCTCAGCGAGGAAAGCCCGGTGCCACCAGTCCCTTTGTTTCAAAGCTGCTGGGGTCAGCCAAGTTCACAAAAGAGCACTGAAAGTAAGGTCTACAATTTGCTACGACATCCCCAAGACTAGATGCAGAGCTTATTTCCCTTGGATCATTTTATGGAAAAGTGTAGGAATTTTTTATGTTCCCATCAGCCGACAGTGGATGACACGGCAGAATGTACTGTCTGTCTGTCATCCAGCCTTGGCTGACGCGGCACAAGGGAAAGAAATCCCGTCAGGCACTATTGGCTGACACGGGTTAACCCTTTCACCGCCAGACGTTTTATTTTGCATAAATCCCCATCGCCAGCCATTTTTCCAAAAAGCTCTTATTTCATACCGGCATGTATGAAACGCAGATACCTCTGGAACTAAACAACCAATTCTCATGCTATATTTTTGTGAAATGGAGGAGATACACTGTATTTTTATTATAGTATAACCTGTAAGTAATGATTAGTCAACAACAATTTCAAATTTTTAGTAATTTCAAGTGCAAAAAAAAAAGCAAAAAAAAAAAAAAAAATTATTGTTATCTTTCTTCTCAGCGTAAGAAATGAAGAAAGCATGCCAACAAACTCTCAACAAGGGAGGAAAAATACTCCACTCACAATTGAAGACCAGAAAGTATGGTATATCCAACAGAAAAATGGAAGAAACAGCTGTAAATCCAACTACTCCAATAGCAGGGAACACACACACACACACACACACACACACACACACACACACACACATTCTTATGCCTAACTGGTACACATGAAAGAAAGAAAAAGGGAACACACACACACACACACACACACACACACACATCCCTTTCACTCTCACTGTTGAAAGCAATGTCTTTTTATGAAAACAAAGTCATTTATGTGCCTGTTGGTCTCTGAACCCTGGGGAGCCATTCAAACTGATCATAAGTCCCACTCAACCACATCTCTGCTGCTCACCTCTGACACGTGTCAGTCAGCCACGCCCCCTTCAGCCTCGACCTGCAAGCCAACTGTGTGTCAAGTTCATTGCCTTTTACAAGTCTTAGCTCGTCCCCTCACATACACTTTCAACAGTCAGTCACTGCTGGTTGGCTCAACGCCAAAACACTGGGCACATGCGATGAGCCGGCGTCTAATCTCTCGTCTGCTTGTCTCTCCCCACCACTTGGCCATGGTCCAACGCCTCACTTTGCAGTAATTCGGTCAAGCTCCCGCTATCCTATAATGTTTCCTGGTGACTATCTGGGTCTTCTTCACCTGAATCAGGATCAACTGACCGTCTCTTCAATATTTCCAGCACCTGATCTATAGTAAATGTACGGCCAGGTCGAGTTCGTGAAATGCTTCGTTGTGACATCATAGTGAATGGAAAAACACTCAGTATAAATCGTTAAAAAAACACTTGAACAGCGCTCAGACAAAGCAAATGGCTGTGAGCACAGGTCAGGGAATCCGCCAACCAGGCTTTTTATTGCTGGCTTTCTATCTCGTCAACTTGCAGAGTGAGAATATCAGGAGTTAGGTAACCCTAGTTGGTCACATTTCGGTGACGTCAGCGGTGAGCCATGTGGTCGCCGAAATGCGATGTCGGCGGCGTAAGGGTTAAAGTTCAGTTTCTGATTAAAAAAAAAATAAGTAGAAATATGGCTCCTTTCACAGCTAGAATGATGGATTTTTCCAGACCAATTTTACGATCAGCAAAAAAAAGACGATAATTGTGAAAGTGGATAGAGTTTTGGTGCTTGAAAAGGTAAACCCGTTTTCCTCGGCCCACTGTCGGATCTTCTCCACACAAAGTTGGAGTAACGCTGTGCGCTGGCATAAGAGACTCCAAGTGCACACACCACACACTTAAAATAACAAAACAGTAATCAAACATAGAAATAAGAGCTGCTTAATAATGGCAATTAAAAGATGTGTACCATTTCTGTTTCCTTATTTACTTTTTTGTCTAGAACAAATCAAAGACTTCTCTCATGAAAAGAAAATATTTCAGTTACGTTGGTACCTTTCTCTATGAAAAGATGTGAACGTTGGCAGGTTTAACATGCAGCACTCCCTCTCAGTTAGTTGCCATGCTCACCCAGTTCAGGCAAGCTGAACATGCTCAACTCCCTTTCAGTGAGGTGCCATGATCACTTTTTGGCAGGTTGCGCTCCATTTTTTACATCAGATGCTCCCACAGTGAAAGTGAGAAAAGGTGAAGGTTGCGTGCAATGCAAACCACTGCCTCCTGTGTGGGCAGGTTGTCTCTTTTGTTTGTCTTTTTCTTCACAGTTGCAGCCAAATTCAGAAATTCATCCTCACTTTCAGGTCTAGTGTAAGACATGAGTCTAGTTCTAATAAAGTGCTCTTCACAGAAATAATTAAGTCAGAACATCTCCACTCTTTTGACTAAGCAATCTGAAATGAACTGAATGATGAACTCCACACTAAAGAAGTCACATGACCTGTCAATCTGCTTACATCTTTCCTGAAAACTGATACAATTCCAAAATGGTGAGGGAAGCACAAGAACCAACTGCTTTTCTTTCATTTGACTAAGAGACTCACCAGCTATGAAAAGGGATTAACATAACACCGCATTCTCATTGACATACACTGAGAGAGGTAGTAATCCAAGTATAATGTCCAGAAATTAAAACTGCGGAAAGAACTAGGAGCTGCATTTATCCCTTGCACCCCTCTTAAATCCCCCCGGGAACTTTGCGGTTGGCAACTTTTCATGGACCAGATGCTGTGGCCCACTCTCTTCATGAACCAGATGCTGTGGCACACACTCTTCATGAACCAGATGCTGTGGCCCACATTCTTCATGAAATAGAACACACTAGCAGGAACTAGTAGACAGCTGTCCGTGACCACGTTCTGTTCCAAACTCACTTAAACTGATCAAAGAACTGTTCAGTTCAGTGGTTTATTTAATGTCTTTTCATCGCCAGATTATATTAGTCACTTGATCAAAGAAGTCACTACACAGTGGCCACTACAGCTGCACTAATTTGCCCAAAACAACAGAGTGAAGATGTTATTCAAGTATTGTTTACCAAAGAATCTATTTCCATTTGCTTACTATACTGTAGTTCAAAACTATTTAAACTCATAAACGATACAATTACTTAACTGTTCCCTACATTACTGTCAGGAATTGTGCCCTAGTTCCCGGTTGTTTTGTAAATTTATGGGGGGAGTGTGTTGGTGTGCAGGCTATGAGAAAAAAGGACATGTGGAAAAATGGATCGTTGTGCAGGCTACGAGAAAAAAGGATAGATGTGGAAATTGGCGCCTGTGCTGGCCTGTTCCTGTAAACCATGCAGCAAGCATGCATGCTGAGCGGTGAACAGAGAGTTCACTCCTGTTCCTGTAAACCTTGCAGCAAGCATGCATGCTGAGTGGTGAACAGAGAGTTCAGTCCTGTTCCTGTAAACCATGCAGCAAGCATGCATGCTGAGCGGTAAACAGAGAGTTCAGTCCTGTTCCTGTAAACCATGCAGCAAGCATGCATGCTGAGTGGTGAACAGAGAGCTCAGTCCTGTTCCTGTAAACCATGCAGCAAGCATGCATGCTGAGCAGTGAACAGATGGTTCAGTCCCATTCCTGTAAACCATGCAGCATGCATGCTGAGTGGTGAACAGAGAGTTCAGTCCATTCCTGTAAACTATGCAGCATGCATGCATGCTGAGTGGTGAACAGAGTTCAGTCCTGTTCCTGTAAACCATGCAGCATGCATGCATGCTGAGCAGTGAACAGATGGTTCAGTCCCATTCCTGTAAACCATGCAGCATGCATGCATGCTGAGCAGTGAACAGAGAGTTCAGTCCTGTTCCTGTAAACCATGCAGCATGCATGCATGCTGAGCGGTGAACAGAGTTTAGTCCTGTTCCTGTACACCATGCGGCATGCATGCATGCTGAGCGGTGACCAGAGAGTTCAGTCCTGTTCCTGTAAACCATGCGGCATGCATGCATGCTGAGCGGTGAACAGAGAGTTTAGTCCCGTTCCTGTACACCATGTGGCATGCATGCATGCTGAGCGGTGAACAGAGAGTTTAGTCCCGTTCCTGTACACCATGCGGCATGCATGCATGCTGAGCGGTGAACAGAGAGTTCAGTCCCATTCCTGTAAACCATGCAGCATGCATGCATGCTGAGCGGTGAACAGAGAGTTTAGTCCCGTTCCTGTACACCATGCGGCATGCATGCATGCTGAGCGGTGAACAGATGGTTCAGTCCCGTTCCTGTAAACCATGCGGCATGCATGCATGCTGAGCGGTGAACAGATGGTTCAGTCCCGTTCCTGTAAACCATGCGGCATGCATGCATGCTGAGCGGTGAACAGATGGTTCAGTCCCGTTCCTGTAAACCATGCAGCATGCATGCATGCTGAGCGGTGAACAGATAGTTCAGTGTGACTGATTTGTTACTTGTAAGACGGGTACCACAGAAGACTGGTTCAAGACAACTGTGGGAAAGAGGCAAGGCTGTTTACTCTCACCCACTTTTTTCAACATTTACATGGAGAGAATTATGACTGACGCACTGGAGGGACATCAAAGCTCAGTAAGCATTGGTGGCAGGATAGTAACAAACCGTCGCTTTGCCGATGACATTGACGGGCCAGCAGGAGAAGAGCAGGAACAAGCCAACTTAGCAGAACGCCTTGACAAAGGTTCTGCAGAATTTGGCATGGAGATCAGCACCGAAAAGAGAAAACTGATGAACAGCAACACCAACAGCATCAGCACTAACATCGCTATCATGGGAGAAAACTAGAGATGGTTCAAAATCACAAGTACCTTGGGTCAATCATTTTAGATGAGGGATCAAAACCTGAAGATCTCTCCAGAGTTGCACAAATGTCAGCAGCATTAGCCGGACTAAGAGCTATCTAGAATGACAGAAACATCACAATCAGTTCCAAGATCAGACTGATGTAATCCCTGCTCGTTGATATATTTCTCTATGCCCGTGAGATGTGGACTCTGATGTCTGAACTTGAGAGAAGGATTCAGGCATTAGAGATGAGATACTTTCACAAGAACTTCTGTATCTCATACAAAGTCCTCATTACCAACTTGGAGGTCCAGACCAGAGTAAGGCAAGCCACTGGACCATACAAAGACCTGTTGTCCATAGGAAAAGAAGGAAAATGAGATGGTACGGTTGTGTATTAAGATACAGACTTGCCAAAACCATTCTACAAGGAACGGTGCGAGGAGGCAGAAGTTTAGGAAGACAGAAAGAGATGGGAGGACAACATCAGTGCATGGACTTGCCTCACACACAATTGCCTGAAAGCATCTGCGAAACGGGAGGAGTGGAGTAAGCTGGTTTGAAAGTCTTATGTGGTGTCCCAATGGTCTTCAAGACTCTGGGATAGGTGAAAGGATGGGCAGTTAAAGCAGAGAGAAAAGACAGGTTGATGGCGCTACAGAGACAACGAGGCTCCGCATGTGTGCATACCTCTAGGTTTTTCTTTTTCAAAGACATGGGAGTTGTCTTATGTGATTATAGATTAAAGGCCACAATGGGCCTATTTTGATGAAACTTCAGGAACTTTTCTTCCCCAGGACAGAATAGGGTTGTAGTCTGTCTTCTGGTAGAGAAAGGCGCAGACACAGCATCTGTATCCTTTGTAAGTCGATGAGAGGTTGCAGAGATTGGACTGTGAAAAAGAAACTGTTATAGGTCTATGAAGACCAGGAGGCTTTGCAATAAGAGAATATTTTGTGCCGCCGTGTAAGTGTGAACCTTGAAAGAGAAAAGATTTGTTTTGAGTACATGAGGACTTGCTAATGTGTTTAATTAGAAATATGTCAGTATTATTTTTGTGAAAATAAAGTGGAAGGAATTTCATGTAAAAAGGTTTACTTGTTAATTAAAAGGAGAACTCCCTTTTGTTTGTCAAAGTGGTTGCTGCTGACGTTGCATGAGCAGGAGTCTGACACTTGTGACCCCGACCACAACTTCAACACTGACTGACAACTTTACCACCACTGAACTTACATTAGGGTTTATTCCCAGGGGAAAAAATGGAAAATACAGTAATATTTTGTTTCTTTCCCTCGCACTACCGTACTTAACATAATTGGTACTCTTTTATTTCCTTTTTGACAGTCTATAATATTCATTTAATGAGTGACAGTGTGTGCAAAAGTTGTCCTGTTTGTCGTTTATTGTTCATCCTAGTCTCCAGTTTATGGGAGGAAGATATAAAGATCTGCCTGCTCTTGGTTCCAGTTCCCTTCTTTTCAAACTCCCTCCACTCAACAACAGTCAGCTATCTATTGTGTACATTTTTAGCTCTTTTATGTAGGGTTTCCTGTTAGATTTTTGTGTTGAGCTCCTTCCTGTAAATGTATTCTAAATGTATTCTGGTTTGGTTTCTTGAACTTTTCATCTTCTTGGAATTGTTCTCATATTTCCCAGATTTTCTACCAAGATTTTGAAATATACCAGCAATTGTAAATCATAAGTTTCAATACTTCTTCACAGTTTCAGTAATGTAGATATACGCAAGTCAGAATTTCCAATTGTCCCTGCCTTTATGTTGTAAATCTTTGTGACAATGTTTCACAAAATCAAAAAATTCTTGAAACTGTTTTCAGTCCTGAACTTGGAATATTGTTGTAGGGGAGAGAAAGGACATTATGTTTGTTTGAGTGAATTAATATAATCTTTTGTATTTTCTTTTACCTAATTATATGTAATTATGAATTATTCCATTTGCGCCCCCCCCCCCCCCCCTCCCCTCCCTACAGACTCTTTGCTCATGCAACGTGGGCAAGCATAGACAAAACAAAGAGTTCCCCCTTTTAATTAAGAACTAAACTTTTTAAATTACTGACATAGAGCTCCTTTCACTTTGTTTTCACAAAAATTATACAAAGATATTTTCAATTAAACACATGAACAAGTCCTCATGGACTCAAAATAAAATATTCTCTTTCCAAGTTCACACTCACACCGCAGCAC
The DNA here is from genome assembly GCA_033310375.1 of Conus canariensis. Lineage (NCBI taxonomy): Eukaryota > Metazoa > Mollusca > Gastropoda > Neogastropoda > Conidae > Conus > Conus canariensis. The sequence continues at coordinate 29,933,257 of CM065720.1, forward strand.
AAAATGTTCTATTATCACAGGGTGTCCTGGTCCTCACAGACCTGTAACAGTTTCTTTTCCTGTGTCCAATCTCTGCAACCTCTTGTCGACCTCTTGTCGACTTATGAAAAATACACAAACTGTGCCTGTGCATCTCTCAACAAAAAATAGACTATGATCCTACTTTATCTGGCTGAAGAAAAGTTTCTGGGTTTTCGTCAATACGGGCCAGCCATGGCCTTTAACCTATAATCACATAAGACACCTTCCATGTCTTTGAGAAAAAAACAAACTAGGATACATATATGCTTGTGGAGCCTCGTTATCTTTACTGCACCATCTTTCCTCCCTGTGTCAACTACCGTTCACTGCTCAGCATGTGTGCTTGCTGCAAGGTTTACAGGAATGGGTCAGTGCAGGTGCAAACTTCAACATCCTTCCTCTTTTTCCAACAGCCTACACAAGCTAACCACGTTTTCTGTTGACACACTCCTCCCAGAAATCAACATACAAAGTCACCAGGAACTTGGCACAATTCCTGACAATCACAGATAGCTTTCATATACAACTACATCGAAATACATTTCAAAACATCCCTGAATTTTGTCACACTTTGCAACTCTTTGTCACACACTGATGTCACACACATCTTCATTTGTCCCCATCCCCCGCTTTCTTCAAGTGATCAAAGGACTGCACGGTGCGTTGAAGGCCTTCATCCAGGCTCCTCACTGGCTTGTAGCCCATGTCTTTTTTGGCTCGCTCACACAAATAGAAATGATGGGTGCCTGCCAGGGCCACTTTCATGGGGGTGAAGGTGGGGGTGAAAGTGATGAACGGACTGAGGACCTTGCTAAGGACCATCAGAAGGCCGGCGATGGCGTACACCAAGAGGTAGGGCAGATGGATGTGAGGAGCCTTGTACCCCAGTCCCTCCACTAGACGAGACATGAACGTCCAGAAGAAGATGGGCTCATCATTGGTGATGTGGTAAGCCTGGTGGAACAACCAATCATTAATGAGGCAGTAAATCTGAAAACAAACCACATGTGGTAACTCTGGTAAAATATGGTAAGTTTGTGATACAAAAGACAACTGGAAATGTGAGAAACCGATGATCATTGGTAATCTTATATAACACAGTAGCTCTTTGGTAATCACCATAATGTGGTTTTGTCTGTGAACCAATGACCTTTGGTAATGTACTATAATGTGGTTTAGTCTGTAAACTAATGACAATTAGTAATCTATCATAACATGATAAGCCTGTAAACCAATTACCTTTGGTAATCTACCATAAAGTGGTAAGTTTATAGACCAATGACCTTTGGTAATCTACCATAACCTGGTAAGCCTCTAAGCCAATGACCTTTAGTAATCTACTATAACATGGTAAGCCTATAAACCAGGTACCTTCAATAGTCTACCATAAAGTGGTTCACCTGTAAACCAGTGACAATTACTAATGTGGCACATCAACAACCATTATGGTAAACCTGGTGAGACAAACGACTCTCAGAATCTCTGGTGTAACAATTAACCTTGGATAATGTACTGAATGAAATGAACAACATTGGTAATGTGTTAAACCAATGACCATTCCAGATTTACCACAATGTGATAAGCTAGTGAAAAAATTAACCATTTGTAATGTGGTAAGCTAGTGAAAAAATTAACCATTTGTAATGTGGTAAGCTAGTGAAATAATCAACTTGTAATGTGGTAAGCTAGTGAAATAATCAACTTGTAAAGTGGTAGCTAGTGAAACAATCAACTTGTAATGTGGTAAGCTAGTGAAACAATCAACCATTCATAGTGTGGTAAGCTAGTGAAACAATCAACCATTCATAATGTGGTAAGCTAGTGAAACAATCAACCATTCGTAATGTGGTAAGCTAGTGAAACAATCAACATTCAAATGTGGTAAGCTAGTGAAACAATCAACCATTCGTAATGTGGTAAGCTAGTGAAACAATCAACCATTCATAATGTGGTAAGCTAGTGAAACAATCAACCATTCGTAATGTGGTAAGCTAGTGAAACAATCAACCATTCATAATGTGGTAAGCTGTGAAACAATTGAACCATTCATAATGTGGTAAGCTAGTGAAACAATCAACCATTCGTAATGTGGTAAGCTAGTGAAACAATCAACCATTCATAATGTGGTAAGCTAGTGAAACAATCAACCATTCATAATGTGGTAAGCTAGTGAAACAATCAACCATTCGTAATGTGGTAAGCTAGTGAAACAATCAACCATTCATAATGTGGTAAGCTAGTGAAACAATCAACCATTCGTAATGTGGTAAGCTAGTGAAACAATCAACCATTCATAATGTGGTACGCTCGTGAAACAATAACCATTCATAATGTGGTAAGCTAGTGAAACAATCAACCATTCATAATGTGGTAAGCTAGTGAAACAATCAACCATTTCATAATGTGGTAAACCTGGTGAAACAACACCATGGTAGTGTTGTAAGCTTGTGAAAACTACTACTGGTAATGTGGTGAACCGTGAAACAATCAACCAATAGTAATGTGGTAACTGGTGAAACAATCAACCATAGTAATGTGGTAAACCTGGTGAAACAATTGACACAATAGTAATGTGGTAAACCAGGTGAAACATTGACCAATAGTAATGTGGTAACCTGGTGAAACAATCAACCAATAGTAATGTGGTAACCTGGTGAAACAATTTGGACCAATAGTAATGTTGGTAACCTGGTGAAACAATAACCAATAGTAATGTGGTAACCTGGTGAAAAATTGACCATAGTAATGTGGTAACCTGGTGAAACAATCAACCAATAGTAATGTGGTAACCTGGTGAAAAAATGACCAATAGTAATGTGGTAAACCTGGTGAAACATTGACCAATAGTAATGTGGTAACCTGGTGAAACAATCAACCAATAGTAATGTGGTAACCTGGTGAAACAATTGACCAATACGATATATGTGGTAACTGGTGAAACAATTAACCAATAGTAATGTGGTAACCTGGTGAAACAATTGACCAACTGACGAATAGTAATGTGGTAAACCAGGTGAAACAATTGACCAATAGTAATGTGGTAACCTGGTGAAACAATTGACCAATAGTAATGTGTAACCTGTGGTAACCTGGTGAAACAATTGACCAATAGTAATGTGGTAACCTGGTGAAACAATTGACCAATAGTAATGTGTAATGGTGAAACCTGGTGAAACAATGACCAATAGTAATGTGGTGACCTGGTGAAACAATTGACCAATCTAGTAATGTGGTAAACCTGGTGAAACAACTCGACCAATAGTAATGTGGTAACCTGGTGAAACAATTGACCAACTACAATGTAATGTGGTAAACCGGTGAAACAATGACCAATAGTAATGTGGTAAACCATGGTGAAATAGATTGACCAACTGACCAATAGTAATGTGGTAAACCAGGTGAAACAATTCACCAATAGTAATGTGGTAACCTGGTGAAATATTGACCAACTGACCAATAGTAATGTGGTAAACCGGTGAAACAATTCACCAAACTGGACCAATGACCTGTCAAGTTGTGGTAACCTGGTGAAATGACCAACTGACCAATAGTAATGTGGTAACCTGGTGAAACAACTGACCAATAGTAATGTGGTAACCGGTGAAACAATTGACCAATAGTAATGTGGTAACCTGGTGAAACAATTGACCAATAGTAATGTGGTAACCTGGTGAAACAACTGACCAATAGTAATGTGATAACCTGGTGAAACAATTGACCAATAGTAATGTGGTAACCTGGTGAAACAACTGACCAATAGTAATGTGGTAACCTGGTGAAACAACTGACCAATAGTAATGTGGTAACCTGGTGAAACGATTGACCAATAGTAATGTGGTAAACCTGGTGAAACGATTGACCAATAGTAATGTGGTAAACCCGGTGAAACAACTGACCAATAGTAATGTGTTAAAACCAGTGAAACGACTGACCAATAGTCGTCTGGTAATGTACTTAGTCTGGTGAAACAATGACTGGTAAACCTGGTGAAGCAAATGGCCATTGCTGATGTAATTTTGGTGAAAGAAAAAATCATTAACATGATGAAGAGACTGCTGAAACAAATGACCATTGGTGATATTGTAATGATCCTTAATAATCTACTATAATGTGGTACTCCTGTACATCAACAATTATTGTTCATATAATGGTGAAACAGAGTGTTTCATTATCATAACAATTTTGTCAGTGTATTATCAACATGTTCCAGAACATGTTCAGCATAACTATGATTCCCAGTAAAACTGAGCGTGCATAACATCTCATCATTCCCAATGTCATTCTCTGTGATCCAGAAGACTGCCACACACCCAGACACCAGGGCCAATACAGAGAGGGAACTGTGTGCTCCATGATCCATAGAATAGCCACACACCCAGACACCAGAGCCGATAACAGAGAGGGAACTGTGTGCTCCATGATCCATAGAATAGCCACACATCCAGACACATGGGCCCATACAGAGAGGGAACTGTGTGCTCCATGATCTATAGAACTGCCACACATCCAGACACCTGGGATGATACAGAGAGGGAACTGTGCTCCATGATCTATAGAACTGCCACACACCCAGACACCAGAGCCGATACAGAGAGGGAACTGTGTGCTCCATGATCCATAGAATAGCCACACATCCAGACACATGGGCCCATACAGAGAGGGAACTGTGTGCTCCATGATCCAGAGTATGATACAGTGTTTTTTTCATTGTAAAGAAATACAATGTAGAACTTCTGATGCTAATATGAACAACCAACCACTCTTATGTGAAAAGAAGCATTAAATTCCTTCCAATTTTCAGTTTCACCACTTTAAATTTTGTTATGGCATTTTTCTCAGCTTTCAACCTCACCTCTCATTAGGAATTTGAGACAAGTACTCTCCATTAAGTTTAGCATGGATGGCACTCATGAGTCTTGGTTATTACATGGATGGACTCATGAGTGGCACTCATGAGTCTTGGTTATTACATGGATGGTACTCATGAGTCTTGTTTATTACATGGATGGCACTCATGAGTCTTGGTTTATTACAAGGATGGCACTCATGAGTCTTGGTTTAAAATACATGGATGGCACTCATGAGTCTTGTTTATTACATGGATGGCACTCATGAGTCTTGGTTTATTACATGGATGGCACTCATGAGTCTTGGTTTATTACATGGATGGCACTCATGAGTCTTGGTTTAAAATACATGGATGGCACTCATGAGTCTTGGTTTAAAATACATGGATGGCACTCATGAGTCTTGGTTTATTACATGGATGGCACTCATGAGTCTTGGTTTATTACATGGATGGCACTCATGAGTCTTGGTTTATTACATGGATGGCACTCATGAGTCTTGGTTTATTACATGGATGGCACTCATGAGTCTTGGTTTATTACATGCAATCAAGCCTTATTGTCTCTACTTTTTCTCAAGGATTTCCATTCCATTCATTCAGGATTCTGTCGAGATAACTGACTCAGTACTTATATTCTTGTCCTGACCTTGACACACTCCCCAACAGGATGTCTTGGGTTCTTTCGCCACAAATACTATCCCAGCTTCTTGTGCAGAAGTAACTTCATTTGCTGTCACTCTCTTACACTCTGACGTTTAATTTCTCTCTCTCTCTCTCTCTCTCTCTCTCTCTTGTAATTCCCGTTACTATTGTCTATGGCTTTTCTTCTTCTTCTTTTTTCCTTTTTAATCATTTTGGACCATTCTCTTGTCTTTGTTGAAGAAAGTCAAACTTTTTTTTCTGGTGACAATTCATATAACATGCTAACTGTTTTCCTGTGATCCGTTGACTCCCCAAAGAGACTGTAGAGCGCACTATGTCCACAGTGGACACTGACTATCCACCCTGAAGTGTCCATTGGCCCCTAAGTCCTTTTCTATGTATTGATTACAATCAAATGTTTGTCAATAAAAGTGTGTGTGTGTGTGTGTGTGTGTGTGTGTGTGTGTGTGTGTGTGTGTGTGTGTGTGTGTGTGTGTGATTTTGAAGTGATAAATGAAGTGGATTAGCTGGATCTCTTTGCACAGCCAAATCTTATCTGACTAAAGGATGTCAGTGATTTAGCCACCATGATAGTAACTGATATCTTTGTTGTTTCTTTTATGTGAGGGACGTTCCCCCATACATACTAACAACCCTGAAAAGGCCTCATGTGGTCAGCAGGCTGTGATTATGAAAGTCTACAGTCTGACCTTGCGTCATATATGGCATTGCCCTGTTACATTCTGAGCTGTTCTTACACATATTCTGACCTTGTGTCATATAAGGCATTGCCCTGTTACATTCTGAGCTGTTGTTACACATATTTTGACCTTGCTACATATAAGGTACTGCCCAGTTACATTCTGTTCATTCTGACCTGTTGTTATATATATTTTGACATTGCTACATATAAGGCACTGCCTAGTTACATTCTGAGCTGTTCTTACACATATTTCGACCTTGCTACATATAAGCCACTGTCCAGTTACATTCTGTTCATTCTGAGCTGTTGTTACACACATTTTGACCTTGCTACATATAAGGTACTGCCCAGTTACACTCTGTTCATTCTGAACTGTTCTTACACATATTTTGACCTTGCTACATATGAAGTATTGCCCAGTTACATTCTGTTCATTCTGAGCTGTTCTTACACATATACTGATCTTGCTACATATAAGGCACTGCCTAGTTACATTCTGAGCTGTTCTTACATATATTTTGACCTTGCTACATATAAGGTACTGCCCCGTTACATTCTGTTCATTCTGACCTGTTGTTACACATATTTTGACCTTGCTACATATAAGGTACTGCCCCGTTACATTCTGTTCATTCTGACCTGTTGTTACACATATTTTGACCTTGCCACATATAAGGCACTGCCTAGGTACATTCTGTTCATTCTGAACTGTTGTTACACATATTTTGACCTTGCTACATATAAGGGAGTGCCCAGTTACATTCTCTTCATTCTGACCTGTTGTTACACATATTTTGACCTTGCTACTTATAAGGTACTGCCCCGTTACATTCTGTTCATTCTGACCTGTTGTTACACATATTTTGACCTTGCTACATATAAGGCACTGCCTAGTTACATTCTAAGCTGTTGTTACACATATTTTGACCTTGCTACATATAAGGTACTGCCCCGTTACATTCTGTTCATTCTGACCTGTTGTTACACATATTTTGACCTTGCTACATATAAGGCACTGCCCAGTTACATTCTGTTCATTCTGAGCTCTTGTTACACACATTTTGACCTTGCTACATATAAGGCACTGCCCAGGTACATTCTGTTCATTCTGAGCTGTTGTTACACATATTTTGACCTTGCTACATATAAGGGAGTGCCCAGTTACACTCTGTTCATTCTGAAGTGTTGTTACACATATTTTGACCTTGCTACATATAAGGGAGTGCCCAGTTACACTCTGTTCATTCTGAACTGTTAGGCCACATCTTTTAACCTTGCTCCATATAAATAACTTCAACAGTCAGCTCTCTTCATTCTGAACTATGAGATGATACAGTCTACACTTGTCACACATGATAGGTCTTGCCAAGGTCAGGTCTGTTCATTCTGAAGCATCAGACAACACATGCTAACCTTGCCGCACACAGGCGACCCTTCAGCCAGTCGTTCACTGGCCAGGATATGTCCATGAACCACGTTGTCTACATAGGTGAAGTCCACCAGGTTCTGGCCATCACTGGACAGAGGGGACCCAGTTAGAGTGAGACATAAGTATGTATCATACACACATAACATGTGTCATATGTACATATAATACACACACCACATGTGTCATAAGTACATATCATACACACACCATGTGTGTCATAAGTACATATACACACACCATATGTGTCATAAGTACATATACACACACACATGTGTCATAAGTACATATACACACACCATATGTGTCATAAGCACATATCATACACACACCATATGTGTCATAATTTCATATACACACACCACATGTGTCATAAGTACATATCATACACACACCACATGTGTCATAAGTACATATCATACACACATCACATGTGTCATAAGTACATAATACACACACCGTATGTGTCATAAGTACATATACACACACCATATGTTATAAGTACATATCATAAACACACCACATGTGTCATTAGTACATATACACACATCACATGTGTCATAAGTACATATACACACACCATATGTGTCATAAGTACATATCACACACACCACATGTGTCGTAAGTACATATCATACACACAATACATGTGTCATAAGTGCATATCAAACACACACCACATGAGTCATAAGTACAGATCATACACACAACACATGTGTCATAAGTACATATCATACACACACCACATGTGTCATAAGTACACATCATACACACACCATATGTGTCATAAGTACATATACACACACCACATGTGTCATAAGTACATATCATATACACATGTGTCATAAGTACATATCACACACACATCACATGTGTCATAAGTACATATCACACACACATCACATGTGTCATAAGTACATATCGCACACACTAAACATGTGTTATAAGTACATATCATACACACATCACATGTGTCATAAGCATATGTCATATACACATCACATGTGTCATAAGTACATATTACACATGCAGCACATGTACACTGACACTGGCTGACCCATCTGTCATGTGATGTAGCCTCACATGGCGACATGTGACGTTCCGTCGCGTACGCCCTTATTTGTTATAAAGCATTTTCCCTAGGTAGGGAAGAGGAAAGGTAAAAGAAAAGAAAGTTTGAATGGCCTGACCAGTGTGATCGGTGTCGCTGGTGGCTATAGACGTAGGGCGATCATTGGTTGAATGGACGGACGTTGTCCATTGGTCAGCAACCATGGGCTGGTAATGCGTTAGAGTTAGACGAGTACTCACTGAACGTGTACTCAGAAAGAGCGCAGGAGGGAAAAATAAGGAATAGGAAGGAGATGGCTTGGGGACACTGACCGGACAGGTTGTTTGAAGAACGAGTTCCACCTGCGACTCACCATTACCAGGTGAGGTATAGACAGATGGGGAGAGAAGAAAGAGAGAAGTTAAGAAAAGGGAAAAAGGGAAAAGAATTTATGATTATTCAGATTTTGAAATAGATTACTTACACGGACTTCATTCGTGTTTCAGCCCTTCCCAGTGCTGTGGCAGCACCAGTTAGGCAGTCGCACAAATATTTGGGCTACAGTGCTGCGGCAGCACCTAATCGTCTCCAGGGTTGGAGAATCGAGCTGTAGAGGACAACGACTGCACCAGTTGTGAGAAAAGAAAGCATTTGTCATGTTGGCCCATAATGATTTTGTTATTGTCCCCCTGATGAACTCAGTTGATACTACTGTATTTTAAGCCATCTTTTGATTTTTCTTTGAAAATATATACATTGTTTCTCCACTGAGGAGGAGAAACCGGTAAAAGATATATTTGTGAAGTATTATGTATAATGAGGTGAAATTTGGTCCCAACTAGTGGATCTGTGGAATGATTGTACCTCCACTGGAGAGGAGGAATGAAAAATAATTCCTTGAAGACAAACGAGTTGAATATGACGGAAAATTGATTATTGTTTAGTAAATTATTCCCCGGAGAGGAGGGGGAGAAGAAGAGTTATTGCAGTGCGCCTTCTGGTTGTTTGGAGAGAGTGCGTGTGCACGGAGTGAATGCTGAGCTGAGTGCAGGCATGCATGTATGCACAGTATGACAGTGGTGACCCCGACTAGGACTAGGGCTTAGGACAAGGTTTTTTTTTGTACCCCCTCCAAGAAAAAAAAGATTTCTATTTGTACCCCTGCAAGGAAAAAAATCTATTTGTACCCCTCCAAAGACAAATTAAGATTTCCCCTTCAAGAAAAAAAAAATCTGTGCAAAGAAAAATTTGTATAATTGATTGTTGTCTTTATTGTTTGTAGTCTTTATTTTCATTTGTTTCTGTATGTGTGTGTTCGAATGTTGTTGATTTCTTTTGATTGCTCTGCTCTGTTAGGGTTGTTTTTTTTTGTAGGATTTCCTTTTGACCCTTTTCCCCCTCAGGACCGATAGCCTCAACCTCCTCTTGCTCGTACCTGGCAGCAAGGGGCAGGGCGTTGAGGAGTCGTTGTCCTTCCCCTAGCTTAGATTTTGTTTTGTCCCCTTCCCCAGGACTGATAGCCCCAACCTCTTCCTGCTCTGTTTTAGCAGGGGGCATGGCGTTGGGGAGTCAATAGTCCCTCCCTCTCTCATTACTATCTAATTCTTTATCTTTCCTCTCGTTTATTTGGATTTTTCCCCTTTCCCCTCTGAGTGTGGGATCGACTTCACCTCCGTCACTCAACTAGTGTAGGTGGTGGAGTGGATTACCGCTCACTCCAAATAAACGTCTTTTTTTATTATCTTTTGGGTTTTGGGTTCTTTTGGGTGTGTGTGTGTGTTTTTTCTGATTGTATATTTATTAGATTGTTTATTGCATTGAGTTTCAGTATATTGTGTGTATTATTATTTGAATACTTCCCCGTCTCCAGCTTTACGGGAGACAGTTGCCATTAGGGTGCTGTCTGAGGGCCTCTTTCGCTTTTTCTAATTTCCTCTTTCTATACCGGACCTGTCTATTCTTTCATTTCCTTTTCACCCCCTTTAAAAAAAAATCTCCAAACCTTCTCTTCAATAGGCACCTATCTAGCTTCTTTTCATCATTGTCATCTTTTAGGTAGGATTTCCGTTAGTGTACGTTTTCTCCCCCTCTTTTTAATTGTTCGTTAATTCATTTGTTTTGTAATTTTGTATTCACTTATTGTTTAAGGCGATTCATTTGTTTTGTGAACTCATCTATTGTTTTACCAAGAAACTAAGTAAGAAAGTAACAAGTACAGTAAGAACAGTTAAGAACATAAACATTATAAAGAATTTATTTCCGGGAAAAAAAAACTTTAGTCTGTTTTCTTTTCACTGGAAACAAGAGTTATTAGTATTGCATTTCATTTTCTTAGCTGTTTTTGTTCCCTTTCGGAAAGAATATTGGTGAAAATCTCTTTTGGAAAGACCACATTGTCAATTCTTATTAGTGCTTTTCTTTTATAAGCCTTTATTATTTTTCTGTTTATACCGGCATTTAAATTCTTTATTTGTACATACTGTAACAAAAGTTTTTTTTTTTTGAAAACGTATATAACATCACATATCGCCTTATTTTAATCATATTTAGTCATTGTTTCTTGTTTCTTTGTGGTAACTATTCATGATGGAAAATTTTGATGAATATGTACGACAGGCCGAGCGTTTAGGCTTTGAAGGTGATAAATTGGCAAACTATGTCCAACAATGTCTGGATAGGGCAGACAGAGAGATAGAGAGACAGGAAAAACAGAGACAACTAGAAGAAAAAGATAAAGAACGACAAGAAAAGGATAAAGAACGACAAGAAAAGGATAAAGAACGACAAGAAAAGGATAAAGAACGACAAGAAAAGCTAAAAAGATTAGAGCTTGAAGAGAAAAAACTACAGAAAGAGATGGAAGAAAATAAAAAAAGATTAGAGTTTGAAGAAAAAAAACTACAGACAGACAGAGAGGAGGTTCAGAGAAAACTAGAGCTAGAGGATAAGGATAAGGAACGGCAGTTTAAACTGAGACAACTTGAATTAGAGACTGATGCGGAAATTAAAAAATTACAGGCATCGAGAGAACCTCCACCACCTCCATCGGTCGGTTCCGCGAGTTCATTTCATCCGAAGTCAACATACATTCCGAAGTTGCCGCCGTTCGAAGAAAAAACCGATGATATTGACAGTTTTCTTTTTCGGTTCGAGAACCACGCTACTTCTTGTGGTTGGCCGAAGGAGAAATGGACGTTGTTTATCGCGTCGCTGTTTAAGGGAAGTGCTTTGGCACTATACCACACACTTGCGGCAAAGGAAGGGTTGACTTGGGATCAGTTAAAAGAAGAACTCTTAAAGAAGTTTCAATGCTCAGCTGACCGTTTTCGTGAGCGTTTCCGATCTATTCGTCCTGACAAGGGAGAATCATTTCCGTCTTTTTTGATAAGAATGAGTCATTGTTTAGACAGATGGATAGAGCTAACAAAGACAAATAAAACTTTCGAATCACTGCGAGATTTGCTACTTCGAGAGCAACTTTTTCAAAGCGTCAGTAAAGATTTGGCCACTTTTCTTAAAGAAAGACAGTTCGATAGCGTTGACGAAATGTGTCAGATGGCGGATCAGTACTGTATTGCTCATCCGGATAAAGGTGTTGCCCGCAAGGAACATTCGTCCCTTTTCGAGTCTCACGCGGCATTTCAGATACATTCTGGACAAGGAAACTTTAGAAGAGGAAATCGCGCTTCATTCCAAGGTCCGCACTCTTACACGTCTTTTGGCAACAGACAACGACCTTTCCGTGGTCAAGGCCATGTCGGTTCTGGCGATTTCCGTCAGTACGAATACTCACCACCGGAAAGACCTTTTCCTTTCCGAGGGCGTGGTGAACAACAACCGCGAAGACCCTTTGGTCCAGTTCGTGGCAAGGTCGAGGTTCACAGACTAATGGTAACCAGTTGTCCGCCAACCAAACCATGCGTTGCCATTTTTGTGACGGCAAATTCCATTTGAAACGGGACTGTCCTTTCAAAGGAAGTGGAGCAAAGACTGGATTTGTTTCCACTACATGTGAAGAAGGTCTTGTTTTGGCACCAGATCAGTCCATTGATGGTCTTCTTTTGGAGGATTGTGCCATTAATGGTTTACAAGGTTCTGTTTTGCGAGATACAGGTTGCACCACAGCTGGTGTAAGGAAATGTTTTGTTCTACCTGACCAATATCTTGACAGTGTTCAGAAATGCAGATCGTTTGGTGGAAAAATTGAAACTTTTCCACTTGCAAAAATTTCCGTTGATACACCATACTACTCCGGGTCACTTACCGCCTGTGTTATTGAGAATCCAGTTTGCGATTTGATTTTGGGAAATTTACCAGGTGTTGCGACAGTACATGGTGGTGCCGGAGGATCTTTCGTTCCTTGTCTCATCAGTACAAGATCAAAAGTCGTAGAGCAGGGAAAACCAACAAAACCGCTCACGGTTTCAAAACTAGATGAACTGAAAGTTACACCAGACATTTTGAAGACTATGCAGAGAAGCGACGAGACATTGACGACTGTACTGTCTACTGCAAAGCAGAGTGTCTCTGACAAACCAACGGACAAGCCGACGTACATACTGGACTCTGACATCCTCTACAGGCATGTACCTGGACAAAACAACGAACAGATTGTGGTTCCCAAAGTGAAAATGGCAAATGCTGAAAAGGTGCTCCATGTAAACATGCTAAAAAAGTATGTTGAACGTACAAATGTTGCCATTAATGATTCAATTGAATGGATGTGTCCAGTGTCTGAAACAGATGTGGCTGTTACAGAAATCATTGATTCTGATTTTGTACCTGATGTTACATACAGAGACAGAGCAAAGACTGCAAACAACAAATGTGGGATTGTTAACGTCTACCAGTATAGATGATGCTGTACCTCTGCCCACTCTTTCTGTCAAGGGAGAAACTTATCGTGATGTCATTGTGTGTGATGATTTGTCTTTGATTCAGAAAGAACAATTGGAAGGTATTTTGAAGGACTTTCATGATGTTCTGACTGATACCCCAGGGACAGTGACAGCAATTGTACCCCATACTATTCACTTGAGTACGGAAAACCCGGTCCGAGTCAAACCATACCCTCTCCCATTTGCGAAAAAACAGGTTGTCGAAAGAGAGATTCAAGTCATGCTCGGGTTGAAAGTTATTGAACCGTCCTCGTCACCATACAGCTCACCAGTTGTTTTGGTGGACAAACCTGATGGCTCGGTGCGGTTTTGCATCGATTACAGGAAGTTAAACAAAATCACTGTGTTTGATGCAGAACCTATCCCAGACATTGAGGAACTTCTTTGTCAACTCTCAGAAGGAAAATATTTTGTCAAAATAGATTTGACTAAAGGATATTGGCAAATCCCGATGGCTGAAGCAGACAAGGAAAAAACGGCTTTTCAGACACCTTTTGGACTGTTTCAATGGACGAAGATGCCATTTGGTTTACAAAACGCCCCAGCTTCTTTTGCCAGAATGATGCGCGCACTAAAACTTCATGAGTGTGGAGCAGTAAGTTTTTTTGATGACATTTTGCTTGCTGCAAAGTCATGGAATGATCTGGAGGAAAACTTGAGAGCTGTTTTTTGTAAACTCCGGAATTTTGGTCTGACGGCTAGACCGTCCAAAATACGTGCTGGATTCCAGACTCTTGAGTTTTTGGGTCATGTCATTTCTGTTGGAAAAATGACACCAGAGGAAAAGAAAGTAGAAAAGATCTTGGCCTTGAAGAGACCCAGTACAAAGAAACAGATCAGATCACTCATTGGATTGTTGTCCTATTACAGAAGATATGTACCGCACTTTGCGTCCTTGACAGCCCCTTTGAGTGACTTGACAAAAGGAACAAAAAACAAAAGTATCGTCTGGTCAGATGAGTGCCAGAAAGCGCTGGAATGTGTTCAAAACATCCTCAATTCATTTCCTGTGTTGCTTTTGCCCTCTCTTTCAGAGGATTTTGTTTTGAGAACTGATGCCAGCTCCAAAGGCATGGGAGCTGTACTGTTGCAGGAAAAGAATGGATTGTTACACCCTGTCCAATATGCAAGTAAAAAGTTCTCTAACACACAAGTCAAATACTCAACAATTGAGAGAGAGTGTCTTGCCATTGTTTGGGCTTGTGAGAAATTTGCCAGATTCCTGACTGGAAGACAGTTTCGGTTACAAACCGACCACAGGCCATTGACGTTTTTGCAGTCGTCCAAGACCAAAAATAGCAGGCTGTTGAGATGGGCTTTGTCATTGCAGGAGTTCAAGTTTGACATTGAGCCATTACCTGGAACTCAGAATGTCATGGCAGACTTTTTGTCTCGTGCGTGAGTGCACAGTATCCTTCGTGCTGCTGTAACTGCTGTTTGTTTTCATTGTGGACAGATTTTTTATTCTGCTGTTTGTTTTCATTGTGGAAAGACTTGATTGATATTTTGGCAGCGTTATGACTGCTAACGTCAGTCTGAATTGATAAGTAGTTGTGACTGATCTTTCTCCAAAAGTGCATATGTATTGGCATTGGTGGCTCGTGGTGGGATGCTACTTTGTGAATGGGTGCAGAATACTTTATTTGATATGTTACAAGTGCTTTTTGTTGTTTTTTCACGTCGGTCCATTGTGAAGAATGAAAAAAGTGTTTAACTTTCGAGTGGATTACTGTATTGTATATTTTGCTTGAACAAAGACTTGTCACTTGCCAAATTTTTCTCATCAAGTGAGTCATGAGGAAATTCTCATTTTGTGATGATGTTGGGACATATGATTATGTGACAACACGCTAGAAAAACTGTTTACATTTTGCTATATATATATGATTGGCATTTGGAATAATCAGTATCATATGTTTTTCGTGTCACTGTAACTTGTGATTTGTGGTGATGGAGTATGAATTTGTTTTTAAAAAACTAAACAAAACTGATTGTATTTTTTTTTTTTCTCAAACTAAGATTTTGGAATATGATTTTGGATCTTTATGATGTTCATAAAGGTTAGTTCTATGCATTGATGGAAACTCTTGAATGATAAAAAAATTGATGATTGATGGCTGAAGTTGTATATTAA
This sequence comes from Conus canariensis, assembly GCA_033310375.1. Classification (NCBI taxonomy): domain Eukaryota; kingdom Metazoa; phylum Mollusca; class Gastropoda; order Neogastropoda; family Conidae; genus Conus; species Conus canariensis. Next base: position 29,948,981 of record CM065720.1, read on the forward strand.
TTAGATATGTATGTGTATTTAAAAAAAAAAAAATTTCTTGACGAAAGTTTTTTTTTCACCCCGGGATGGGGGGTGTCATGTGATGTAGCCTCACATGGCGACATGTGACGTTCCGTCGCGTACGCCCTTATTTGTTATAAAGCATTTTCCCTAGGTAGGGAAGAGGAAAGGTAAAAGAAAAGAAAGTTTGAATGGCCTGACCAGTGTGATCGGTGTCGCTGGTGGCTATAGACGTAGGGCGATCATTGGTTGAATGGACGGACGTTGTCCATTGGTCAGCAACCATGGGCTGGTAATGCGTAGAGTTAGACGAGTACTCACTGAACGTGTACTCAGAAAGAGCGCAGGAGGGAAAAATAAGGAATAGGAAGGAGATGGCTTGGGGACACTGACCGGACAGGTTGTTTGAAGAACGAGTTCCACCTGCGACTCACCATTACCAGGTGAGGTATAGACAGATGGGGAGAGAAGAAAGAGAGAAGTTAAGAAAAGGGAAAAAGGGAAAAGAATTTATGATTATTCAGATTTTGAAATAGATTACTTACACGGACTTCATTCGTGTTTCAGCCCTTCCCAGTGCTGTGGCAGCACCAGTTAGGCAGTCGCACAAATATTTGGGCTACAGTGCTGCGGCAGCACCTAATCGTCTCCAGGGTTGGAGAATCGAGCTGTAGAGGACAACGACTGCACCAGTTGTGAGAAAAGAAAGCATTTGTCATGTTGGCCCATAATGATTTTGTTATTGTCCCCCTGATGAACTCAGTTGATACTACTGTATTTTAAGCCATCTTTTGATTTTCTTTGAAAATATATACATTGTTTCTCCACTGAGGAGGAGAAACCGGTAAAAGATATATTTGTGAAGTATTATGTATAATGAGGTGAAATTTGGTCCCAACTAGTGGATCTGTGGAATGATTGTACCTCCACTGGAGAGGAGGAATGAAAAATAATTCCTTGAAGACAAACGAGTTGAATATGACGGAAAATTGATTATTGTTTAGTAAATTATTCCCCGGAGAGGAGGGGGAGAAGAAGAGTTATTGCAGTGCGCCTTCTGGTTGTTTGGAGAGAGTGCGTGTGCACGGAGTGAATGCTGAGCTGAGTGCAGGCATGCATGTATGCACAGTATGACACCATCCAACCCCTCATCCTCTCACCCTCTGCTCTCGCACATGCATGCAACACCGCCATTCTTTTTTCTTTTCTGAAATAACAAGGTGAATTGACAAAAATAAACATACAGAGAAGCTTCATTGCCCAATGTTCGTCTATCAACTACGTCAAGACTTCAAATCATAGAATGAATAAGCATGCACAAACTGACCCATGATGACCTCAGAGAGATCCACCCCATTTTAACCTCTGAGAGACCCATTATATGAATACCCCTGAAAAACCCATTCCAAGCTGACCTCTGAAACACTAACCCTATGAATACCCTGAGAAATCCACCCTAGGCTGATCTCTAAAAAACTAACCCTATGAATACCCTGAGAAACCCATTCCAAGCTGACCTCTGAAACACCAAGCTGACCTCTGAAACACTAACCCTATGAATACCCCTGAGAAACCCATCCGAAGCTGACCTCTTGAGCACTAACCCTATGAATACCTTAAGAAACCCATCCCAAGCTGATCTCTGAAACACTAACCCTATGAATACCCTGAGAAACCCATCCCAAGCTGATCTCTGAAACACTAACCCTATGAATACCCTGAGAAACCCATCCCAAGCTGATCTCTGAAGCACTAACCCTATGAATACCCTGAGAAACCCACCCAAGCTGATCTCTGAAGCACTAACCCTATGAATACCCTGAGAAACCCATCCCAAGCTGATCTCTGAAACACTAACCCTATGAATACCCTGAGAAACCCATCCCAAGCTGATCTCTGAAACAATAACCCTATGAATACCCTGAGAAACCCATCCCAAGCTGATCTCTGAAGCACTAACCCTATGAATACCCTGAGAAACCCATCCCAAGCTGATCTCTGAAGCACTAACCCTATGACAAACTTGAGACTCCCACTGTGAGATGACCTTGCGGAAACCTACCCAATGATGAACTTGAATTTCCCCCGTCGGGCAAGATCCACTGTCGTGGGCACCAGATGAGGGTCCCGTGGACCAAAAATCCCATGAGGACGAACAGCAACTGTGTGAAAGTTGGCCGAGTTGGCTGCCAGCACCATCTGCAATACCACAGGAAGGACAGGGTGATCTCTGCCCAGACACAGGAAAGACAGGGTGATCTCTGCCCAGACACAGGAAAGACAGGGTGATCTCTGCCCCAGACACAGGAAAGACAGGGTGATCTCTGCCCAGACACAGGAAAGACAGGGTGATCTCTGCCCCAGACAGGGAAAAAACAGGGTGATGTCTGTCAGAGACACAGGAAGGACAGGATGTTATCTGTCACAGACACAGGAAAGAGAGGGTGATGTCTGTCACAGACACAGGAAAGACAGGGTGATATCTGTCACAGACACAGGAAAGACAGGGTGATATCTAGCACAGACACAGGAAAGACCGCGTGATATCTGTCACAGACACAGGAAAGACTGCGTGATATGTGTCACAGACACAGGAAAGACAGGATGATATCTGGCACAGACACAGGAAAGACAGGGTGGTATCTGTCACAGACACAGGAAAGACAGGGTGGTATCTGTCACAGACACAGGAAAGACAGGATGATATCTGTCACAGACACAGGAAAGACAGGGTGATATCTGTCACAGACACAGGAAAGACACGGTGATATCTGTCACAGACACAGGAAAGACAGGGTGATATCTTTCACAGGAAAGACAGGGTGATATCTGTCACAGACACAGGAAAGACAGGGTGATATCTGTCACAGACACAGGAAAGACAGGGTGATATCTGTCACAGACACAGGAAAGACAGGGTGATATCTAGCACAGACACAGGAAAGACAGGGTGACATCTGTCACAGACACAGGAAAGACAGGTGCCACATACCATGCAACAACGATTTGTCTTTTGTTTCTATGTTTCAACACCCCAGACTACAGCAAACCGACAGGTTAAAAAAAAAAAAAAAAACAAGAAGAAGAAAAAAAACCTGCAGTCTTGCCAACCACTGTATCCATTTTCTTGGGTGTTTTTCCCACTACTGGAACTCACAGGAATAACAGTCATGTGATGCTGGTGTCTCCACTCATGCAGGAAAGCTGATGTTATGGAGTAGCACAAAACCGATTCATAAACAGAAGTTGGTGACAAAAAGGGAATCAAGTGAGAAAGTTCGCTGGCACAGGCTCTAATCATAAGGACAAAAAAAAAAAAAAAACGTCTGCAGCTGCCAGTCAACAAACAGGTGTCGAAGTACACAGAAGAAGAAAAACTGTCTGTGCTGAAGACGATTCAGTGAGCTGCTTTCGACAGCTCCATACATTTCGATGGAGATGCAGGGAATGACAAGGTCAACATCTTCTGGAAAGTGTCCAACATCTATCTACGACGATTCCCAAACGTCTATAATCGCAGTCAATGTGTCTCTGCTCAATACCATCTCATTGAAATCTGTAAAGGTTGGTTTTTTTTTTTTTTTTTTTTTTTTTTTAATTGTTTTTGTACTCCCAGTTCTTATAGAACAGGGAGTACTTTAGAATGGGACGAAGAAATACTCTGTGGTGTGTGTGTGTGTGTGTGTGTGTGTGTGTGTGTGTGTGTGTGTGTGTGTGGTGTGTGTTTTGTGCATGTGTGTGTGGTTGTGTGTGTGTTGTGTGTGTGGGGTGTGGGGTGTGTGTGTGTGTGTGTGTGTGCGTGTCCGTCCGTCCGCGTGGTCAAAATGTGTTCCACTCGCTCCAGACAAAACTACTGGGCCGATCTTTCTGAAAATTTGTAGGTATGTTCCTTATGGGTCACGGATGATGCCCGATGTTTTAGTTTACCGTTATAGCCGTTACTAATGGCTGTAATGGCCTGCAACGGTATTTCTTCTTTATGGAATATCTCAGAAAGTACTTGGCCGATCTTTGTGAAAATTAGCAGGTATGTTCATTATGGGTCACAGATGATGTCCGATGTTTTAGTTTACCGTTATAGCCATTACTAACGGCTGTAACGGCCTCTATCGGGTTTTCTTCTTTATGGAATATCTCAGAAAGTCACTTGGCCTATCTTTCTGAAAATTTGTAGGTATGTTCATTATGGGTCACAAATAATGCCCGATGTTTTAGTTACTGTATAGCCGTTACTAACGGCTGTAACGGTTTTTCTTCTTCACGGAAAATCTCAGAAAGCACTTTGTCGATCTTTGTGAAAATTTGCAGGTATGTTAAATATGGGTCACGGATGATGCCCGATGTTTTAGTTTACTGTTATAGCCGTTACTAACGGCTGCAACGGCCTGTAACGGTTTTTCTTCTTTATGGAATATCTCAGAAAGTATGTGGCTGATCTTTGTGAAAATTAGCAGGTATGTTCACTATGGGTTACGGATGATGCTCGATGTTTCAGTTTACTAAAGATGTTTTAGTTTACTGTTATAGCCGTTACTAACGGCTATAACGGCCCATAATGGTTTTTCTTCTTTATGGAATATCTCAGAAAGCACTTTGTCGATCTTTCTGAAAATTTGTAGGTATGTTCCTTATGGGTCACGGATGATACCCGATGTTTTAGTTTACTGTTATAGCCGTTACTAGCGGCTATAACTGCCCACAATGGTTTTTCTATTGATTGAATATCTCAGAAAGTACTTGGCCGATCTTTCTGAAAATTTGTAGGTATGTTCATTATAGGCGACGGGTGATGCCTAACATTTTAGTTTACCGTTATAGCCGTTACTAACGGCTATAACTGCCCATAACGGTTTTTCTTCTTTATGGAATGTCTCAGAAAGTATTTGGCCGATCTTTCTTAAAATTGTAGGTATGTTCATTATGGGTCACGGATCATGCCGGATGCTTTAGTTTACCGTGATAGCCGTTACTAATGGCCGATAATGGTTTTCTTCTCTATGGAAATTCTCAGAAAGTACTTGGCCGATCTTTCTGAAAATTTGTAAGTATGTTCATCATAGGTCACAGATGATGGCCGATGTTTACCAGAATAGCCATTACTAACGGTTACACCAGCCCAAGACGCTTTTTCCTCTTTATGGAATATCTCACGCATATTCAAGATAAACTTGGAGTACGTTTATATGCTTTGCATCTTGTTTTTTTCTGCCCTGCCTAATTTCCGTTTTCTACTTTTTTCTTTACATGTTTTAACTCAATGATAATAACATTAACAAAAACATAACAGATTGTCAAATCAAATCACTTGTGACTTGGCTTCATCTTTGTAAAAACAGGCATTTCTATATATGCAGACAAAAGAGTCTACATTAATCCTGTCTAGTACAAAGAAGAAGCGATCCCAAGTTCATTTGTGGAAATGCAGCAATGCTCAAACTACTATTCATTATACTACCAGCACCATCTCACACAGGAAAGACAGGTGACAGATGGCCCAGTCAGGTACCAGCCCATCTGCCACACAGGAAAGACAGGTGACAGATGGCCCAGTCAGGTACCAGCACCATCTGCCGCACAGAAAGACAGGTGACAGATGGCCCAGTCAGTACCACACCATCTGCCGCACAGGAAAGACAGGTGACAGACGGCCAGTCAGGTACCAGCACCATCTGCGCACAGGAAAGACAGATGACAGACGGCCCAGTCAGGTACCAGCACCATCTGCCGCACAGGAAAGACAGGTGACAGACGCCCAGTCAGGTACAGACATCTGCCGCAGACACAGAGATAACAGATGAAGTGTCAAACTGCCAATCTGCTCCCACTATGATCTGCTTCAGTTCAGAGACGTTGTGTCAGGCGCCCTGTTTCTATATAACAATCCCAGTGTGCAGTACAACACACAATGCAGCATCAGCATCACTGTGATGGGCAGCTGTACATGTAGTTTGGTAGGAAAGGAAATGGAAATGAAGTGAGACTGAGCCAACGAGATGTCCAGTTGTATACACACACAATGCGCACACTGTATGGGCAGCTGTACATGTAGTTTGTAGAAAGGAATGGAAATGAAGTGACGCTACAGACGAGATGTCAGTGTGATACAACACACAATGCAGCATCACTGTGATGGCAGCTGTACATTGTTTGGTAGAAAGGAAATGGAATGAGTGACGCTGAGCCAACAATGTCCAGTGTGTAGTACAACACACAATGAAAGGCATCACTGTGATGGGTGCTGTACATGTAGTTTGGTAGGAAAGGAAATGGAAATGAAGTGACGCTGAGCCAGACGAGGGAAAAAGGGAAAAGGGAGGGGTGAGGAGAGAGGGAGGGAAGGGGAGGTCACAACGCGGGGTGGTAGAATGGTCACCAATCGAGACTGGCATCGGGTAAGGAGGGAAAGGGATGGGGAGGGAGCAAGAGGAGAGGGGTGACCGGGGAGGGGGGGGGGGGTGGCAGAAAGAGGTCACTCGTGGATCTGTGGGTGACACTGTGGACAAGGTGGTCAGTCTGGGGTTGTTGGAGATTGTAGCAGAGGACGAAGTGATGGTAGGAGGTGGGGTGACTGACAATCAATGCAAGGCCCCTGTCAGACAAGGTGTCGGCAGCAATGTGGATGGTGGCCAACGCCAGAACGCTGACAGCACTGGCGACAGCTGCCCCAGCACACACTGAGAAGATGGGGGAGCTGCCTGTCGTGTCTACACTGCGCTGCTTCCTGTGAAATGGATAATGTCCAGTGTGTGGTAGGATACATAATGGAGCATGCAGTATTACTATGATGGGTTGCTTTACGTGTCTTATGTCAAAGTCATAGACAGAGCTTGGTTTATCGTCCTGTCCTCAAGACCAGCACGTACAATCACCACTTTAAGTGCAGTTGAGAGAGGGAGAAAAAAACGATACATGCGACAGTCAAACCACACAATCCAAGTGAATGTATTATCCACGGAGCCTTCTGTCCACTGCTACCACACCAGTGAACACTATGCTCCAAAAGACCCAGGTGTAGACTTACAATCTATAGCTCTTTCTCTAGAGAAATGTCTCATGACAACGTCATATTGAGAACTACTGTGTACAACCTGTACCGGGGTTCTGGCACGACAAGCCTGGATGTTGCTTTGGGTGTTGGAGCCGAAATGAGCAGCTGCTGGTTATGCCATGAAGAGGCCAAGGAAGGTGGAACAGCAAGAAATCACAAGGAAAAAAGAATCACACACACACACACACACACACACACACACACACACACACACACACACACACACACACACAACACATCCCCTATAGAATTCTAAGCTGGCTTGTGTGGACTACAAACAGTCCCACCAATGCTGAAGGCACAGAACACACTGACCAAGAAACAACTGTGCCCCTTCCACCACATGATTCCAAACTGGCCGCCTCCACCTTTGGCATTCTACCTGTGACCACACGGGAAACAGCAGGCAACTGTACAGTTTCACCCTGTGCATCCCCACACACCCTCTTCCTCCTGTGGCCACCATAACGTCCACACCCCCTGCTATAACCTAAACCGCTTTGGCCAAGCATTCACCATAACGTCCACACCCCCTGCTTAACCTAAACCACTGTGGCCAGGCATTCACCATAACGTCACACCCCAACCCCACTGTGACAGTAACCATAATCCCCACACACTGTGACCAGGCATTCACCATAACGTCCACACCCCCTGCTATAACCTAAACCACTGTGACCAGGCATTCACCATAACGTCCACACCCCCTGCTGTAACCTAAACCACTGTGACCAGGCATTCACCATAACGTCCACACCCCCTGCTGTAACCTAAACCACTGTGACCAGGCATTCACCATAACGTCCACACCCCCTGCTGTAACCTAAACCACTGTGACCAGGCATTCACCATAACGTCCACACCCCCTGCTGTAACCGTAAACCACTGTGACCAGGCATTCACCATAACGTCCACACCCCCTGCTGTACACCTAAACCACTGTGACCAGGCATTCACCATAACGTCCACACCCCTGCTGTAACCTAAACCACTGTGACCAGGCATTCACCATAACGTCCACACCCCCTGCTAGTAACCTAAACCACTGTGACCAGGCATTCACCATAACGTCCACACCCCCTGATATAACCTAAACCACTGTGACCAGGCATTCACCATAACGTCCACACCCCCTGCTAAACCTAAACCACTGTGACCAGGCATTCACCATAACGTCCACACCCCCTGCTATAACCTAAACCACTGTGACCAGGCATTCACCATAACGTCACACCTCTGTAACAACCCGACGCTCACAACTCCACCCCCTGCTGTAACCTAAACCACTGTGACCAGGCATTCACCATAACGTCCACACCCCCTGCTATAACCTAAACCACGTGACCAGGCATTCACCATAACGTCCACACCCCCTGCTTAACCTAAACCACTTGGCCAGGCATTCACAGGACAGTGGGGGCAATGTAGTTCAGCTTGTAAATGACTGCCATGTACCACACAATGCTCATGCACAGCCTTGTCACTGTAGTACATACAACACTTCAACACTTGCAGGTATAGCTCGTAAATAATAAGTAAAAAGAAAATAGTATGTAAGTAGTAAGTATGTAGCAAGTCGACGTCGGTGTGGGTCATTTTGAGAGGGAGGCAACTAGCTGATGATCCTTTCCCTCACACATGAGTTGCATTACCATAATTTTAGTGTAAAATTTAGCAGGCATCTCATCTGCCTCCTGAAAATTCATAAGCCAAAGTGAAGATTCAGCCAGGCGTCATACTGATACAGCTATCAGGAAGATAGCCAAGTCATTCATTTCGCTGTTCACTACAGGCTTTTCCCCTCACATGTCCTTTTCTATTTTTTTCCTTTCCTTTTTTGTGTACATGTACTTCGTGATAATTACAAAGTTGCGTACAAACGGATGCATTCCATGTATTCCTGTTTGTGTATTGGAGTGAGCTTCAGTTCATTGTCTGATAGAAGATGTTTTAGTTTTTAAGAAGTCTTCTTCTTCTTCTCCCCCCCCTCCCCCCCCTTCGCCTCACACCCTCCTCCACCCCGCCTCTCTTCTTTTATTTTCACTTTTGCATTATCTGCTGTCTTTATTTTGTTTTCCCTTTTTCTCTGCACTTCCTTCTGTCCTTCTTCGGTCTTTATTACTTCACTCATTCATTAAGTGGATTTGTTCTAGTGTTTCTTTACGGTCAGTTCGCCTGCCTATTGGTTATTCATTTGTAAAACCTGCCTGAAAAAAAAAAAAAACACCCAAAGGTGCCACAAACAAGTGACAAATGATGTAAACTTTTATCACCATTTTGCAACACCACCATTTCTTGTAGTCACTTTCAAATTGAAGGAAGTTGAATAAACCACAAATTCATCACATCAAACCATGTTTAAACTTCTTTGGGGGAAAATGAAAAAAAATCATCTTCAGAGACCTACACACAGACTAAACATTTATTCATTGTTCATACTATGTGCATCACTTCCAACATTATTCCAGTTAACAGATTTCATTTTCAAATTCTCCCTATATGCAGTGGCTTTTTCTTTCTTTTCTTTTCTCTCCCCCCCCCCCCCCCCCAAACTCTTTGTCAATCTGCACAGACATTAATATTACATCATCCCCCACCCCCCACCCCCAAGTTTTCTCAAGATTTTGAGTCAGGTCATGATGTGTTGAACTTTTCTTCAGACACACTCATGCACGCACGCATGCACGCATACACGCATTTACGCACGCACGCGCACGCGCGCGCGCGCGCGCCCACACACACACACACACACACACCGAATCTGATATAACACACAAATGGGTGAAATACACAGGCTGAACAAAAATACACTGATTTCATTGAGGTATTTTTTTTTAATTCAAAATAAAAACTTCACACCTTTAAAAAATCAGACAATATACGGTCTTTTCCCCCCGAGCTATGTATATTGTTTTAATGGAAAAAAAAACTATTTCTAAGGCAATTTTGGCAGCAGATCTCACTAAATTTAGATCACATTTGGACATCTTTTATCATTATTAATTTTTTTTTTTTTCGTAAATTTGTACATTCCAGAGGAAGTGAATTTTCACGTTTCATTAAGAATATCTACAAACTGTTCTTTCAAGCAATGAAAATTTCAAAAACTGCAAGTGTCCTATCACACACACACACACACACACACACACACACACACACACACACACACACACACACACTGCTGAAATCTGTTATGGTTGTGTGACTTGCCATGGGGAGAAGTGACAGTGACGCTGTCACCAGGCTCTAGGCCTGTGTCAACCTCTGTGGGATGTACAAATGACAGTGACGCTGTCACCAGGCTCTAGGCCTGTGTCAACCTCTGTGGGATGTACAAATGACAGTGACGCTGTCACCAGGCTCTAGGCCTGTGTCAACCTTCATGGGATGTACAAATGACAGTGACGCTGTCACCAGGCTCTAGGCCTGTGTCAACCTTCATGGGATGTACAAATGACAGTGACGCTGTCACCAGGCTCTAGGCCTGTGTCAACCTTCATGGTGAAAATGACGTGACGCGTCACAGGCTTAGGTGTGTCAACTCATGGTGTACAAATGACAGTGGCTGTCACCAGGCTCTAGGCCTTTGTCAACCTTCATGGGATGTACAAATGACAGTGACGCTGTCACCAGGCTCTAGGCCTGTGTCAACCTCTGTGGGATGTACAATGACAGTGACGCTGTCACTAGCATCTAGCCTGTGTTAACCTTCATGGGATAGTGTGTGTGTGTGTGTGTGTGTGTGTGGTGTGTGTTGTGTGTGTGTGTGTGTGTTGTGTGCGGTCGTGCGCGTGTGTTTGTGTGTACATGTGACACTCATGTCTGTCACTAGGTTCTAGGGTATATAATTTCCATGGGGTGTACAAGCAATACTGAAGGCTACCATTTGGTTCTATGCTATGTTAACTTTGAAGGGGTGTACAAGTGACAATGACCTCTATCACTACGTTCTAGGTGTGTTACTGGTGTACAACTAGGCTCCAGGCCTGTGTAAATCTCATGGCAGTGAAAGTGACATGATGCATATCACTATGCTCTAGTCCTATGTAAATCTCCATGGAGTGTATAAGTGACAATGCCTATCACTATGCTCTAGTCCTATGTAAATCTCCATGGAGTGTATAAGTGACAATGCCTATCACTATGCTTTAGTCCTATGTAAATCTCCATGGGGTGTATAAGTGACAATGCCTATCACTATGCTTAGTCCTATGTAAATCTCCATGGGGTGTATAAGTGACAATGCCTATCACTATGCTTAGTCCTATGTAAATCTCCATGGGGTGTATAAGTGACAATGCCTATCACTATGCTTTAGTCCTATGTAAATCTCCATGGGGTGTATAAGTGACAATGCCTATCACTATGCTTTAGTCCTATGTAAATCTCCATGGGGTGTATAAGTGACAATGCCTATCACTATGCTCTAGTCCTATGTAAATCTCCATGGGGTGTATAAGTGACAATGCCTATCACTATCTCTAGTCCTAGTAAACTCCATGGGGTGTATAAGTGACAATGCTTATCACTATGTTCTAGGCTTGTGTAAATATCCATGAAGCGTATAATGTAAGTGACCGTGATGCCTATCACAATGCTCTAGGCCTTTGTAAATATCCATAGGGAGTACAAGTAATACTGATACCCATCACAATGATCTAAGCCTGTGTGTCCATGGGATGTACAAGTAATACTGATGCCTGTGTAAATCTTCATGGCAGTACAAGTGAGAATGATGTCTATTACCAAGCTTTAGGTCCGTGTAAATATACATGGCAGCACAAGTGGCAATGATGCCTATCACCATGCTCTAGGCCTGTGTAAATCTTCTTGGGTTGTACAGGTAACACTGATGCCTATCACCATACTCTAGGCCTGTGTAAACCTTCATGAGTCGTAAAGGCAATACTGATGCCTATCACCATGCTCTAGGCCTGTGTAAACCTTCATGAGTCGTAAAGGCAATACTGATGCCTATCACCATGCTCTAGGCCTGTGTAAACCTTCATGGGCTGTACAGGTAACACTGATGCCTATCACCATGTTCTAGGCTTGTGTAAACCTTCATGGGTTGTACAGGTAACACTGATGCCTATCACTATGTTCTAGGCTTGTGTAAATCTTCATGGGGTGTACAAGCGACAATGATGCCTATCACTAGGCTCTGGGCCTGTGTAAAACTTCATACAATATGTCCAAGTAACAAAAGTTCTACTAAATAGGCAGCACTCTGTCCAGAAACGTTGTCATCGACGATGAGGTGAATGCCCGGCTCGCCAAAGCTGGTGCCGCTTTTGGCAGACTCTACAAGAACGTATGGAACAGGAGAGGCATCACCCTAGAGACCAAGATCAAGGTGTACCGGGCCATAGTTCTCACCACACTGCTCTATGGCTGTGAAACATGGACAGTTTACCAGCGTCACGCCAGGAAACTGAACCATTTCCACACCACTTGCCTCAGAAGACTCACGGCATTAATTGGCAAGACAAGATTCCGGACACTGGAGTCCTCACTTGTGCTGGCCTGCCTAGGATCTTCACCATCCTGTTGCAGTCACAGCTTCGCTGGGCAGGTCACGTAATTCGCATGCAAGACCATCGGCTGCCGAAGAAACTATAGTTTGGCGAACTGCAATAGGGTAAACGCTCTCATGGGGGCCAGAGGAAGCGTTTCAAAGACAGTCTCAAATCCTCCCAGAAGGCCTTCAACATCAGCCACACAACATGGGAGCAGACTGCCCAGGACAGAGATGGGTGGCGAACAGCTGTCCGCAAAGGAGCAGAGACCCGTGAAAGCAACAGAATTGCTGCAGCTGAGCAGCGCAGGATGATCAGGAAGACCGTGTCAACAGATCTCCAGCTGCTGCCACCATCCCCTGTCCGTACTGCGGTAGATACTTCCGGGCGCAGATCGGCCTGACCAGCCATCTAAGCACTCACCCCCGATCCCAGGATGATCAGATGGTCTTCGTCGTCTTGAAGGACAACAACAACAACAGGCTTGTGTAAACCTTCCTGGGGTGTACAAGCGACAATGATGCCTATCACAAGGCTCTGGGCCTGTGTAAAACTTCATACAATATGTCCAAGTAACAAAAGTTCAAAAGAAATATTCGTGCATTTCAGAAGACAACCGATTTCTGGTGATTGGAGAGAAAAGAACTGAAGGCATGTGTCATCAAAATATACAGGATGTCATTCGCTTTTTGCTCTGGGTTTTTGTTTGTTTGTTTATTTGTTTTTTAATATTCTTTATGAACAAGACAGGGGGCATAAGTGTCGGGATAGGATACGGGGTGGGGGTGGGGGAGGCGAAGTAATGGAGGGTCATCTGAAATGAGAAGGGGGGGGGGGGGGGGCAGTGTGAAAAGAATCAGAGCCTGACAAAATGGCAAGTAGAAGGAAAATACAGTAACAAAGAATATGAAGATTTCTCTGAAAAATCAGTCTGAGTCCCCTCCCCAGCCCCGCTCTCCCCTTCCCCAGCCCCCCCCCCCCTTCCTGTTCCCCTACATCCTCTTCCACCCTCCTCCACCTTTTCTACACGCACAAATATAAACTAATAAAACACGTCCTCACTAAGATACTCGTTATTATTCATTTCACCGCATGCCAGTACAATATGGGGATACTGAATATCACAGAAAACTTTCCTAATGTGCAAATTCTACATCTGCAACGTCCGAAATGTATACAAAAATTGAGTACTGAATTAGCATAATCACACTGACCCCTTTCAATTAAAAGATATGAATTAATGCAGTCACACCAACACTTTTCAATGAAAGAAATAAGTCATGAATGTACTCACACTCTCTTTTTCGTTGTAAAAAGCAATCACAATGTCCCTTTTCCTTCACAGAGAAATAGAGCCATTAAAGCAAACTCAATCTGAGACTGTCGAAAAAAATGACACTTTTCTAATCAAAGCAGTGTGGGGAAAACTATTTTTTGTACACAACTGTAGCCCTGGCAGCATATACTTCTTTTGAAAAAAAAGCTTGCACTTGAAAAAAGAAAGAAAAAAAATCTGCAGACGAATGTTTTAAAAATCCGGAAATACCTAATGGTGGACTTACACGTTTCTTGACAGCTGAGGCATTAATAGTATATTCAAAATGACAAGACACAATTTCAAAATAAGTTCGTTATTGAGGTCTGTCAATTTCATTTGTAACTGAACATTGATCAGAGTATAATAATGCTATATTTAACTATGACTGATAAAATCTGACCATTAAAACGGCATCACCCCACACAGATAAGGTAAAGAAGACATCTATTTTGCTTAATGTTAATGTACAATATATACAAATCAAAACATGACAACAAGCGCAGACACAAATGTGATGATCAAACAAGGAGAAGAAAAGAAAAGAAGAAAAAGAAACACCCGAAGGTGCTGGGGAGGACCCAGAGAAGCACTGTCCCCATCTGCCTTTAGAGCAGTCCTGTACCACCTTGGAGGCCTGCGCTGTGTTGACGATGGGTAAGGCAACACAGCGCAGGCCTCCAAGGGTGGTACAGGACTGCTCTAAAGGCAGATGGGGACAGTGCTTCTCTGGGTCCTCCCAGCACCTTCGGGTGTTTCTTTTCTTCTTTCTTTTCTTCTCCTTGTTTGATCATCACATTTGTGTCTGCGCTTGATCAAACAAGGTAAATAGTGAGCCCTAAAAGTCTATCTTTGGATCAACATACCTGTTTAAACCAGTTGTTTCAAAGTAACAACCATCCCTGGAAATGCAAACAGTTTAAAACAGAAAATAGTGGAAGACCCTTACTGGATGGCACTCGTAAACATTTATTTTTCCAGAGTCCAGTAGAACCAGTCTCACCAGTTCTGGCCTTCAGACACGTATTCTTCCAGAGTCCAGTAGAACCAATCCACCAGTTGTGGCCTTCAGACATGTATTCTTCCTCAGAGTCCAGTAGAACCAATCCACCAGTTGTGGCCTTCAGACATGTATTCTTTCTCAGAGTCCAGTAGAACCAATCCACCAGTTGTGGCCTTCAGACATGTATTCTTCCTCAGAGTCCAGTAGAACCAATCCACCAGTTGTGGCCTTCAGACATGCATTCTTCCTCAGAGTCCAGTAGAACCAATCCACCAGTTGTGGCCTTCAGACATGCATTCTTCCTCAGAGTCCAGTAGAATAATTCTCACCAGCTCTGACCTTCATCACACCGTCTTTTCCTTCGGGTTACTGGGGAGAGTTTTGCAGAACGCTGGAAGCAGTATGTGATCTTGCTCGTTCTCACAATAGTTCAGTGAAAGATATGGGAGGTCAGGGACAACTCCTATGTTGATAATTTTTGTTATATTCATAATTTGCAGGCTTCCTGTAGAACTGGAAACCACAGGGGCTTACAGCTGTAACTTCTCAAATCAATGGCGACTACTGAAATGAATTATGATGGCTCACAAAGGAACATGAGTGCTTACCAATAGATAGCCCAGTGTTTACCATATACTGTGATATTCCGTTAAGGGTGGTTCTGAACTGATAGTCGATTATTCCATTCCCTTTCCCTACAACATAAATGGGACAATAACAGTGATCTGATCAACAAACATTTGAACGGAGGAAATCTGAAGAGACGATGAGACACAGAAACTCATCAACAAGTAATGTCACTTTTGCTTCGACAGGAACGAAAGTCACCTCCCATATATTTCACTGAATTACCGGAGAACGAGCAAGATCACAAACTGCTTTGTGATCTACATATTACCCCAAGGCTGGGTCTAATATTATGTCCTTCAACTAGGAAACCAAGGATGGCAGGAGCAGAGACCATTAACAACTGCGTATTCACATTTAAGTAGTTGATTTGATATGTACACCTCTCAATCAGAATGTTGCTGAATATCAGAAGGGCTTTCAGTATTAAAACAGGAGTAATGTAAAATGGTAGTAACTATCACAATATAGAAAAGCATTGTTTACATGCATTTCAAATTGATTCTGTGGGGAAAAAATACTGACTGCGTATAAGTGTTTAGACAACATTGAGATAAAAAGGCAAGAACTGTCCCAATACGCTCATGCAAAGCAATATTAAATGCAGTGTCATAAAAATGTAATTACTGTTTCAAGGGTATATTTAATCTGCAGTGAGCAGAAAAGTAACTGTTCTTTTAGCGTCCTAAGAATTTTGAATTTTGCAGTTCATACCAAAGTATTATTTTTTAATAATACCTAATCTTATCAAACTCGTAAAACATTGTTCAAGCACAGTTTAAAAACATTTTAAGATCAGATCAAAAGTGAGGCGACTGCAGACGGAAGGTGAAACAAACTCGTCTTGTAATTTGTCTCTCTCGTTCGGCGGCATAGTAATTTTTCCGTTAAAACGAATAAAAAAAATCAACATTCAATTTTATTTTCATCCTTTCTCAATGTTAGGGGCCCGAGAGATCATAAGCTCTGTGTTACTTAAAACAACATTACGTGTCACACACGCACGCACGCACACAGAGAAGCTTTCAAAAATGCGTTCACCTACAAACATTATTACAGTGTTAATACTGAAATGTTCACATCAGCCAATTTAACAAATTTGTAAAGCAATGCAATAAAAAAGAGGAACGATTAAACAAATCAATAAAATAAAGCATACAACTGTCAATGATAAACAACATGAAATACGATTTAAAAAAAAGAAAAAAAAAAGGACGAGACAGATGAAAAAATGGATGCATGATGGACGGAAAGAGCTGGGTAGATAGAAAAATAGACGTATTCAAAAAAAAAAAAAAAAAAAAGGAAGGTTAGAATTAAAAAAACTTCCGTGGCTGATTGTCTTAGAACTCTCAGGAATCAAATGTTGTACTTGACATTCTGAAAAGTTTTGCCATGCTCCTTGCTGACATATCATTCTGACTTTTCCCATGCCTCTGTCCTTGACTAAAATGCATTCTTTGACTCAACTTCGTTTTATCAAATCAATGGCAGCTGATTGGTATTCATGGAAATCATGTTTAACATTTCTGTCACTATGAGCAAGCGCACACACACACGCGCGCGCGCGCGCGCACGCGCGCGCATGCACACACGCACACACATACACATGCGCGCGCGCACGCACACACGCACGCATGCGTGCACACACACACACACACACACACACACACACACACACACACACCCCCTAACCACAACACACACTATAATACCTATTCAGAGTGAAAGATTAATGAGAACAGAGGCAAAACAAAAACTCAAACCTCAGGATAGTCCACGCAGTTAGTCCTTATTCAGTTCTGCTCAAGAAGTAATTGTAATTTGAATTTTCAAGTTAAAAACTAAAACCCTCATAATGCCAAATCACAACATGTAAGCAATCAGATGTGATACAATAAATAATGGAGTGTTCTGTCCTGTAATCTGTTTGAGTCTGTACTCTGTTTCAATCCTGTAATCTGATCCTGCAAATGGGTTTCTATGTGTATTCTGTTCGTCTAGATTGTCCTGCGGAACCAATAGGTTTTCTTTTTAAGCTTTAATGCAGTGAACTTAAAAACTAAATCCCTCATGATGCAAAATTCTCATATCTCCCATGATGCAAAATTCTCATATGTAATCAATTAGAAGTGACACATATAATCAATGAAGTCTGAAGTTAAAACCTAAATCCCTCAAAATGCCAAATTACAACGTATATTCAATTAGGAGTGAGACACGCAATTAGAGAAGTTTGAAGTTAAAACTAAATTCCTCATACGCCAAAATATGATAATATGTAATCAATGAGAAGTGACACATTTAACAAATGAAGTTTGAAGATAACTAAATACTGGTAATGCCAAATTATAACATGTAATCAATCTTATGTGAGACAATAAATGAAGTTTGAGGATTACAACTACCTATGTAATTATGCCAAATCGTATGTAACCAGTCAAAAGTGAGACAGTTAATGAAGTTTGAGGGTAACATCTACTTCCCTGAAATGCCAAATGATTGTTATGTAATCAATCAGAAGCGCAACATATAATTAATGAATTCTGAAATTAAAAAATAAAGCTCTAAAGTGCCAAATTATGTTATCAATCAGAAGTAAGATTTACATTCCTCCTGTTTTTTTTAAATTCTGTTTATTCTGTAAATGACTGACGGGGTGAACCAATACATTCCAACAGAAAACAAAACGAAAAGGGATAAAGAAAACTGGGAAAACAATGTTAAGAAATCAAACCCATAGTCTAGAAAGACTAATTTCACGCATATTACATGACAAGCTAGATTTCATGGTTCTGTTTCATTTTTTTCTTTCATATCAGACTTATCTTTCTTTATTTTTCACACCCAGAAAGGAAATAAAGTGATTGTGATGCTGGTCATGCTTCCCAAGTCATCATGGAAAAAGCAGTCACGTGCATTCTGGTTCCTAAGCCATCATGGAAAAAGCAGTCATGTGCATTCTGGTTCCTAAGCCATCATGGAAAAGGCAGTCATGTGCATTCTGGTTCCTAAGCCATCATGGAAAAAGCAGTCATGTGCATTCTGGTTCCTAAGCCATTTGACACAGCAGTTACACCAACTATGGTTCCTTAGCCATTATGACACAGAACGCATGTCCATTATAGTTCCTTAGCCATTATGACACAGCAGTTATGTCCATTATGGTTCCTAAGCCATTATGACACAGCTGTTACATCCATTATGGTTCCTAAGCTATAATGACACAGCAGTTATGTCCATCAGTGTTCCTAAGTCATAATGACACAGCATTTATGTCCATTAGTGTTCCTAAGCCATAATGACACAGCATTTATGTCCATTAGTGTTCCTAAGCCATAATGACACAGCAGTTATGTCCATTAGTGTTCCCAAGCCATAATGAGACAGTATTTATGTCCATTACGGTTCCTAAGCCATAATGACACAACAAGTATGTCCCGTATGGTTCCTTAGCCATAATGACACAGCAGTTACATCCATTATGGTTCCTAAGCCATGACACAGCAGTTATGTCCATTACTGTTCCTAAGCCATAATGACACAACAATTATGTCTCTTATGGTTTCTTAGCCATTATGACACAGCAGTTACATCCATTATGGTGCTGAAACTGTCATTAAAAAATGTTCATGTCCATTATGATTCCTGAACTGTCATCACTAAGCCATCACACCCATTACAGTTCCCAAGACATCATGACCATCAAGGTTCCCATGTTGTCATGACCATCAAGGTTCCCTAGCTATCATGACCATCAAGGTTCCCTAGCTATCATGACCATCAAGGTTCCCATGTTATCATGACCATCAAGGTTCCCTAGCTATCATGACCATCAAGGTTCCCTAGCTATCATGACCATCAAGGTTCCCATGTTATCATGACCATCAAGGTTCCCTAGCTATCATGACCATCAATGTTCCCATGTTGTCATGACCATCAAGGTTCCCTAGCTATCATGACCATCAAGGTTCCCATGTTATCATGACCATCAAGGTTCCCTAGCAATCATGACCATCAAGGTTCCCTAGCTATCATGACCATCAAGGTTCCCTAGCTGTCATGACCATCAAGGTTCCCTAGCTATCATGACCATCAAGGTTCCCATGTTATCATGACCATCAAGGTTCCCTAGCTGTCATGACCATCAAGGTTCCCTAGCTATCATGACCATCAAGGTTCCCATGTTATCATGACCATCAAGGTTCCCTAGCTGTCATGACCATCAAGGTTCCCTAGCTATCATGACCATCAAGGTTCCCATGTTATCATGACCATCAAGGTTCCCTAGCAATCATGACCATCAAGGTTCCCTAGCTATCATGACCATCAAGGTTCCCTAGCTGTCATGACCATCAAGGTTCCCTAGCTATCATGACCATCAAGGTTCCCATGTTATCATGACCATCAAGGTTCCCTAGCAATCACGACCATCAAGGTTCCCTAGCTATCATGACCATCAAGGTTCCCTAGCTATCATGACCATCAATGTTCCCATGTTATCATGACCATCAAGGTTCCATAGCTATCATGACCATCAAGGTTCGCTAGCTATCATGACCATCAAGGTTCCCTAGCTATCATGACCATCAAGGTTCCCATGTTGTCACAACCATCAAGGTTCCCTAGCTATTATGACAATCAAGGTTCCCATGTTGTCATGACCATCAGGGTTCCCTAGCTATCATGACCATCAAGGTTCCCATGTTGTCATGACCATCAAGGTTCCCTAGCTATCATGACCATCAAGGTTCCCATGTTGTCACAACCATCAAGGTTCCCTAGCTATCATGACCATCAAGGTTCCCATGTTGTCACAACCATCAAGGTTCCCTAGCTATCATGACCATCAAGGTTCCCATGTTGTCACAACCATCAAGGTTCCCTAGCTGTCATGACCATCAAGGTTCCCATGTTGTCACAACCATCAAGGTTCCCTAGCTATCATGACCATCAAGGTTCCCATGTTGTCACAACCATCAAGGTTCCCTAGCTGTCATGACCATCAAGGTTCCCATGTTGTCACAACCATCAAGGTTCCCTAGCTATCATGACCATCAAGGTTCCCATGTTGTCACAACCATCAAGGTTCCCTAGCTGTCATGACCATCAAGGTTCCCATGTTGTCACAACCATCAAGGTTCCCTAGCTGTCATGACCATCAAGGTTCCCATGTTGTCACAACCATCAAGGTTCCCTAGCTGTCATGACCATCAAGGTTCCCATGTTGTCACAAACATGAAGGTTCCCATGTTGTCATGACAATCAAGGTTCCCTAGCTATCATGACCATCAAGGTTCCCATGTTGTCATGACCATCAAGGTTTCCATGTTGTCATGACCATGAAGGTTCCCATGTTGTCACAACCATCAAGGTTCCCTAGCTATCATGACCATCAAGGTTCCCATGTTGTCACAACCATCAAGGTTCCCTAGCTATCATGACCATCAAGGTTCCCATGTTGTCACAACCATCAAGGTTCCCTAGCTATCATGACCATCAAGGTTCCCATGTTGTCACAACCATCAAGGTTCCCTAGCTGTCATGACCATCAAGGTTCCCATGTTGTCACAAACATGAAGGTTCCCATGTTGTCATGACAATCAAGGTTCCCTAGCTATCATGACCATCAAGGTTCCCATGTTGTCATGACCATCAAGGTTTCCATGTTGTCATGACAATCAAGGTTCCCTAGCTATCATGACCACCAAGGTTCCCATGTTGTCATGACCATCAACGTTCCCTAGCAATCATGACCATCAAGGTTCCCTAGCAATCATGACCACCAAGGTTCCCATGTTGTCATGACCATCAAGGTTCCCTAGCAATCATGACCACCAAGGTTCCCATGTTGTCATGACCATCAAGGTTCCCTAGCTATCATGACCACCAAGGTTCCCATGTTGTCATGACCATCAACGTTCCCTAGCAATCATGACCATCAAGGTTCCCTAGCAATCATGACCACCAAGGTTCCCATGTTGTCATGACCATCAACGTTCCCTAGCAATCATGACCACCAAGGTTCCCATGTTGTCATGACCATCAAGGTTCCCTAGCAATCATGACCACCAAGGTTTCCATGTTATCATGACCATCAAGGTTCCCTAGCAATCATGACCACCAAGGTTCCCATGTTGTCATGACCATCAACGTTCCCTAGCAATCATGACCACCAAGGTTCCCATGTTGTCATGACCATCAAGGTTCCCTAGCAATCATGACCACCAAGGTTTCCATGTTATCATGACCACCAAGGTTCCCATGTTGTCATGACCATCAAGGTTCCCTAGCTATCATGACAATCAAGGTTCCCATGTTGTCATGACCATCAAGGTTCCCTAGCTATCATGACAATCAAGGTTCCCATGTTGTCATGACCATCAAGGTTCCCTAGCTATCATGACAATCAAGGTTCCCATGTTGTCATAACAATCAAGGTTCCCATGTTGTCATGACCATCAAGGTTCCCATGTTGTCATGACCATCAAGGTTCCCTAGCTATCATGACAATCAAGGTTCCCATGTTGTCATGACAATCAAGGTTCCCATGTTGTCATGACCATCAAGGTTCCCTAGCTATCATGACAATCAAGGTTCCCATGTTGTCATGACCATCAAGGTTCCCTAGCAATCACGACCACCAAGGTTCCCTAGCTATCATGACCATCAAGGTTCCCTAGCTATCATGACCATCAAGGTTCCCAAGCTATCATGACCATCAAGGTTCCCTAGCTATCATGACCATCAAGGTTCCCTAGCTATCATGACCATCAAGGTTCCCTAGCTATCATGACCATCAAGGTTCCCAAGCTATCATGACCATCAAGGTTCCCTAGCTATCATGACCATCAAGGTTCCCAAGCTATCATGACCATCAAGGTTCCCAAGCTATCATGACCATCAAGGTTCCCAAGCTATCATGACCACCAAGGTTCCCATGTTGTCATGACCACCAAGGTTCCCATGTTGTCATGACCATCAAGGTTCCCTAGCTATCATGACCACCAAGGTTCCCAAGGTATCATGACCATCAAGGTTCCCTAGCTGTCATGACCATCAAGGTTCCCTAGCTATCATGACCACCAAGGTTCCCAAGGTATCATGACCATCAAGGTTCCCATGTTGTCATGACCATCAAGGTTCCCATGTTGTCATGACCATCAAGATTCCCTAGCTATCATGACCAAGGTTCTCGTGTTGTCATGACCATCAAGGTTCCCTAGCTATCATGACCACAAGATTCCAAAGCCGTTACGACCATCAAGGTTCCCAAGCCGTCATGACAAAGCCAGAGGGCTGGGTGCTCGACGGAGCAACGCTGTTGGCGGGTAGCTTGGAGGTGTTAGCTGAGAGGTAGTCTTGAATGCTCTCCTTTGTATGCGACAGCTTCACCTTGTTGCTGGCGGTCAACACTTTGTGCAGAACCACACCTACCGCAGCAGCACTGATCAGGCCAACAGATGCAATTCCAACAGCACCAAAGATGAGGGTCATCTGCAAACTGTTGTCTCCTCCAAGGTCTGGACTCTGACTGCCTGAGACAGTGGTAGACTCGGGCCGTTTCTGTGTGGACTCAACAGAAGTTGTTCCAGGAGGGAACGTTGAACGGACAGCCGAGGTCACAGTGGTGATTTTTCTGACAACTGAGGTTGTGGGGGCAGTTGTAGTAGAAGCTGTAGAAGTGGTGGTGGTGGTGGTGGTGGTGGTGGTAGTGGTGGTGGTGGTGCGTGGCCAGACAATGACCTGGACCTGGCTGTGACTGATGCCTTCAACGTTACTGAGCATGACCTGGAGAGTTCCATTCAAAGCCAAGGAAGCTGTGGCCGTCAAAGTGACCTCGTCTTTCGTCTTGCTGACCAAGATCCCCCTCCCTCTGTCCCCTTCCCCCTGCAGCTGGGACCCGTCAGGAAGAACCCAGGACACCTCTGGCACCGGATCCCCACCAATCCCACAATGGACCTGGAGAGGCTCCCCTTCAGTGAGGGCAGCAGGTTTCTGACAGGACGACACTGCAGGAGGGACACACACCAAGCTCTGGTTGGCCAGATGAACCAAACTCTGGTACTTCACATGATCAGGGGAGTCACAAGTAACAATGTCTGTGCCATGGGTGCTGAAGATGTGCCGGGGGTAGTTTTTCAGCCACAGCAGGGTACAGGAACAGTGCCATGGGTTGTCTCCCAGCTTCACTCTGTCCACATGCTGGAACAGGGGCTCGAGGGCATGAGACAGCTGAGTGAGACGATTGAAGGACAGATCCAGCAGCTGGAGACGCTGAAATACAGAGGGAAAGAGAAAATCCACAGGCACGTTCTGTAGCTCATTGTCGCTCAGGTCCAAGGCCTCTAAGACATCCAGACCCTTGAACAGAGAGGAGCTGATGGTGTTCATCTTCATACTGCCCAAGTACAACTCCCGCAGATTAGACAGACCCTGGAACACCCCGGGCTGAAGCAGGCAGCCTTCGTTCCCAGTCAGTGTCAGGAACCTCAGGGACTGAAGGTCCTGGAACACCCCAGGTTCCAGCGTGGTGAGTTGATTGAAGCTCAGGTCCAAGGATTTTAAGTTCTTCCCACCAGCAAAGGCATCTTTATCAACAACGGTCATCTGGCTGTGAGAGAGGACAAGGGTCTGGAGGTCTGGGAAGATCTGCAGATCCTTTCTGGTCAGGTGGTGGAAAGCCACGGAGCGTGAGTATGACCCTCGAATCACCAGATTCTCTGTGTCGGCTGGCAGACCCACAGTGAGGCTGGCATAGCCAGCACTACTGCAGATCACACTCTTGGCGCCTGTATGACACGCACATTGACTGGGACACCCTGTGGCCATAGACACTGTCCAAGCAGCCACCATCATCATCATCACCATGATTGCCTCTGGCCCCCTGTGGGGATGGAGGGAACCAGCCCTACTGCACATCACCTTCAGTGGGCACAAAGTCACACACACTAAGCTACTGGTGCTTCAACGAAGTTGTTTGTAAATAGAAACAGAAATGACGCAACCAAGAGTCTCACGACTGCTTCTCTCAGTAACTCAACAGTTCACGTCATCTTATGTCATCAACCCATACATCACTTTACGGACATGATCTTGAGATCTGAAATTTCTCGACCTCAGTGCAAGTGTGTCACCAGTGCCAACCGAGCCAGTGCTGAAGTGAATGCAAGTGACTCGCATCATGCCAGCTTTATAGGTAGCTGATAGGATATCCCGGCTAATGTCTTCCACAGTCCAGTCATCAACGCCAGTCCTTTCCCACCTCTTTTCATTGACCTCCCCCCACCCCCACCCCCACCCCTCCCATACACTCACACCCACATCCAGTGAGTGACGGCTACCATATTCAACCGTCTGTCACATGACCATGGCAGTATTGCAATTGCCCCTCCCTCCTCATTCAGTCAGACCAGTCAACAAGAAACGCTAATCACCCCCACTGATAAATCTGCCCCACTGATTGGTGGCTGCAGCCTATTTATCACACGCCGCCTTCACAGGGTGGCCATGTTGCCCTCACGGCAATCCACTGTTCCTCCCCTGCTGGGAGCATTGTGTCCACCAGCCCAAGATAAAGAGAGCTAAACTAAGCAGGTTATCTCCCCTGGCTGCGGCTTTGTGTGGGTCGACTTCAGGCTTGATGTAGAATTAACGTGGGTTTGCCAAGTGTCGGAGGTATGAGGCAGGAGCCCCTCAGACGTCAATCACGATCATCTACAGTCTTGACAGCCCACTGCTGACAAATGACCTGGGCTGGGTTAGGTTGGGAAAGTCACGCGCACACACACAAAATGAACTGAAGAAGACTGATGATCTTGTACTGATGTTCACTACCACGGGTTTCCATTCTCAATGAGCACTATATTCAGGCAGTCTGTAGTAACTGTACACTGGATTCAGATTGGATGAACATAAAATGAATGTGTGATTAATATATAAATGCTGCATAAACAGTCTGTAGTAACTGTACACTGGATTCAGATTGGATGAACATAAAATGAATGTGTGATTAATATATAAATGCTGCAGAAACATTTACCTTTTTTTCAAATATTTCTTCCTTCTCCCTTTCTTCCACATCAATACCCCTAAATTGTGTATTGGTCTCTTCAACACAATGCACCTACAGCTCCCAAGGTGCACATTATCCCCGAAAGTGGGCATTTTTGCATCTTCAAAGGTGTGCATTTTTGCATCTTCGAAGGTGTGCATTTTTGCATCTTCAAAGGTGGGCATTTTTGCATCTTCAAAGGTGTGCATTTTTGCATCTTCAAAGGTGTGCATTTTTGCATCTTCAAAGGTGGGCATTTTTTATCTCCAAAGGTGGGCATTTTTGCATCTTCAAAGGTGGGCATTTTTGTATCTCCAAACGTGTGCACTTTTTTGCACCTCTTGAATTATGCATGTTTTGTAGCCTCAAAAATGTAAATAGTTTGGTATCCCTAGCGAGCATTCTTTGTATCTCAAAAAGTTTGCTTTTTTTTGTGTCCTCAAAAACGTGGGCATTTATATCCCCAGAGATCATTCCAATATTTGTTTTGTTGGTGATGTTTCTCGCTCTTCCTTTAAGTCTGGATGCTCTTCTCTTGATGCTGAGCTCTGAGAGATGGTCTATGGTATAATGGCTTTGATCTCGTTTGCTGAGGTAACTCTTTAGGTTTCTTATCACATCAGATCGGCCAAACTGTAATCCAGTTCTTATCGTTGCCTTGTATTGCCAGTATGCTTGCTCTCTCATTTCCTCTAACACCTGCATGTCCAGGGCAGCACATCCATATGAGTCTCTCTAGTGGAAGGCTGCACATTACTTTGTTCCAAGCAGGGCTTCATGTTTTCTACTTTTTTGAAGCAGGTTCAAGGAGTTTGTCAGTATCATGGCTTCTTGAGTTTTTGGTTTTGTTTTGCTTTGTTTTCTGTCCAGTTTTAAGCTGGTCTGTGGATGAGAGTCAGTGGAGTGCTTGTGTCATTGCTTCTGCCTCCATTCTTTAACCTAAAGTTGTTAATAAACTGTATGTGCCATAGTCTCCCTGGACAGTTCAGCCATTTTGCTTCACTGTCTATCCCCAGTCTGACTTTTGTGCTGAGGTTTTCCACCTGGATCTGAATTTCTGCGTTGGGTTTGCCATCTGGCAATTCTCGACAGTGTGTTCCAAGCTCTGAAGCGACAGTAATTTGGTAGAGGTGTTTGAAGTGGTCTGGATACTTTTCCCAATCCCTTCGTTTTTTTTCAGTTCTCTGATTGGTGGCACACAAGCTGTATACTGTCTTCTGCCTGTCGCATCCACGATTTTCTATGTCCTAGGCAAGTGTCTTTTGTTTCCTTGACTGCCACACGCACTGGGTTTTGGAGATTTTCATTTTTATGCCTTCCCCTGTCCTAGCTTGCTGACCTGCATTGAAGGAAGGTCAAGCAGGTATCGCATAGTATCAAATGGCGTGTCCTTCGTGGCTTCCAACATCAGTCTCATTGCTTCATTCTGAATATCTTCTAATCTAAAAAGACTGCTCTCGGAATCTATTGTAAGCCCTAATCCATAATCAAACACACTAAGTACAACGGCGTGATAAAGTTGGTAGAGGTGGCGTTGCTCAATGCCTTTGTCTACCATTGCTGTCATGGTAGACAGACCCTTTTTGAATTTAAGAACAATATTCTCAACATGTTTTGATAAAGGTCAGCATTCTGTAAAAGCCTGTATTCAAATAATGTAGGTAGTCAGTTGATTCAATTTGTATTCTTTTGAATGAAACTGGTGAGGGTAATTGTCTTGCTGTTGAGAGTGCACACCAACGTCTGGGTTTTTGTATGGTTGATGGACAATCCAGTTTCCTGACACCACTGAGCAATGTTGTTTGATTGCTGATGAACTGCTTTCCTTCTTTCTTGAGCATTCTTTAATGTTTTGTAGATCAGACCATCATCAGCTAGAGAACACACTCGAGCTATTCCGTATCTATGGAAGTTTACAAGGCCTTTAGTGCACACAATGTATACACCAGGGGGAGACAGAGAAACTCAAGTCCTGCCAAAAAATGATGATGGTGATGATGATGATGGTGATTGTGATGATGATGATGATGATGATGATGACGACGACGACAATGGCACCTTCTTTTTTAGAGGTCTGGAGATTAGAATCCTGTCATTTTATACATGTCTGAAGTCTCTTTCGTGGCTGAAGATAAAACAAAGTTGGCCAGCTCTGGCCAAAATCATTGTTCGCATAGACATTTCTCTCTCCATTTGGACAAGCAGAGTTATTTCAAGTCTGAAAAGTTTGCCGAGAATGGCCTGGCCATGGCTTGCTGTGGTGCTGCCACACACAGTCCTACTGCTACTGTCACTGTAATGGGCTTCTGAACAACTTCGGTGATATTGCAGTATTGAAAATCTCACTCCATCTCTCACCTTACTCAAACAGAGAGAGAGAGAGAGAGAAGAGAGAGAGACGAGAGAGAGAGAGACAGAGAGAGAGAGAGAGAGAGAGAGAGAGAGAGAGAGAGAGATTTGAGACAAGCTTCACACAGGCATGGACACTCTAAATAGTTAAAGCATACATGTTTGGGTACTTACCGAGTACTCAGTCCTAAACAACTGGGCTGACACCTTCTCTGAAGAGAAATCATAATCAGTCCTGTACTGCTGGTGTGACACCTTTTCTGAAGAGGATTCATAATCAGTCCTGTACTGCTGGTGTGACACCTTCTCTGAAGAGGAATCATAATCAGTCCTATACTGCTGGTGTGACTTCTCTGAAGAGGATTCATAATCAGTCCTGTACTGCTGGTGTGACATCTTCTCTGAAGAGGATTCATAATCAGTCCTACACTGCTGGTGCGACACCTTTTCTGAAGAGGAATCATAATCAGTCCTGTACTGCTGGTGTGACATCTTCTCTGAAGAGGAATCATAATCAGTCCTATACTGCTGGTGTGACATCTTCTCTGAAGAGGATTCATAATCAGTCCTATACTGCTGGTGTGACATCTTCTCTGAAGAGGATTCATAATCAGTCCTATATTGCTGGGCTGACACCTTTGACAAAAGGTGTGTGTGTGTAGGGGTCCTCTCCCTTAGCGCTATTTTTTCAACATTTTCCTTGCAAATGCAGAACGAATGCACTTCTCGTGTATGATTGGTGGACAGAAATAATAGGTGACGGCACCCTGACACAGTCGTAACCTACATGATATCCAGCCAGGGACATAGGTATTTGAAATATAACACCAGGGGCTGCTTTGCTAGGTTCTGAAGCAGCTCAGAAAATGATTCTCAAACACTCTATTTCTACGGATGCTCAGAAAATGATTCTAAAACACTCTATTTCCACGGACGTTTTGACAAAAACAAGTTCAAAGCATGCAATAAATTCAGCAGTGAACTATGGACTATCAGTAGATGTAGGCTGCAATGCGTCGTACTTCCCATGTGAGGACCTAAACTACAACACAACGCTGATCAGAGTTCAAATTAGTTGACTGTTTTTTAATATTAGATAAATGTCTTTATGCACACACATTAATCTCTCTCTCTCTCTCTCTCTCTCTCTCTGCCTGACTGCACACGCACTCATCTCTCTCTAAGCACACACACTCATCTCTCTCTCTATGCACATACATTCATCTCTCTCTCTAACACGCACACACACACGCACGCGTGCGCGCACACACACACATGCGCGCGCATGTGCATCCTGAACAAAAGCTGAGTTAAGCTATCTCCGAACCGAATGTTGTAACAAAACAGAGTGCCAGGATCAGCAGTCCCTCCCCTTTCCCTTCCACTTTCCATTTTCCACTTTCCATTTTCCACCTTCCACTTTCCACCTACTTTCCACTTTCCCAACAGTGGCCGGAAGGAGGCTGAGCAAGAAGGAGCCCTCACTATCGGGCCACACGCCACAATTCAGATTTTGCGCTCACACACTACATCATCCGTGTAAGAGTTCTGAGGCATACCATAAATCTGCGCCAGCATTTAATGTTAACTGACAATTAATCAAAAGAACAAAACCTCACCAACTGTTTCCATTGTTTTGTGGGATTTTCATCTACGAAACCACAATCTTCAAATACATGACCTTCCCCTTAGTTGACAGCACATTTCAGGCCCTTGCACTCACCAGTGACCCTATCTTTGCGCCAGTTCCAAGCGCCCAAATAGTCCCATTCCTTTGATCTTAATCTGCCTGCATGGAACCACCTGGCTGTGCCGGTCTATAAATACTTAACTCCTTAAGCAAGGCTTTGGCAATTCATTTTTGGTGTGCAGCCTGACTCGCTTGGCGCTTTAGTTTTTGGTGTGCAGCCTGTCAATCTGCAGGGGAGCGTACACGTGGACACGCCTCCCCTGTCTCCTGCCTGTGCGCACCACCTGCCAATGTCTGGGGCTGGCTACGTTGTAGGCAGGCGCATTGTGCAGTACAGACAGTCTACCTGCAAAGTGACCCCTCCGTCCACCCCAGCCCCATCCTTCCCCTGCTGATAAGTCTTTGACAGAAACAAGTTAATCCTACAGTGTGTCCACTGAGTGAAAACGGGAACTGGTCTTGCGGTGGAGGACTGGTGAGGGAATTGGGAGGGGAAGTTCCCGTTGTGAGTGACATCAGCATCAAACAGAATTTCCTTCCCTGATAGAAAAGTTTGAACAAGATGCTCTAGTGTATCAAACATGTTTTTCTTCCCCGAGAGAAAGTTTCAACAGAATGCACGGATAGTCTAAACGTACAGCTCACTCCACTTTTTCTTCTTTTTAACCAAGTACAGAAACATGCACATGTACACAAGCACAGATATCTCGTCTTTTTAAGCAGCTGCCATAAGTATGCACCCATGCATAAGGACACACACATACATGCATGCATGCACACATACAAATACACATACTCATGCACATTCATACACAGATATATGCACAAATATTTACACACACCTTGCGGTCGGCTGGGCTATAAGCAAAACACACACACACACACACACACACACACACACACACACACACACACACACACACACACATTAATGAAAACACGCACGCACACATGCGCATACACGCGCGTGCACACACACACACACACACACACACACACACACACACACACACACACACACACACACACAACTGCTTTAACACTATGAGCTGTCAGGTACCGCAAAGTGAGTTTAAAAGAATCCACTGCCACACCTCAGGTCGACAGAGGTAGGTGTCTGAGAAGCAAACCTTAAAACACATGTTCCCAATGTTTGTGGCCACATGAAGGCAGCGCCATGGAAGTAGGGCAACATCCACTGTCAGTTCAAAGAGCTTATTTGAATCTCCACATGCATCCTGGCCACAGCCTGCCCTCTCTCTCACAACATGATCTTCCAACTCAGCATTATCGGAGAAAGAGTGAGAAAACCATTACCACATTCTCTTATCTAACAGCATTATTGGAGAAAGAGTGAGAAAACCATTATCACATTTTCTGATCTAACAGCATTATCGGAGAAAGAGTGAGAAAACCATTATCACATTC
The DNA here is from genome assembly GCA_033310375.1 of Conus canariensis. Lineage (NCBI taxonomy): Eukaryota > Metazoa > Mollusca > Gastropoda > Neogastropoda > Conidae > Conus > Conus canariensis. Next base: position 29,980,014 of record CM065720.1, read on the forward strand.
TATGATCTAACAGCATTATTAGAGAAAGAGTGAGAAAACCATTACCACATGCTCTGATCTAACAGCATTATCGGAGAAAGAGTGAGAAAACCATTACCACATTCTCTGATCTAACAGCATTATCGGAGAAAGAGTGAGAAAACCATTATCACATTCTCTTATCTAACAGCATTATCGGAGAAAGAGTGAGAAAACCATTATCATATTCTCTGATCTAACAGCATGATCTAAGAAAGTGTGAGAAAACCATTACCACATGCTCTGATCTAACAGCATTATCTAAGCAAGTGTGAGAAAACTATTATCAGATTCTCTGATCTAACAGCATTATCGGAGAAAGAATGAGAAAAGCATTATCATGTTCTCTGATCTAACAGCATTATCAGGGGGAAAAAGTGAGAAAACCATATCACATTCTCTTAACAGCATTATCGGAGAAAGAGTGAGAAAACCATTATCATATTCTCTGATCTAACAGCATTATCGGAAAAAGAGTGAGAAAACCATATCACATTCTCTGATCTAACAGCATTATCGGAGAAAGAATGAGAAAACCATTATCACATTCTCTGATCTAACAGCATTATCGGAGAAAGAATGAGAAAACCATTATCACATTCTCTGATCTAACAGCATTATCGGAGAGAGTGAGAAAACCATATCACATTCTCTTGTCTAAACCCTTACCTGTATTTGAAAAGCTTACTCTGTTTTTCACCCAAAAAGTATTTAAACTGACCAGAAAAATGTATAATAGTTCCAAAGAGAGAGAGAGAGAGGCTCAATTGACAAGACATATTAAAATGTAGGGAGGAGGGGAACCTCACTTCTACATGTCTCGACACATTCTCCCTAATTACTATGGCAATAATCTCTATTGTTACATCAATGAGCACACTTTTCATCTTTCTGAGAAGGGGTTTCAATACAGTACATGTGTCAGAAAGACAGTGCTACAGCATGATGTCTTCAACCGTCATCAACAGAAGCAGTTATCCTCTTTTTTAATTAGCAGCCGATTTCACCGTTTCCCTGTATACTGCTGGCTCCCGATGAACTCCTCCATTCACTAGCCTTGCAATAAAGGTTTTGCATAGTTGGGGTACCGCTTAGTGAAACATTTATGTAAATCAAAATTAAGCAATAAAGACACTATACCAAACGTGTGCTTAAACTGGAAGAACATAAAACCGAGTTTCTAGTAGATGATTATGCACGCCTATGCATACCTGTAACTGTTAGTTATTACAGTAGACTTTATATGAAGCAAGAAACAGTGAAATGATGACAATGAAAAAAACACAGAATGAAAATGAACAAGCTACCAGAGCCATTTTCTGTATGCGTTAGGCGAAAACAGTCTGCATATACCCTGGTCAGCGAGGGTCAGTGAACACACCGAGTTAGTTCCTTTCCACTGCGTTGATTGAGACTTCTCTAGGCAAACGGGACCAACTTCACGGCAAAGTCAAACCGGCATGATTGTTTACATGGAAACAAGGACGAAATCCAGTGTCCGTGTGAACCATCTTTTCAGCGTTATAACTGCTGGTTTTACAGTTGAGTACCGCACGCTACCTCTCACCTGGACAGCAATACTGACGCATGATTTGAACTGAATCTACAGAAACAGTTTAGAAACAGATCCAACAAAAGTTCTGAATTCAGACTTCCTTTGCATCAAATGATCGAAGTTGTCTGTCAGCGTGTCACTGATGAATACTAACACTTGTTTGGAGACAACAGACTGGCCTTGGCTCCTTTGCATCCAATGACTCAAACTGTTGATCAGTGTGTCACTGGTGAACACTAACACTTGTTTGGAGAGAACAGACTGGCCTTGGCTCCTTTGCATTAAATGATCGAGTCCATTACCATGAAGTATGCTCCGTTTGATGGCTTCCAACTCGGTGCAAAGTCACTCATCTGAGAGTGATGATCTGATGATAATACAAGCACAACTTCCGAGAACAACAACCAGAACCAGTTAGTCCGCCCATTTAAAAATGTCTGCACAAGGTATTACCTCTTAGTTTTAAGAAACCTTACCACTAAAAGTTTCCGCTGAAGGCATGATCACCTCTTAGTTTTAAAGAAAAGTGTATGAATGCACCTTGCTCTAAGACAGATTTGAAGCACTGTAACGATAAACAATCTGCATACAGACTCTACTGCTCTTCATAAATGGTTCACAAGAAGTGAACTTTTATTTTGTGACAGTTTCTTTTATTCTTTCAGCAATCATCATATAGGTAGCAGTGAAAAATTGCTGAAAACATAATTCTTGTAGCATGTTACACACCAAAAAATTCCGAATCATAAACAATAGGCCTATATCCATTGCCCCACCCTCACATGCAACAAAGTACATCACTCTGTATCACTCATTCCTTTGTATCCACACACACACACACACAACAACACACACACACACACACACACACGTGCATGCACACACAAACACATGTATGCAACCATGAGCATATGTATTAATACCCAAGACAGCTACACAAGATGTCAAGCTTATGCTAATACGCCTTTTCCCGGCATCTCCTGACTTGACAACACTGCCTTCCCTTTCGGCCAATCGTGTCTCCTGACTTGACAACACTGCCTTGCCTTTCGGCCAATCGTGTCTCCTGACTTGACAACACTGCCTTGCCTTTCGGCCAATCGTGTCTCCTGACTTGACAACACTGCCTTGCCTTTCGGCCAATCGTGTCTCCTGACTTGACAACACTGCCTTGCCTTTCGGCCAATCGTGTCTGTGACAAGCAGCCCCTCAGCAGACAAGAAAACAACTCCCATCATCTTACATGCTTCCCTCTTGATCAGCTAACAACAGCCAACAGCTTGGATGGAGGCCAGGACACAGGGAGGGTTGGTGGGCTGGGGGCTGGAGGTGTTCTCTGATAGCGCTGACAAATGGCGCCGACAGCTGGCGCTGACCAAGAGGCTCCATGCCAGTGCTGCAGGATGGCTTTGTGCCCATCCTGATTGCAGGACTCTGTCCTGGCCCCCAGCCCAACCCCAGTCGTTGACACTCACGTGAGAACAGGCCCAACATGGACCTGGGTGTCTGCCCTATCTTTCAGCCATGTCAGCTAATTGAGATGAAATTTACTTTCAAGTCTTCGCTGCTTACCCCCTCTCTCTGTATCACACACACACACACACACACACACACACACACACACACACACACACACACACATGCACACATGCATGCACGCACACACGCATGTGCGCACGCACGCATGCACACACACACACACACACACACACACAACACACACACACACAAGCAGGTGTACAGTTTTAATTTCTGTTTCATCAACGTAGCGTCACTTCAGGCAGACTAGTCCTTATACCCTACACCACATGTGCTAAGTTTTAAGACCACACTGCGCATGGTTTAAATCTCATTAGTCATTAATGCATTAATTAATGACTAGGATCAGATAATTGAAGAAGAGGGTTTCATGGCTATGCCTTAGGTACCCACCTAACATTGTCTGTGCCATCATCATCATTGTATGTGTGTCTGGTGAGTGTACAAGTGTGTGTAAGTGTGTAGGTAGCGTGGGTGGGTTGGCATGGGCCCATGTGTGTGTGTGTGTGCCAGTGTATGAGGTGTGGGCGTGCTTGCATGTGTGTGTGTGTGTGTGTGTGTGTGTGTGTGCGCGTGCCAGTGTATGCGATTCAAGTATATGTGTGTATGTGTGTGTGCATGTGTGTGTGTGTGTGTGTGTGTGTGTGTGTGTGTGTGTGTGTGTGTGTGTGTGTGTGTGTGTGTGCGCGCACGTGTGCGCACGCACACGCCATTGTATGCGGTTTCAGGGTGAGTGTGTGTGTGTTTGTGTGTGTAGTGTCTGTGTGTCTGTGTGCGCACGCACATTTATGCGCATGCACGCGCGCATGTGTGTGTGTGTGTGTGTGTGTGTGTGTGTGTGTGTGTGTGTGTTGTGTCCATGTGTGTGTGTGTGTGTGTGTGTGTGTGTGTACGTGTGTGTGTGTGTGTGTGTGTGTGTGTGTGTGTGTGTGTGTGTGTGTGTGTACATGTGTGTGTGTGTGTGCGCGCGTGGAAACAAAGAACAAGCAGTTTTAGGAGATAAGCGATTGCTTGTTCTTCATTTTAATTGTCCTGAATGTTGTGTATCTTGCCTGAAGAAGACCTAAGAGGTCAAAACGCATCGTGTTTTGTCTTGTAATTTGTCTATGTTAACCGGGAGTTACCTGAAATTCCTTTAAAAACTTTGTTTCAATTTCCACCTGCAGTCAAGTCACTCTGAAACTGACTATTATCTCTTTTAGTCATTACTTCACTTTAAGATTTCCGTTATCAATACAGTCTGTCATGTTTATGGGATTTGATTTACTTATCCCATGATTATACTAGTTTTGCAAATGCAGGGACAAGTTTTGAAACTTACCAGGGCTTAATGAAGTTCTTCTATAAAAGACTTGGTTTGAGAACATTACATTTTTACTGATACACCCCCCCCCCCCCCCCCCTCCCCTTGCCCACTTTCCCCTATTCCCCATTACATACTTTTACCTGCTAAAAAAAAAAAAAAAAGCAAACACACTCTTCATATCCCTCCCTGCCTGGTCGCCATCCCTCCCACCATATCTGTCATTTCTCTCTCTTCATATCCCTCCCTGCCTGGTCTCCACCCCTCCCACCATATCTGTCATTTCTCTCTCTTCATATCCCTCCCTGCCTGGTCTCCATCCCTCCCACCATATCTGTCATATCCCTCCCTGCCTGGTCTCCATCCCTCCCACCATATCTGTCATTTCTCTCTTCATATCCCTCCCTGCCTGGTCTCCATCCCTCCCACCATATCTGTCATTTTTCTCTCTTCATATCCCTCCCTGCCTGGTCTCCATCCCTCCCACCATATGTCATTTCTCTCTCTTCATATCCCTCCCTGCCTGGTCTCCATCCCTCCCACCATATGTCATTTCTCTCTCTTCATATCCCTCCCTGCCTGGTCTCCATCCCTCCCACCATTATGTCATTTCTCTCTCTTCATATCCCTCCCTGCCTGGTCTCCATCCCTCCCACCATATCTGTCATATCCCTCCCTGCCTGGTCTCCATCCCTCCCACCACATTTGTCATTTCTCTCTCCATAGTCCCTCCTGCCTGGTCTCTATCCCTCCCACCATATCTGTCATATCCCTCCCTGCCTGGTCTCTATCCCTCCCACCATATCTGTCATATCCCTCCCTGCCTGGTCTCCATCCCTCCCACCATATGTCATATCCCTTCCTGCCTGGTCTCCATCCCTCCCACCATATGTCATATCCCTCCTGCCTGGTCTCCATCCCTCCCACCATATGTCATATCCCTCCCTGCCTGGTCTCCATCCCTCCCACCGTATGTCATATCCCTCCCTGCCTGGTCTCCATCCCTCCCACCGTATGTCATATCCCTCCCTGCCTGGTCTCCATCCCTCCCACCGTATGTCATATCCCTCCCTGCCTGGTCTCCATCCCTCCCACCGTATGTCATATCCCTCCCTGCCTGGTCTCCATCCCTCCCACCGTATGTCATATCCCTCCCTGCCTGGTCTCCATCCCTCCCACCATATCTGTCATTTCTCTCTCTTCATCCCTCCCTGCCTGGTCTCCATCCCTCCCACCATATCTGTCATTTCTCTCTCTTCATATCCCTCCCTGCCTGGTCTCCATCCCTCCCACCATATCTGTCATTTCTCTCTCTTCATATCCCTCCCTGCCTGGTCTCCATCCCTCCCACCATATCTGTCATTTCCTCTCTCTTCATAATCCCTCCCTGCCTGGTCTCCATCCCTCCCA
>CM065720.1:29988338-30075838 GCA_033310375.1 Conus canariensis
AAATGAAATTGGCTTAAGATCAGATGTTGATTTCCCAAAACGAGCCAAAAACATATCATGTCTTAAAACAATAAAAACTGAAACTCTAGATACTTTTCAACAATCAGGAATAGAATTAGAAGATATGGCAAAATGTAGTAATCCATGTACTGCTATCCCTCCATGGGAATTACAAAAAGGACATTTTGACATTAATTATACCAACGCAAAGAAAAATGAGAATATAAATTTTATTGGCACAGTTGCGAATGAGCATTTATTTCTCAATTATCCAAATCATCTCAAAGTTTATACCGATGGTTCAGTTCTAGAAAATCACGAAGCTGGTGCTGCTTTCACTATCCCCCACTTAAAGGTCAAAAGAGGTTTTTATATTGGAAAGCACAGATCTATATTTACAGCTGAATTAACTGCTATTCTTATGGCTTTGCGTTATTTGCTTGATTTTCCGAAAACTGTGACTCAGATTCTTTTTTGTGTCGATTCAAAATCAGTGTTGTATGCCTTAAGCAATTCAAATTCTAGTGTGAGACAAGATTTGATTTTTGAGATTAATCATTTGATGCATTTCCTTATTCTAAGAGGTAGTAATCTTACCTTTCTTTGGGTGCCTTCACACAGTGGAATACATTTCAATGAATCCGTAGATAAACTAGCTAAAAACTCTGCAGATTATACAAATGAAGCATATAATTTGAAAATCCCTTTATCTCTGAAAGAAGGGTATAGCCTACTGCAGAATGCTTGCTGGAAGCATTTTAGAAAGAAACAAGAAGATATTGGCCACTCATCACCTGCTGAACACCAAACGAGTTTTGAAGATGTTTTTATATCTAAGCATGGTCAATTGTCTAACTTAAGGCTTTTAACTTCCCTTGCCTATAGATTCAAACTTAATGCTTTTAAGATGAAATTCACTTCCAACATCACATGTGTTTGTGGTGGGAAAATTTCTAATGAACATATACTTTTCCACTGTAGAAAAATGAAAACATATCTGCCTACTTTTTCGGAAAAGTCCCTGAAGGAGGTTTTAGTAAAACCCCTTTTGATTTGTGACATTGTTTTAGGACTTGTTCAGAGTACCATTTTTAGATTCCTTTAATAATTCTATTTTCACGTGTAAATGTTATTATCCTGTTACCTTTAACGTTCATTTGATTTTTAAAAATGTTATTCTAGTTATGTTGTAGGTTGCAATTTTTATTCATGTTAACATTTTTTCTTCCGATTCTCATTCTGATCCTCCTTTTTCTCTTTTTCCGTTTTCCATTTATACTTCTTCATCTTTTTCTATCTCCCTGTCTCTCTATCTCTTTACCTCCTTCAGCTGCCTGTCTACCCACCCCTTCTCCCCTCCCTTCCTCCTTTTCTACCTTGTTTATTTATTTATTTTTGGTTGTCTAAAATCACTTATGTGTATAGACATTAAATTGAAGAACACACACACACACATACACACACATATATATATGAACACACACACACACACACACACACACACACACACACACACACACACACACACACACACACACACAGATACACGAACACTACCACACACAGAGATACAGACTCTCTAACTCACACACACACACACACACACACACACACACACACACACACACACACACACACACACACCCCTGGCTGAATCCAGCATCCTCTTTTCCTCTGTACTGACCTGTTCCTGCAGTATTTTAGTCTCGGTGTAAGCATCCATGGGCTTTGCTGCATAGGGCAGCTCTTCCTCCCTGCCTCCCTTGATGTCCCTGCCCTCATACACCACACTGGCACTGCTGGTCAGCACCAGACGCTGCACGTCAAGCAATCAACCACATGTCAGTCATATGTCAATCACGTGTCATCAGTACCACATCAGTATCACACTCAGGGCCACTCCTCCTCCCTGCCCCCCCCCCCCTACTGTCCCCCCCTCATCCACCACACTGGCATACTGGTCAGTAGCAGATTCTGAATGTCAATAAATCCCACGTTAAGAAGCTATATACATCAATCCATGTCGGTCAATCAGACTCTGAATGTCGATCAATCCCATGTTAAGAAGCTATATACACCAATCCATGTCAGTCAATCAGACTCTGAATGTCGATCAATCCCATGTTAAGAAGCTATATACACCAATCCATGTCGTCAATCAGACTCTGAATGTCGATAATCCCACGTTAAGAAGCTATATACACCAATCCATGTCAGTCAATCAGATCTGAATGTCAATAAATCCCACATTAAGAAGCTATATACACCAATCCATGTCGGTCAATCAGACTCTGAATGTCATAAATCCCACATTAAGAAGCTAATAATACACCGCAATCCATGTTTTGTTGGTCAATCAGACTCTGAATGTCGATAAATCCCATGTTAAGGAGCCATATGCCAATCCATGTCTGTCACTCGTATGTCACAGTTAGTCACATGACAGTCAATCACACACACATCAATCGCACTCCAATCATGTCAGTCAATGACTTATCAGTTCAATCATGTGTCAGTCAATCATTTCAGTCAATCACAATAATTTGTGATAGTCTTGGTTTGCAGTCTGTACCAATGCCTGATGTTCACCATTATACTTTTTCTGGTGTTCTTTTTTCTGGCTTTGAGCCACTGAACGATTCAGTTGTCAAAGAAGTAATTAAGAATACCGCCATAGAGACGTGTGTTTTGGAGTCACTCCCATCGTCTTTGTTGTCATTGATGGTTTGTTGCTATACATTACTGCTATTGTAAACAAATCCCTCAACTCTGGTTGTTTACCCTCTGTATTCAAGCCGTTTTTGAGTTGCTATGATTTGTTGAACACAAGTCTATAAACAGACACAGCCTTGAGTTTGGTTTCTGAGATTTTATGTGTCCCAGAAAAAGATCGACATGAAAAACAAATATTTCAAGGAGCTCGAGTAAGTCAGTTCGGAGAGCTCTGATGAACTCGCTACATTGCCACACGAAGTGTTGGATGGTAGCCTGTTTGTGGGGTGTGCACCTGCATGTGAGACTCCATGGATTTGATCAAACACTGGGCAAGTCCATGAGTTTGACAAAACTGAGCGTGTGACACCAGAGGACTATCTCACAGCAGAGTTGATGTGTCAAACTGGATGTCTGGAACCTTCAGGCCAGTGGTAGCTGTGCCATAGGAGTCCATCTCACCAGACTGCACTTGGTCTTGAGCGAGTTGGCTGAAGCTGCCTGCAGAGAAGATGCTCTGTTTCTCAGAGCTGGAGTTGATGCTGAAGCGTGAAAAGGCATCAGCCACCACACTGAACTTGCCCGTGATGCACTGGATGTCAGTGGTGACTGTCACACTGATTTTAATCAACTGTGGTGGAGTGATGCAGTGACTGTCACACTGATTTGAATCAACTGTGGTGGAATGATGTAGTGACTGTCACCCTGATTTGAATCAACTGCGGTGGAATGATGTAGTGACTGTCACCCTGATTTGAATCAACTGTGGTGGAGTGATGAAGAGCTGCCCAGGACAACCCCATCAGATGCTGGTGTGGATCCTGATCTACTGACAGATCCTGGATCTGTCCAGCAGGAGGACTGAAGAGTCATCCTATTGTGACTGCCATCAGGGCAGTACTGTTTTGTGCACCTGACGCAATGATTGAGAAGTCACCCTGTGTCACACGCTGCATGTGCAATACTCAATCACACATATGGCATGCTTACTCCGTACATGCCCATCTACTACATTCATCCAAAGGAGAGACTGGGGAAACAAGAATTTACCCTTTTTTTTTGTTCCCTTTACCAAATTTGTGAACAAAACAAAAAATGTTTCACAATTTCCCAAATTCACAAAATTCACACAAATAGCTGCATGACACCACAGATGAAGCTCAATTTCCTTCTTCAAAAAAATAGCCTGTAGATAACACATTTCATGTTTCTTCTTGCTTTTTTTAATATCAAACTGTTGGCGCCTAAATGTTCTTCTTCAATAATTCCACCAGCGGGAATGAAGTTTCCAGAGGAAAGAACTTGAGTCCCAGGGTTGGACACTAAGGTTTTCTGAAAAGAAACCCCACGTCCTAACGCTAGCTAGAGAATATGTAATTTTTTCCGAAGACATTCTACACAAAACAATAAAAGATATTTACGCATTCATTGCAATTCAAAACACATCCTACTAACAGTTTGGGACACAATATGAAATCTTTACAAACGTATTAATGTCAAAAAAAGATTTGTGTTTTTTCCTTTAAAACCAATTAAGCATTTTCACAAAATGCTTCTTATTACACGAGGTTGTTTATAATTTTTTTTCAATTAATCGCATCAATCTTTTACATTTACTTATTAATAATTTTTTTTCTCTTTATGTACTTATTATTCCCCAAATGGCAACTCACCCATAGGGAATCAATGTTCTTATCAAGGAATCCCCAGCAGACTTCTGTCTGTGCTGTATTAAGATCGGCCACTCCCTTGAAAAATAAGCTAATGACTCGGCCCAAGCCAAGTGCTCTTTCCTCCCAGTCTGTCAACTGTTACTGTTACTGTTAAGGTTGAGTTTTACATCCAATCGGCCAGAGGCCCTTAAGGACAATTATACTATATACGTAGGTCTGCATTTTAGTGGCAACTGCTGTCGTCGGCAGTAGTGGGTGGGTTTCAATGGGGGTCGTCGCATTCCTCTCTCTGAGCTCGTGCTCCTCTTGAACGTTGGTTCAACTTTGGTCGTGTTCCTCTTGAATGTTGGTTCAAGTTTGGTTGTGTTGCTCTTGAATGTTGGTTCAATTTCTGGTTGTTGGTCGACCAACGATGGGCGTCGGTGTGTGTTGCCTGCTGTCCCCCAAATCAGGCTGTCTTCAGGACCACCGGGCGGCCTTCTTCATGCTCGGGTGGCGATGGTCCTGTGCCGTGTGAGGCCGCCTCAAGGAGGGAGCAGGACGAAGGTCGCTGGAGCGCTGCACGAGCCCCTAATGTAAGGCGGGTACTCGCTGACTGTGGCCGTGAGGGCATTTTTCAGCCCAACCCCATAAGGCTGTCAGGGCCACAGTACTCACAGTCAGGCAGCGCTCCTTCGCCGATCGCTCCACATTTCCTGGAGCCGTCCCCCGGCAACACAGGCTAGACCCGCCGTCACCCACATGGCTGGAAGGTTGTCTGCGCCGCCCGACACTGATCTCTCACATCAGTGTCCCTCAAAGGAGAGCTGCCACCTCTCCCCTGGTGTCCACTGCTATGCCACACTCGCAGCGAACTGTCTGTCAACTCCTGGACTGCTCTATATATCAGGAACTCACCTACCCTATAAAACAGTGAGCTTCTCTCACCAGTCACGTGCCTCAGCGTCCAATCAATGACAGAAAAAATTGGGGATTCAAACACTGTTTACCTCTGGTGTTGTCTTCGCATCAGAATACCAAACCATCACCCATGTTTACACACTGTCATGACACCCTGTGACTGCTCTCAGAGCAGTAGTGTTCTGTGCATTTGATGCAATGACTGAGACATCATCCTGTGACTGTCCTCAGGGCAGTAGTGTTCTGTGCATCTGATGCAATGACTGAGATGTCATCCTGTGACTGTCCTCAGGGCAGTAGCGTTCTGTGCATTTGATGCAATGACTGAGACGTCATCCTGTGACTGTCCTCAGAGCAGTAGTGTTCTGTGCATTTGATGCAATGATTGAGAAGTCATCCTGTGACTGTCACTAGGGCAGTAGCGTTCTGTGCATTTGATGCAATGACTAAGAAGTCATCCTGTGACTGTCATCAGGGCTTTACTGTTCTGTGCATTTGATGCAATGGTTGAGAAATCACCCTGCGATTGCTATAAGGGCAGTACTTATCTGTGCATTTGATGTGATGATTGAGAAGTCACCCTGTGATTGCTATCAGAGCAGTACTTATCTGTGCATCTGATGTGATGACTGAGAAGTCACCTTCCTATCAGAGCAGTACTTATCTGTGCATCTGATGTGATGACTGAGAAGTCATCCTGTGATTGCTATCAGAGCAGTACTTATCTGTGCATCTGATGTGATGACTGAGAAGTCACCTTCCTATCAGAGCAGTACTTATCTGTGCATCTGATGTGATGATTGAGAAGTCACCTTCCTATCAGAGCAGTACTTATCTGTGCATCTCATGTGATGACTGAGAAGTCGTTCTGTGACTGCTGTCAGGGCAGTACTGTTTAGTGTATTTTTGTTAACCGTTTGCAACATCTTAAAAAGTCATTGTCGTCAAAAATTTACCTCTATTTTGTATTGTAAATAAAATCTGCATTACCCTACCCTTTGTTTTGTGTGTTTACTGGTTCTACAATCTTGTCTTTATTATGAACTTGCAAACTGAGATGCTTTCAAAATCTTCCTAAAGGCATGTAACTCTGCGGCTAATGAAAATAACATTAATGTTTTCTATTCAAATTTCATAGAAGTATTACTTCTACCAGATGACTGAACAGATTTAGGAAAACTGGTAAATACTTTGGAAAGACATGACAGACAGAAGAAAGTCAACTGGCTGTCAAATCACAATGTCATAGTTTCAAAAAATGGATCCAAAATAAGACTGATAAAAATTTTTAGGGAACAATAACTTATGCAAAAAGGACATACTGGGTTGAATTTTGTAAAAACGAAATAATGTAATCAAAAGATAATGTAATCATAGCGGAAAAAGTAAAAAATATGAAAAATGGCAACAGAGAACAACTTTACCCTTGAAACTTAGGTAAGGAATTACCAACTGTTTAGGAAAAATCTGAGAGTTATATTGATTTATCTTCTAAAGACAGTCTGTCTTCAGCTTTAAGGAGTTCAATAAATAGCCTTATATGTATTTCTTTCACCTCTCATGTTGGAAAACTCCTTGGAGAAATTGTATTAAATGTCTTCTGTACTCTTGTGAAAACAATAATACACTTTCAGTTCAACAGGCAGGATTTAGGACAGGTCGATTCACAACAGATCCATGTTGTAAAGATTGCATGTCAAATAAGAAAAAATTTTCTCACTGGAAAAAGTACTTTGGCTGGACTTTTAAAAAATGAAGAAAAAAAAAGCGTTTGCTTGTGTTTGGTATTCTACAAATGAGAAAAGATTGGCATTTCTGGCACTTTCTTGTGTTAAAAAAAGTTCTTGAAGGATAAACACATATGTACAAGAACTGGCAAAGTGTATTTGTCTTTCAGGTGTATGGATATGGGTATTCCTCAAGGATCAATCATCGCTCCAATTCTGTTCTCAATATTTCTTTATAATCTCATGAGTCTATAGTCATAAAATGCCGATGTGGTTGAACATGCAGATGACACTGCAATATGGATCAATACCAGTTTCAGAAAACAAGCAAAAATACATGAGGTCAATTAGTCATGTGCAGCGTTTATGTCAGCAGGAACCAAACAACTTATCTATTCATATGAACGTAAATGGACCAGAATTATCAGTGGAAAGACTTTTTTAATGTTGGTCAACAATGGAGAAAATCTTCAATACTGCCATCCTCACACCTTTTGGGATGGATTTAAAACATCAACAAAGTGTGAAGTTCTTACGATCCTTTTAATGATAGGACTAAATCGGAAAATACATATAGAAAATCTGATACACAAAGCAAGAAAAGACTAAATTTTCTTAAAGTTGTTCACAATCAACCCTGGGGACAGATCTTAAAACCCTTTCATGTCTGTCTTTATGGCCATATTAGGGCTGTCACCGCGTTGAAGTCAACACTCAAGTCATTTTTTTTCAAATCCACACAACTCGTTAAAACACACCTTCTATAAACACACTGGAAATCTCGTTACATTCTTTCCTCCTTAAAAATCTCGGATCAGATGGAAACTCAAAAATCCCATTGGGTGAGACATCTCTGAACAGTCAAACATCACACTGGGCAGGACATCTCTGAACAGGGTTTTCATGGAATCTGCTGGGAAGTGTTTGTGTCTCACATCATGCAAGTTCCAACATTTGAAAAGAACAAGTTTCGCTGTGAGCGTACATGACACGAAATGCACTGCTGAGCTTTTTCACCTTTCAAAAGATAAGAATGGGTGTAAAAGGAGTGGCCTGTGTGCAAACAGCACAAGACTGTTTCTTCTTTACGGCTGCCCCTGGAACATGATAAAAACTCTTTCGGGTCTGAGCAGATTTGGAAGAGTTTGTTATCCGTCTGCAAGTTCCATTCCTCTTGCCAGGGGTCTTTGAAGTAAGCCTTAGCTTTGCGTTTCAGATCTGCTCAACTCTTTCTTTGTGGCACTTTTGGCAAGTTGATCAATACTGCCGAGAATGCCATGTGGCCGGGAACCCAAGCAAAAACTATATTGTATCCATCAGACTTCAGAGAATTGTATTATAGTATAGTTCAAACAATTTCAGTAGTTGTGGGTGCTTGAGGTTACGGCCGGCAATGGCCTCCAAAGCAGAAATGCAGTCAGACAAAACGAGGAAATCTTTACGTTTTGTTACAGGTTTGTAGAGCTGATTTCAGTTTGTCAGTTGAAGATGGTAGGTTGTAGACTTCAGAGTTGGGGTTGGAGACAGACGGCAAAGAGAGAATTTCATTTTCCCTTAGGGGAATTATTCCTGATTTTACAGTCACTGCATAAGAACTGAGTCTTTCAAACAAGCATTTCTCTCATACCTGGTTCATTGTCATTTTCCATCACTGTATTTTTCCCTGTGTGTGTGTGTGTGTGTGTGTGTGTGTGTGTGTGTGTGTTGTATATTTGAGGGCTTTGGATACCTACTGTCATTCACATCTATTGGCATGTTCTCAAAGAAGCATTCACCAAGACAAGATTTTTTTTCATGTTAGAGTAAGCAAGAGTTATTGCTCTTTGGTCAAAGGACTGGAATTGGCACATCAAGACAACACCATGGCCAATCAAGTGTGATTACAATTGAGGAACATTTCCAGATTTTTGTTCACGAATTGTTTGTTTGTTTGCTTGTTTGTTTGTTTTAACTTTGTTGCATTCACAATATTTTCGAAAAAAACTTTAGAACAAAATATGGTAAAATCGTATGGGTAAACAGATATGTACATCAACCATGATAGCATTTAGGCAGAGAGGGTTAAGGAGGGAGGGGAGTATTTTTCATTTTTTGTCCTCCCATTTTGCTGCCAGTCCTGAGCCACGGCAGACCCAGGTCATCTATGTCACCTGTCATCACTGACTGCCTATTGCACAGGTGTGTTCTCTACAGTGCTTGTCTTGTGTATGTCACCTGTCACTACTTATGGCCTACTATCACCTGTCATCGCTCATTACCTACTGTCACCTGTCATCACTCATTACCTACTGTCACCTGTCATCACTCATTACCTACTGTCACCTGTCATCACTCATTACCTACTGTCACCTGTCATCATTGACTGCCTATTGCACAGGTGTGTTCACTACAGTGCTTGTCTTACGTATGTCACCTGTCATCACTTATTACCTACTGTCACATGTCATCACTTATGGCCTGCTGTCACCTGTCATCACTTATTACCTACTGTTACCATTTATTACCTACTGTCACCTGTTATTACTTATTAACTACTGTCACATGTCATTACTTATGGCCTGCTGTCACCTGTCATCACTCATTACCTACTGTCACCTGTCATTACTTATTATCTACTGTCACTTGTCATCACTTATTACCTACTGTCACCTGTCATTACTTATATACTGTCAACTGTCATGTATAAGTATAGCCTGCTGTCACCTGTCATCACTTATTACCTACTGTCACCTGTCATTACTTTATGGCCTGCTGTCACCTGTCATCACTTGTTACCTACTGTAACCTGTCATAACTGACTGCCAATTGCACAGGTGTGTTCTCTATAGTGCTTGTCTTATGTATGTCACGCGTCATCACTTATGGCCTACTGTCACCTGTCATTACTTATTACCTACTGTCACCTGTCATCACTGACTGCCTGTTGCATAGTTCTCTACAGTACTTGTCTTAAGTATGTCACCTGTCATTACTTATTACCAACTGTCACCTGTAATCACCTATGGCCTGCTGTCACCTGTCATTACTCATTACCTACTGTCACCTGTCATCACTAATTACATACTGTCACCTGTCATCACTTATTATCTACTGTCACCTGTCATCACTTATTACATACTGTCACCTGTCATTACTTATGGCCTGCTGTCACCTGTCATCACTTATCACCTACTGTCACATGTCATTACTTATGGCCTGCTGTCACCTGTCATCACTTATCACCTACTGTCACATGTCATTACTTATGGCCTGCTGTCACCTGTCATCACTTATCACCTACTGTCACCTGTCATTACTTATGGCCTGCTATCACCTGCCATCACTTATTACCTACTGTCACCTGTCATTACTTATTGGCCTGCTATACACTGCATCACTTATTACCTACTGTCACCTGTCATCACTCATTACCTACTGTCACCTGTCATCACTTATTACCTACTGTCACCTGTCATCACTCATTACCTACTGTCACCTGTCATCACTCATTACCTACTGTCACCTGTCATCACTTATTACCTACTGTCACCTGTCATCACTCATTACCTACTGTCACCTGTCATCACTTATTACCTACTGTCACCTGTCATCACTCATTACCTACTGTCACCTGTCATCACTCATTACTACTGTCACCTGTCATCACTTATTACCTACTGTCACTGTCATCACTTATTACCTACTGTCACCTGTCATTACTTTTTACCTACTGTCAACTGTCATTATGGCCTACTGTCACCTGTCATCACTAATTACATACCGTCACCTGTCATCACTTATTACCTACTGTCACCTGTCATCACTCATTACCTACTGTCACCTGTCATCACTTATGGCCTGCTGTCACCTGTCATCACTTATTACCTACTGTCACCTGTCATTACTTATTACCTACTGTCACCTGTCATTACTCATTACCTACTGTCACCTGACACCATTCATTACCTACTGTCACCTGTCATCACTCATTACCTACTGTCACCTGTCATCACTCATTACCTACTGTCACCTGTCATCACTCATTACCTGCTGTCACCTGTCATTACTCATTACCTACTGTCACCAGTCATCACTTATGGCCTACTGTCAACTGTCATCACTCATTACCTACTGCCACCTGTCATCACTCATTACCTACTGTCACCAGTCATCACTCATTACCTACTGTCACCTGTCATCACTCATTACCTACTGTCACCTGTCATCACTCATTACCTACTGTCACCTGTCATCATCATTACCTACTGTCACTGTATTACCTTACTACTGTCACCAGTCATCACTTATGGCCTACTGTCACCTGTCATCACTCTTTACCTACTGTCACCTGTCATCACTCTTTACCTACTGTCACCCGTCATTACTCATTACCTACTGTCACCAGTCATCATTCATTAGTCATCACTCGTTACCTACTGTAACCAGTCATCACTCATCGTCTAACTGCACAGCCTGTGCTGCCCCCAGTGCTCGTCATTGCCTGAAGCTCAATGTGTGATGCAGGTATGATTTTCTCTTTGTTAATACTTTGTAGTGACTGGTATTCTTCTTCATTTATCAAGTCTGATTTTCTGAGGCAATATTTCCATGCGATGGTGTGTGTGTGTGTGTGTGTGTGTGTGTGTGTGTGTGTGGTGTGGTGTGGTGTGGTGTGGTGTGGTGTGGTGTGGTGCGGTGTGGTGTGGGTGTGGTGTGGTATGGTGTGGCGTGGTGGTGTAAGTGTGTGTCTGTGTGTGTGGTGTATGGTGTGTGTGTGTGTGTGTGTGTGTGTGTGTGTGTGTGTGTGTGTGTGTGTGTGTGTGTGTGCATGCGCACATGCTTGTGCATATATACTGCATGTCAGTTTTATATCAATTCATAAAAAAGGCCTACTCTCTGGCTAGAAGGGGGAATATCCTCTATAGTACTAAACAAAATACTGACTGCCACCATGAATGAATAGAACCAAAATGTCTAAGCCGAGACTGTGGAGAACACACAAACATACACTCATGTCTGCTGTGCTACAAGGAGCTGAGACTGTGGAGAACACACAAACACACACTCACGTCTGCTATGCTACTATGAGCTGAGACTGTGGAGAACACACAAACACACACTCATGTCTGCTATGCTACAACGAGCTGAGACTGGAGAACACACACACACACACTCATGTCTGCTACGCTATATAACGAGCTGTGACTGTGGAGAACACACAAACACACGCTCATGTCTGCTACGCTATATAACGAGCTGTGACTGTGGAGAACACACAAACACACGCTCATGTCTGCTATGCTACAACGAGCTGAGACTGTGGAGAACACACACACACACACTCATGTCTGCTATGCTATATAACGAGCTGTGACTGTGGAGAACACACACACACACACCACTCATGTTTGCTATGCCACAATACCTTGATACCCGCTTTCTTGCAAAGGGAAATAAGCAGTCTGGTACCCTCAACGTTGACCTTGTGGAAGAGAGGTCGGTTGTTGCTGAGTGGAGAGGGGGAGGCACAGTGAAACACACAGCCAACTCCTTCCAGAGCTGCTGACAAATCCTGTAAAGAGGGAAAGGGAATATAACAATCAGAAAAAAAACTACTATTCCTCGCACTGCTCATACCTCCTGCAAAGGGAGAGATAAATAATATCTAGGAGCTATCCCACCACATCTTATTTTGCACGAAAACCCCCCTTTTCACAAACAAATCTCGTCCATCTCATGCTACTTTTTGCCAAAATTAACACCTTTTTTTACAATCAAACTTAACATGCAAAACCTCCAAAAATTGACGTAATTGTTACTTTAAAAGGGGGTTTTCGTGCAAAACAAAAAAAGGGTGATATAGCTCCTAGATAATTTTTATCTCTCCATAGCATGAAATCTAAAGGTTTACAGTACGCTCTTTTGCCTAATCTTCTATCTCAAGCACTACCAACAAATCAGAACAAACAACCGACCTTCCATCTTGGTTAGTTATTTTTACACACACCGAATTTATATCCTCACCAACTAATTCTTTAAATTGACTGTTTTCACCAAATGTATATGACTGATAATCGCAAAACCCCACCTTAGTTGACGGGAGTGCTCTTAGAATCGTAGATGGCTGACCATTATACAAATTAGTGTTTGTTTTTAATTCGCTTAAATGAACATACGACCTTGGGTTAATTAGAAAATCGGATGGTCTACTGCCAGCATACTCGTAGAGGCCACTTTCTAAGTACTTATGGGTGTTAACACTATACGTTTCGCCACTATCATAAAAGCCCAAGATTCTAGCAAGACCTCTAGGAAAAACGTACTCTCGCCTTTCTTCTGGAAAGTGCATAGTAATTATAAGATTTGCCTCATTAATTTTTAACTTAATGCCAAAATTGCTAAATACTTCTTTTAAAGAACAAAAGTTGTAGTAACCATCAGGTATTTTTAACTGCTTTAATAAATTACCTTGCCCGCCCTTAACATTCACCCAGTTATTTTTAGCTTTTTCAGATATATTAACCCACCTAACTTTAAAACCAATTTCTCTACGAGCAACCCTATTATTACCACGCCTATTGTCAATTGGATACTTTAAGAACACGCGCTGGTTTTGCTTGGTTATATAAAGGAACATCCTTTTTAAATCCTTTTTTAAAAAATCTATTCAAAAATGGAACCTTTTAAATATAATGAAAGTGCCACTTACGATGTAGGAGGGGTTTATGAGCCCAAATCTTTGGACTTTAGTAACCTAACCATCGCAGTGGATGAATCATATGGCTTTCTAGTCAGGCTTGTAAACCCACTAACTAGATATTTAAATCCTCCAATAAAGAGTGATAGAGTGCCATCAGCATGGTCAACTCATCCTATGGCCTTTTACCAGAATCAGTTAAATTTTGCAGTTTACTGCTCAACCACTGGCTGCGGTGTTTCATATACAAACCATTTAAACCACCCCAACCTCTTAGTAAGGTCAGTATATAACTTTCATGTTTATTATCAGTATAGACGCATACTAACTGAACTACAAGTACGCCTCCCCAACGACAACGCGTTTAATCCATTTCTCAGCCCAATGGACAATAATGCATATGAAAGAATGTGCAACGAATTTAACATTAACCCTTCAAATAACTTTAGACAAAAGTTAGACCGCAATCACGGGTTAGGCACATTGTATTTGTGGGGTCAGCGTAGAGAATATAATTTTGACTACTGGCCCGGCCACACCTCTTTTAAGTCAAACTCCCAAGTTAGATTGGGGGCCATAGAACAAAAACACCCCAATGCTTGGGCAACATTTATCTTAGATGAAAGTAAAGGTCTAACAATGCCAGGAGTGCAAAGACTTAATGACTCCATACGCACGTACGTTTGGTGCCTATTAGGAGCGCAAGCACAGACCAAGTCTAGCATAGTGGATCAATCTACAGGCTTTGACGCCAGAAAACAATTTCTAGCCAATTTAGAAGATGCTATTAACTCTGCTGTTGATTTGCCTTCCAGCATACAAAGGTACCAAAACGTTCTTTCGCATGCTAGGTCAAAGGTTGACTTTGTTGTGGGCCATGGATTATACATGCTGCCTTCTGACCTTAGACTACAGATTGGCATGATACAGAATTATAATAATGAAATTCTCATAGCCGGAGACGACCAAAACTTAGGGCACAATCAAGGCTTAAACACAAGACCAGCGCCAGCCATTTTTAAAAAAGTATCTAGCCCAGAACCTGCAGAAAGCGACCCCCCGCCAGTTATAAGCAGCCCAGAAAGCGACCCCCCGCCTGTTGATGTACCTCACCCCGACAGACACACTAGCGAAAAGACGGCCCTTGTTGTGTTTTTAACTTTTACTGGACTGGTCATACTTTATTTTACTAAAAATTAAACCGGCAGCCAGCACCCCAAAGTCCACAGATTGTTAGCCATATAACCAACCACTTTGCCTATTGTAGACAAAACCCAACTAACAACACCGCCTATTATGCCAGGCAGTGCACCAAGCGCTTTGGCAGCTAACTTCTTTAATAAGTTTGCCAGATGGTGCAATTGTTTTCTAATCCAACTTTTGCCAGGCTGAGGCATTGGAGGCGCTACTGACCCTGTTGGCGCACTGCCGGTTAATGCATAAACCAGTGTAGAGATAGCAAACCCAACAGCCGTTAATATACTAACTATTGTAATCCCCTGCTCTCTGAACAGAGTCCTTATTCTTTCTGCTAGCGTAGTATTTTCATAAATCATTTTGGTTATAGTTTCTCTGATTCTGCTTATTTGGGTTGCTATTTTTTCTCTGTTAATATACAACGCTGCTAACACGTTTGCCTTTTCTTTCGTTAAATCCTGTATTTTCACCTGTATTCTAGCCTTTTCTTCTTGTCCTAAATTGTTATCATCTGCATCAGCCAGCTTATTTTTTTCTTCGTCTATCTCTCTCTTTAGCTCATTAAATTTTGCCAAGTTGTTTTTTAGTTCTTCGTTCGTAGTTGTTAAAGCAGACTTAATATTCAAGAGTTCACGCAGAGCAGTTCTAATATCCCTGAGTTCACTCGTAGACAATGGAGGATCATCAATTGATTTTAAAGCTGTTTCTTCTTCAGGACTCAGCTCACCTTCTCTTTGCCTAGGCGAACTGCCAATTGACCCCTCAATAAAACTCGTCTCCTCAATAAGACTCGCCTCAAATTCTGTTATTGCTTTATCTGTCTTTTGACCTACCTCTGGAATAGAGGCGATTTCTATTCAGATCGTGTTGGCAACGACCGCCCCATTTTATGTAAAAGTCTAACAGCATCAGACCTTAGATTTGTAATGTTTAATCGTTCTGCATCAGCAGCAGGGAGGTCTCGTCTAATTGTACTTAGACTTAAAAACTTGGTCGCGTTTGGCTTTGTAGTAACTCTTACGCGGCCTCCTTCACTAGTCCTAATATACAAATGGCCGCCATCTTCTTCAAAATCGTCAAGATCAAGTATTTCTGGCAGCTCCCATTCTATATTTTTATAGAATGATTCAATTCGTCGTTGCAATAGTTCGTGACGCTGTCTAGGGAGTGAAGAGCCTACTCCTAAAAGTTTTTGACGAGCACTAAGGAGTGAAGAACCTACATCTTGAGGCTGTCTAGGGAGTAAAGGACGTGCTTCTGCTCCCTCAAGTTCATCTTGTATTGAACGACCTGGTTCTATTTCATCTTCATCTTTTTCATTAGGACTAATCGCGTCAAAATCTTCATCATCAGCCATATTTATATATTTATTATTTTTTGTTTTATAAAAAATGAACCCATACGGCTGCGACCTTGATCCATTCAGAAAAGCGAAGGAACCCCATGGCATAAAAGGCATAAGACAGACTGTGCGCGTTGTAAATAATCCATCAACAATTGAGCCCAATGAAATGTTAACAGTAAGATTTAGTGACCTTGGGCCTGACGATGTTATAATGCCAGGCACTGCCAGGCTGTCATTCAAAATAGATATTGAGTCGGCGGATCCTAATGCCACTGTCGTTGCTAACCTGGGCAGGGCCATCATTAAAAATATGGTAATTAAACTGGAAGGTAGAGAAGTCTTCTCACTGAATAGCGCAGACATTTTTAATCTCTATTCGGATCTGTGGCTACCCAGAACAGAAAGAAAAGACAAAATCTTTCAGGGGATTCAGAGTCCAAACGGTCTTAAGCACAGGCTTAATGCTGCAGATGCAAAGGAAGACGAGGGAGACCAGGCAATAGCGCGAGCATTTAAGAACAGATTTTGCATCCCTCTAGATTTTGAACTGTTAAAAACCCACCAGCCATATTACCAAGGCGCACTAAGAGACAAACTTACTTACGAACTGACATTCAATGACAGCGGGTCTGTTATTCTATCAGATGACCCTCAAGCCAGATACACTGTCAGTAACATCTCTCTTAATTTTGACGTTGTTACTAACCCCGAACTGGCTAGAACAATCTTAAACCAGTATAAAAGTAGGACGGTTGTTTACTTTGAAAGAGTTTTACACCACAGTCTAGCGATTAAAAACAAGCAAGACACCGTCTGGGAAATAGCTATAAGCAATTCTTTAAGGTCCCTAAAGGGGGTTCTCTTGCTATTTACTAAACCCCCGACCCCTTTTCAGAGGGAATCTGAGGTGTTTTACAACCCCAAAAATTGAGCAGTTATCTTGCACAGTAGATGGCAAGCCTTTTCAGTTGTATTCAGCTGGACTTTTGCCCGACCAACACTTTGATGAAATAAGAAAGTTATTCGCCGGAGGCAGACAGACAAGCCCCACAGCCGATCATGTGTGTAAAAAACTTCACCTTCACGATGTAAGACTTGAAGATTATCTAACAGACAAATATGGACTATGGCTGGATTTTAGATCCACGTATGACAACAGACTGCACGGGAGTGGAAGAAGGGTAGGGTCAGATGGCATACTCATACAGATTAATAAGGAAGAGGAGGAGAATGGCCAGATACAAATGCACGTTTTTGTGGTTTATGACGCCCAGCTGAACATTGAAGAAAATAGACTGAAAGAAATAGCCTATTAAAACAGATGGATAGTTTGAACTTTTTGCCCAAAGACCCACACTGTTCGCTTATTTGTGGGATTACTGGGTGTGGGAAAACTGTCTTCGTGCTTGATTTGTTACAAACAATCTACAGATTTCATTACGAGTACATTGTTATATTCTGCACAACCATTAAGCACAACAAGTCTTACAAAGAAAGGCAGTTTGTTTGGACAGACGAGAATATATTTTTAGTTGATCCTACTGACAAGCTAAGCGACTGTTTAGAACATTACTATAGGCTATTTGAGGGAACTGAAACGCTGTTTATTATTGATGACTGTTCAGCCGAACAAGACATTGTTAAAAAAAGAAGGACCCTGTCTAAGCTGGCCTTTAGCGGAGAACATGCATTAGTTTCTGTTTGGCTCTTAACTCAAAAATACAATGCTGTCTTAAAAGACTTTAGATCGCAGTTAAAATCAGTCATCTTATTCTATACTAAGGACAGGGATAGTTTTGAAGAATGTTTAAGTGAAAATTATATAATCAGGGACAAGGATGAACTAAAAAAAATAAAAGAGCAGCTAGAAAAATCTAAGCACGCTAAACTATGCTTACGGACTGACCCGCCAGTTCAATACGTTTGCTTATTATAGATTATTTATTATAGATTGTTTATTACAGATTGCACATTATAGATTGTTTATAATAAATTGTTTATATTAAAAAATGTCTCGAGGGCCAGAATCAAAAGCAGAGTTAGCTCCTAAATGCGTTGCAGTAGAGATAAAAGATCTAGCAGACACAACTGACTTTGATCTAATAGGAGTGGCAGGAAATGTTTATGGATTTGAGTACACCGACGATGGTGTTTACAAACGAATAGAAATTGAAGACAAAAAACGGCAGCAATATCCTACCCTGGAAGAGATAAGAAATCTAAGGGCAAACGATTTTGGCAAACACGAATACAAACTTCATAAACGAGAGAATGCCTGGGCGTTGCTTCCTGACATTAACTGGAATTTAAAGTTTGAACTACGAAGCCCCTATGTATACTTTGATAAGAAATACAATTTTAGAAAAGCTTTGAATGAAGGACGCCTTCTTGCTAGCCTAGTCCCAGGAACACAACAGAAAAAGCAGATTGAAATAACTAAGCGGGGCTCTGAATATATGCTGCAGAGAAAGAAGTCCTTAGCTGAAATGGGGGGTGACACCGCCGGCTTAGAGTTTAACCCAAAACTAGAATCACTGCCTAGAAAAATGACGATGCTTTTTCGCTTATTTATTACTCCAAGGGAGTCTGATCCTAGTTTGCCAGAGCACACGTTAATCAGAGGCGTACAAATAAAGTCTGAAAACTTGGATGGGCCTCTTAGGCTTGTTATTGTTATTACTAAAAACGGGGATGAAATAAACACTTTTGTATCATCTGACAAAGTCACTGTGATGGTTACAATGCTAAACTAACAGTGCTTGATTTTATTTTTATTAAGTATGTTGATTTTATTGCGTTTTACTCTGTTGATGAAGTGCTGCCAGAAGGGTTAATAAGAAGATATGTACAAGATTAATCTTAATTAAAAAATTAATCTTAATTAAAAATGGATGATCAAGCTCAAAAGTTTAGGTTAGAGCAAATAACTGAACTTCAAGAAGAAATAGAAAGTGACTTGGATAAGTATAGGGTTACTAGAAAGAAATATGCTAAAGTTTTAAATACTCTTTCTTATATAATCACCGGCTCATCAGCTGTAGCGAGCGTAAGTGCTGGGTCTAGCGTTGCTCTTTTAGCTACTGGGGCTGGAGCGCCAGCCTCTTTAGCATTTGGGAGCTTTGGTTTGGGTTTAGGTGCTATGTCTATGATTGTGAGTGCTGTTTTAAAAAAATTAACGCCTAAACTACAAAAGCACACTGCCATTGTAGCCCTAGCATCAGCAAAACTTTGCTCATTAAGACTGAGAATAAGCAAAGCATTGCAGGATGAAAACATTACGGCTGAAGAATTTGAGCGCCTTATGGCTGATGGTGAGGATTACAGACGGCAAAAAACTGAACTTCAAAAGGAGTGGAGAAAGACTTTTACTTCGCAACAAGTAGACACTGAGACAATCAAACAGAACATTGAAAAACAAGCAAACAATCAGTTAATCCCAAAATTGACTAAAAAAAAAAAAAGATGTGAACTAAATAAATAAATTATAAGTTTAACAAAAAAAATAAATAAATCATAAGTTTAACAAAAAAATAAATACTATTTTTTTTTAAACTAATCGGCACTGTGTTTGGCGGGACAACTTGCAACTCTTCGCGAACAAACGATCTTTTAGGGGCAGGCTTTTTAGAAGAAAGAGTCTCTCTTAAATAATTCACGGGAGGGGCTGTTTTCATAATTCTTTCAACTTCATATACATCTACGCTCCATATAGGGTCTGTGGCTCTAATTCTAACATCTCCCTCTGCTTCTCCAGGTGCATACAAGTATCTTACTTTTAGTCCAAACGGTAAGAGTTTTTGATTACCTTGGATGTCTTCAGTAATGCTAATTTTTTTTAATTTGATTGCGTTCACCGGTTTAAGCCCTGTTGCTTTAAATTCTTCATTGTTCATGGCGCGTAAGACTGCTGGCAACCTTCTGACCCATTCTGTGTTGCGTGTTTTGTCCATAAGGTCTCTATGATATTGATAGGTAAACAGACGTTCAGCTAGATTCTTATTAAAGTTTTCTACTAGAGCCTGGGAGCGATGGTTGCCTGGAATCCCTCTCTTAACTGTAACCCGATGTCTTAAAAGCAGTTGGTTTACAGCTCCTTTAAACTCTTTCCCATCATCAACCTGAATCAGCCTAGGATACTTTAATGGACCTCGCATGTATATTTGTTGTAAAGCCACAGCCAAGCAGTTGAGCTTTTATCTGTTAAAGGCTCAGCGTCTTTATACCTTGAAGCCATATCAACAACCGTAAAAGCATACTTAAACTTTTTTCTTCTAACTTTATCATGTGGAAGATACAACAAGTCCATCTGGTGGGTGTCATTACGAACTGAGTTAACAAATCGAGGCCTTATTATTCTTTTTGGGGCAGGCAGATATATTTGCCAGATCGCTTGTTTTGAAAGCCAGTCTTTCGCTTCTGATTCAGACACCCTAGCAGCTTTACTCAGTTTATCAATAGCGGCCTTTCCTTTCCAATACCCTCCAGGAGAATAATATATTTTGTACTTTGTATCGTCCATAAGAAGGGACTGTTTTTATTACATTTTTAACAATGTTTTTTAGATTGAATATGCAAGAAGAAAGATTGCTCCCATAGCACCTATAATAAAGCCTATTTCTACCATTTTCTGATCCTCAGATGGTTCATAAAAGTCAGACAGTTCTGGCGGTGGCGATGTTAAAAACTTCTTTCCTGTCACTAAGTAATATTCATTCATTGCTTCATCAACGTCTGTAAATGTGTGCTCTGCATGCCCCTGTTCTCTTAACTTTTCATTAATAAAGTCTAAGTGAGCAATTCTCCTTTTCTCGTAAGCGTCTCTTGCCTTAGCTAAATTTTCCATTGCCTTGTTATGGCATTCTCTCTCTTCATCAGACCGCAA
This sequence comes from Conus canariensis, assembly GCA_033310375.1. Taxonomy (NCBI): domain Eukaryota; kingdom Metazoa; phylum Mollusca; class Gastropoda; order Neogastropoda; family Conidae; genus Conus; species Conus canariensis. Next base: position 30,009,451 of record CM065720.1, read on the forward strand.
TTTACTAAACATATAATTGCTGCCAGAGAAAGCCAATGCATTAACAATAGCCCCGCCCACCATCAGAACTATTCCAGACATCTTTTTTATAAATGAATGAATTTTTTTATAAATCAATATTTTCTAGAATGAATCTTTTTTTATAAATCAATCTGCCTAAATGCATTAATCTTTCTATGCATTGATGTTTTCTGGGATAATCCCCTGTGCAACAAGAAAGTCTTTTGAGGCAATCCCTGCAGTTATTACAGCTATAACCTTAACAACATCCTCAATGTCTAACCTTCCTAGATCGGCCGGCCTCATTTTAAACATGTTTTTTGCTAACGTGCTATATCCTATACTAAGGCCGCTGATTACAGCAGAGTGGTAAATCGTATTAATAATCTTTTTTTCGCTCATGTTTTTTATTAACTAAAAAACTAATTAAAATAATCATAATATGAAAGACTGTCTATGTGCTTTTTAATCAGATAATCTTTTGTTGCTAGAGCTAAAAATAAGGTTGTAACTAGTTTCGGCGAATCTTCTATCTTTCCCATGTTGGGCGGTTTTATTCTTAACAAACATTTTGCTAGGGTTGAATAAACTATAACACCGACAATGGGCACTGCATAATTAACCAGCGTTAAACTCATGGTTTTATTTTTTTATTTATTTAATTTTTAGATTTAAAAATGGCGGCCAAACACAGCGAATCTGATCTAATGATTTTAATAGAAAATTGTAATGAACTATTTGACGAAACAATGAAAGTGTTAAACATTGATTTTAGTAAATCTGGGCTTGAGAATGATGTAAACAATTTAATCAAAAATCATAGTGAACTATTTAACGAAGCAATCAAAGAGTTAAACATTGACTGTAGTGATTCAGAAAAAGCTAAAGTATTGGCAGGCGTTCTTGTAAGATTAGGGTGTCTTGAAGTATTGCAACGCTTGGGTGAAGAATAAAAACGCGTTTACTTACTTTTACTTACTTTTTTTTTTTTTAATTTACGTAAATATTGTGGGATAAAAATGAACCCCACAAGCGAGTCCGAGTTTGAAATACTGCCCAACAACGTACAGTTGGAAGGTAGTAACAAATCATTAGGCAATATGTTCATTGAATTAGACATGGACATTATTAACCCTACAAACGTTCAGAAAAGTGTAACACATGCTATTTCTAAAATCCCAGGGTCTCTTCAAATTAACCCGCCAGTAAAAGTGTTGTTGGCCATTCTGATTGAATATATAACCCCCGATGATAGTAGTATGCAAGTCTGGGTATCAACTAGACAGAAGAAGTAATCAGCTATTACGACTTTACACCCGGCTGGGCTGATTACATGCTTACACAGTTTAACTATGCAAGTGAAGAAGCGAAATTGCGCGGCTCTGGCTGGTCTGAAGGAACAGTCCTCGAAATCAAATTAAGACAAACCAAATACTCTCCTATAGTCGGCAATTCTTACATCCCTCTCCCAAGAGAGTTAGTTTTTAAACGAGCAGCCTTAAACATACATAATTCTGACAATATGTGTTTCATGTGGTGTATTTTGGCGCACTTACACCCAGTTAAAAAGCACCCAGACAGAGTTTCTAATTATTGGCAGTATAAAGATAGCCTGAACTTTGATAACATAACCTTTCCAGTGAGCGTAGAAAGTATATCTCAGTTTGAAGAACAAAACAAGCCAATAACCGTAAGCGTATACACCTGGGATCCAGTAGACAATCTAGTCCCTCTAAGGATTTCTCCCGAGGCCCCTACTTTAGGTGAATCACTTGAGAATCATGTAGACTTGATTCTGTTTGCAGACGGTTCCAAGAGCCATTATGTATTAATTAGAACAATGAGCAGACTTCTGGCTTATACTACAAAGGATCCTGCTAAACAGGGGCTTTCTAGAAGGTGTTTGGTCACAGGATCCCCACTGTAGAGGCAGCTGCAAAACATAAGAAACATTGTAAAAGTTTTGTAGACTGTAAAATCGAACTTCTTACACCCAAACCAGGGTCTAAAGTTAGTTTTAAGAATGTACACAAAATGCAGATGAGCCCATACGTAGTCTATGCTGACTTTGAATCAATCTTGCTACAGTACTACGGCCCTCAAGAACGGACACAACAAAAAACAACCTTATTGTCCCGTCATCAGATCTGTTCTTATGCATTTGTTGCTGTTAGGTCAGATGGCGGACACACAGAACCAGAGATTTACAGAGGCCCCGACGCAGCTGGTCGATTTTTGGAGCAGATGAAACACCTTCGCAATCAATTCTCTAATCAGCTGACATTAAGATGACTCCCGAAGATGAAGAACGTTATAAATCAGCCACACACTGCTGGATATGCGGCTCGGAGCTAACGCCTAATAGTAAAGACGCGACAGTGAGAGACCACGATCACATTACTGGCAAATTCAGAGGGGCGGCACACAGCAGCTGTAATCTTCAACTCAAGGTTGACCCCAAAAAATGGAAACTGCCAATCTTCTTTCATAACTTACGGGGCTACGATTCTCACTTTATCATGCAGGCAATAACTTCTGAATGTAAGAGGGTTAGCTGTATTGCACAATCATCAGAAAAGTACATGACCTTTACTGTAGACTGTTTATCCTTCTATGACTCTGCCCAGCATCTGATGAGCAGCTTAGATAAATTATCAGGATCTCTACAAGACTGTCCAATCACTAAAAAATATTTCGACCCATCTTTAGTCCGTAAAGGCGTCTATCCTTATGAATACATGGACTCGTGGGAGAGGTTTGATGAAGAATCACTTCCTCCTAAAGGCGCTTTCTTTTCTAGCCTTAGGAGGAAGGACATATCTGACGCCGACTATGAATACGCACAAAAAGCCTGGACAGAATTGCACTGCAAAACGATGGGCGACCATCATGATCAGTATCTAATGGCCGACGTGTGTTTATTAGCAGACGTCTTTCAGAATTATAGATCCACTTGCATGAAACACTACGGTCTAGATTCGTCACAGTACATCTCTGCCCCGGGCCTTTCTTGGGACGCATTCTTGAAGTCTACAAACATTGAGATTGACTTAATATTGGATCTGGATACACTTCAGATGATTGAAGATGGGCTGAGGGGAGGCATTAGCATGGCCTGTCATCCTTACCGCAGAGCCAACAACAAGTATTTAGACGATTATGACCCCACCAGATAAGATAAGATAATGTTGCTTATAGCCCAGCCGACCGCAAGGGGCCACATCAGGCTGTCACCACGTTAAAATCAACTCACAAGTCATTAAAAAAAAAAAAAAAAAAAAAAAAAAAAAAAAAAAAAACCAACCTTTCACACATCTCTTTAAATGACATCTTCTAGAAACGCACCAGAAACTTCATTAAAAATCTTTCTTCCGTAAAATCTTAAATCAGATGAAAAATGTTAATCTCTCTCAAAAAGTCAAGGATCACGTCAGGCGGGACATCCCTGAACAGGATCTTCATGGACTCCGCTGTAAAATGTTTGTGTCTCACATCGTGCAAGTCCCAACACTCTAAAAGAATATGTTTCATTGTGAGTGGCACATGACATGGAATGCACCACGGAGCTTCTTCACTCTTTAAAAGGTAGGAATGAGTAAAATACGAATGGCCGGTGTGCAGCCGGCACAGAACCGTTTCCTCTTTACGACCACCAGACGTAGATGGGAGGAACTCCTTAAGGTTTGGACGGATCCGAAAGAGTTTGTTATCCGTCTGGGTATTCCAATCCTCCTGCCAGAGGTCTTTCACATAATCATTAATTTTTGGGTTTCAGATCTGAGCAGGGGATATATATGTTGGACAATTTCTCTCTTGTAGCATTCTTGGCTAAACGATCAACCATTTCGTTACCTCCGATGCCAACATGACCAGGAACCCAAGCCAGAATAATGTTGTAACCATCCACTTTCAACTTGCTAAAAAGTTCAGAGAAATGTAAAAGTTCTGGATGCTGAAGGTTGCGGCCAGCTATGGCCTCCAAAGCTGACAGCGAATCCGACAGAACCAGAAAGTCCCTCTTCGTAGATTGTGAAATTATTTTCAATGCCAGAACCAGAGCAGTAAGTTCAGCAGAATAGACAGAGGCATCTGGAGGTATATGTTTTAACAGTATCTGAGAAGGAGCACCAGGGCAATAGGCTGCACAGGCCACTCCATCCTCAGACTTGGAACCGTCAGTGAAAATTTTCTGACAGGATGGAAATTTTGAACAGAGGTCAGCATACAATGCCTTGTATGCCTGAGAGCTGGTGGACTCTTTACGAAAAGCTGCGAGATCAAAACGAATCTCTGGTGTGAAAAGGGTCCACGGAGGCTGATCCGGAAATTTGGAAAAATCAGACACAACTCCTAGGTCTAGACCTGCATTCCGCGCGTGAGGCTGCATACGAACACCAAACGGCGGAATACAGTTAGGGTTGTTTTCGAATTTGTTTTGAAACTGGGGGTCAAAGACACAGTCATAGGCAGGATTCTGCGGTTCTGAGAACAGTCTGATATAGTAATTTAGAGACATTTTCAGCCTGCGGTTGGACAGTGAGGGTTCACCTGCCTCTGCGTACAGGCTGTACACAGGGGTGGTGCGGAATGCTCCAAGACAGAGACGAAGCCCTTGATGGTGGATAGGGTCCAAGAGTTTCAGATAAGAGGGTCTTGCAGAGCCGTACACAGCACAACCATAGTCCAGTTTGGAGCGGACCAGGGCTCTGTAGAGATGCAGCAAAGTTTTCTTATCAGCGCCCCAGTCAGTGTGCGCTACGACCCGCAGAATATTCAGAGCTTTCTGGCAAGAGGTTTTGAGATTTTTTATGTGGCTGAGAAAGTTGAGTTTTTGATCAAAAATAACTCCTAGGAATTTGGCTTCTTTTACAGCTGGAATGGTGGACTTGTCCAGACGAATTTCAGGATCAACAAAAAACTGACGAAAATTGTGAAAATGGATTGACTGAGTTTTGGTACGTGAGAAGGTAAACCCGTTTTCCTCGGCCCACTGCTGGATCTTGTTGACACAAAGTTGGAGTCGACGCTGTACGCTGGCGTAAGAAGCTCCAACTGCGTACAGCGCAAAATCGTCAACAAACAGAGAGGACTCAGAGCCCTGGCTTACCGATTTTACAATGTCGTTAATTTTAATGCTGAAAAGGGCAGGAGAAAGGATGCTCCCCTGAGGTACACCCAACTCCTGCCCATGGATGTCAGAGAGTGTGGTGCCAACACGCACCTGGAACTGTCGATCAGCCAAAAAGTTCTGTATAAACAGAGGCAGGTGACCACGGAAACCAAGTCTGTGCAAGTCCAGAAGAATTCCTGATTTCCATGTGGTGTCATACGCTTTTTCGAGGTCGAAAAAGATAGCGACCACATGCTGTTTATTGACAAAGGCGTTGCGGATGGTGGTTTCCAGACGGATTAGATGGTCGACTGTCGAGTGGTATTTCCGGAAACCGCACTGTTGACTGGCCAAAAGGCCATCGGTTTCCAGCTTCCACATCAGACGGGAGTTGACCATCTTTTCCATCAACTTACAGAGGCAGCTAGTCAGAGCTATTGGACGATAGTTGGAAGGGTTGGTAAGGTCCTTTCCAGGCTTTGGAATTGGAATGATCAGGGCTTTCCGCCAGGAGGGCGGAAAGTACCCTGTGGTCCAGATATGGTTGTATACTTTAAGAAGGGTCTGGAGACAGCTTTCTGGAAAATGTTTCAAAACCTGATAATGAATATCATCCAGACCAGGGGCAGAGTCAGTGCAGGTTTGTAAAGCTGTTTTCAGTTCATTGATTGAAAAAGGGAGATTGTAGGCTTCAGAGTTGTCTGATGTGAAATTGTATAAAGATTTCTCTCTGAGTTGTTTGTTTTTTAAAAAGGCTGCAGATTTATTTGAAGATGAGGAGTTCTGTTGGATGGTGGAAGCCAACAGATTGGCAACAGCTTGTTTGTCAGTGACCAGAGCATCGGCAAGTTTCAAGTGATGAATGGAGGGGTTGGTGTTTTTCCCTTTGATTTTTCTGATGATGTTCCAGACTTTTTTCTTTGAAGTTTTTGATGTCAGCCCGGAGCAGAAGTTTCTCCAAGACTGACGTTTACTGATTTTGAAAGTGTGTCTCGATTTGGCGCGGAGTTTCTGATGGGCTCGAGCGTTGGGACCTGAAGGTCGGTGGTATACCCGACGCTGAGCCCGTTTGCGAACTTTTGAAATTTGTTGGCAGTCTGAATTAAACCAGGGTGTTTTGGGCATTTGGAGTTTATTGGAAGACACTGGAATACAGGTTTTAGCACACTTTATCACAGTGTTAGTCAGAGATTCAGCTGGGTCTGGACTCTGAAGAAAATCAGTGTCCTGGAATTCTTTCAAAATATTGGTGGCAAAAAGATTCCAGTTGGCCTTCTTATAATTAAGATGTTGTGAGACAGAGATGTTTTCAGTTAATAAGGGTTTTAAAAGAACAGGGAAATGGTCACTTCCGTGCAGATCGTCATGGACAGACCACTCATAGTCCAGGACCAGCGAGGGGTCACAAATCGACAAATCTAAACACGAAAGTGAACCTGTGGAAGAGTGGAGGTAAGTTGGAGCTCCATCGTTCAGACAACACAAATCAAAGTCTGAAAGGACATCCTCAAGAAGCAGACCTCTGGATGACGAACTGACACTACCCCAAAGAGGATTGTGACCATTAAAGTCACCCAACAGCAAAAAAGGTCGAGGAAGTTCTCCGATCAGACTGACAAGGTCCTGACGACAAACCGGGACAGAAGGTGGCAGATACAGTGAGCAGATTGTAACAGTCTTGTGGAGAGTGACTCTCGCAGCTACAGCCTGAAGGGAGGTAGTCAGAGCGACAGGACTAAACAGCAAAGTTTTGTGTAAAAGAAGGGCAACACCGCCTGACAGTCCCAATGTGGATGGTTGTGCAGGTTTAGAAAGAATATTAAAGCCAGAAAGAGTGAAGGTCTTCTGGCTTTGAATTTTAGTTTCCTGAAGAGCCACGACGGAAGGTTTTACAGTTTGACACAGAAGCTGCAGCTCCTCAAAATTTGAATTTAGGCCACGGATATTCCAATGAATTAGTTTACTACCATCCATGGTGCAGAGGATGAACAGAGAGAAATCAAGTCATCTCCTCGTCATCGTCTGCGTTCAGTGGAGCAAATTTATTGCTTAGTTTCACTGGACTGTTTGGGTCTTCAGACCTGCTGGCAGACTTGCCCACAGGTGAAGAAGGTCTGGATTTTGGAGATGGTGGAGGTTTCTTCCTCATCTCCACCATCTCCACACTTGGTTGAACTCCCTTGCCCGCACGGGCACTGCTCGAGGAAGTTCGAGGCGGGAGGCCTGGCTTTTTCATCTGCCCAGCAGCAGATGGAGTAGACTGCTGGGCAGTCTGAGGGGTGGCGGATTGTTTGCCTCCACCAGGGGCACCCACTTTGGGTTGGGAGGTGGTGGACTTGCTTCCACCCGAGCTTAACGGTCTTCCTTGTAATGTCTTTGAGAAAATAAATTCATCAGTCTGGCAGCAGACTGAACGGGTCGTTACTTTCTTTATTGCTGAAGCATATGAAGACGCTGTTGGTGTCTGACTGCCAACAACCTGTTTGCGGGCCTCAAAAAATGAGATCTTCTTTTCTGTTTTAACTTTCTGAATGGTGGACTCCTGGATCCAGACAGGGCAGTTGCGTGAAGAGGAGGGGTGGTCGCCACCGCAGTTTGCGCAATGAGCCGGGTCTTTACATGGCCCATCATGGGTTGCCTTGCAACAAATACCACACACCTCCTCCCCAGAACAGCGATCTCTGACATGTCCAAATTTCTGACATCTGAAACACCTCAACGGGGATGGGACATACAATTGCACACGGACATTTAGGTACCCTACTTTAATGACCTGAGGCAGCACAGGGTTGCAGAATGTCAGAAAGAGGGTGTTGGTGGGCACTCTTTCTGCACCTTTTTTGACTGTCACCCTATGCACCTCTGTCACACCTTGGGATGCAAGTTCTGTCTTGATCTCCACTTCCGAGACACCTTTCAAATCCGGGCACCGAATAACTCCCTTGGATGAATTCAATTGCTTATGGGGAGTCACCCGAATCTCTCTGTCCACGAGCTTTTTTGCCTTCAACAGCTGTTCCGATTGTTTTTTTGACCTGCACTGGACGAGGAATGATCCGTTCCGTAGCCTTTTCACGGACTGAGGGTCACCCGCTAGACCTTGGAAGCCCTTCTGGATCGCAAAAGGACTCAGAGCTGAAATGGGCTTTTCCTGCTCCGTCCCTTCTATCACGAGCCAGGAAGCCCAAAAACCTGTCCTCTCTCTTATCTCTATATCTGAGTCACTGTCCGATTCGAAATCCCCTGAAATAGGGGCTGCTGCCTTCCTCTTCTTTTTGGGGGGGATGATTTTTGAAGAAGCCATGTTTAGTTTAATTATATTTCGTCTCTCCCTTACCCACCCACCTTGGAGTCCAACTAAGGGGCCAGGGCCAAGAAATCACTGTCTTGACCCCTTCCAGGCTTCAGGAGAGATATACGACAAACAGAACGCCACTACCCCTATCCCCCCTGATCATGCTCAACTCCCGGGAACAGAGAGCCGAGCACTGCAGGGGTTAACTTGGCCAGCGGGAGAACTGCCTGTCTTGACCCAGCCCCAAGAAGGGGGAGCCGATTAGTACACGCGGGCCAGAGTGTACCTCCTGTCTAGGAGAGGTCCGAGCCAAAGTGATGTGTTGAGGGCGTTGGCCCTCTCAATCACCAGGATCTCATCCCCCTCCGTCACAGGTCGCACCGCACGGCAAACGCGGCGGATCTTAAGAAGACCACAGAGAGAAAAGGAGTGTGGAAAAGAAGACTTGAAGGGGAGACGAAGATAGAAAAGAGCCAAATAAGAAAGGCATAAAACAAGAAAAGGAGAAAGGCGGGTTACTATTAGTCAGGATCCTCACCCTTAGCCTATCTGACATGGGAAGCCCTACCAGGGGCATCAACTCCTTACCACGTTATGTTTAGGCCAGACAGCATCTTGACTTCTCAGGCCTAGAAGCAGTTTTAAAAAACCAGCCTATCTTCAAGTATTGATGCCCCCGCCAGCAAAGCCTAAGGGATCACAGGACCACGCAAGCCCTCCGACCACGGCAAGGTTGCAACCCCCGGAGGGATGACCCCACCAAACCATCCAACTATCTAATGTACTTAGACGCTAACAATCTGTATGGGTGGGCCATGAGTCAGGCACTGTCATTAAGAAACTTTAAAATGATAAATGGGCCTCATGAGGTTACTACCGTGTTGAGTATGCTATCACAGCTTACACCCGATAATCCAATAGGACTAATCTTAGAAGTAGACTTAGATTATCCCGCAGAGTTGCATGACCTTCATAACGATTTCCCCTTAGCCGCAGAAAAATTAAAGATGAGTCCCACAGAACCGCCTAAGCTCGTGCCTAATCTTCGACACAAGAGAAAGTATGTCTGTCATTACAGGCTGTTACAGTTTTACTTAAGACACGGATTAAAACTTATCGCCGTTCACAGAATAATTACTTTTGACCAAGAGCCTTTCATGAGGCCATACATCATGAAGAACACCGACCTTTGGACTGCGGCCACTGACGCTTCAGAAAAAGACTTCTTTAAGTTGATGAACAACAGCTGTTTTGGCAAAACCATGGAGAATCCACACAAGCGTAAAGATGTAAGATTAGTTACGAAAGAAAAACAAGCAATTAAGCTGGTCTCTAAACCTAACTACCAAGACTTTAGACGGTTTAGCGACAGCCTAGTTGGCGTTATGATGAAGAAACAGAATGTGAGGTTGGACAAGCCGGTGTTTATCGGGTTTGCCGTGCTAGAGTTGTCAAAGTTATTAATGCTAGAATTTCTGTACGACTACTTTAAGCCGCTGTACCCAAAGTCGAGAGTCCTTTACACAGACACTGATAGTTTTATTATGGACATCCCAACTGAAGACTTTTACAAAGACATGGAAATAGAAGTGGCCAAAGGAGCTGATGGGTGGTACGACACATGCGACTATCCAAAAGATTCGCCTTTACATTCAACCGTGAACAAGAAAGTGATCGGAAAGATGAAGGATGAACTTAATGGGACGATTATACTAGAATATGTTGGCCTACGGGCAAAGATGTATAGCATTGCTACCCAGACTTCTGTAATGAAGAAAGCCAAGGGCATAGGTAAAGAAGTTGTCAAAAAAGAAATAAGTCACGACAACTACAAGCAGGCCCTCTTTGAACGCAAAGTATTTTATCACGCAAACGTTAATCTGCGCTCTACTCTTCATCAAGTAAACACAACTGCTGTTAATAAGAAGTCACTAGACTCTAACAATAGCAAGCGAACTTACGTCAATCCTGAGTTTACATACGCTATAGACCACTGGAGAATCGACTTGACCGACTTAACTAGTACTTAACTAGTACTTAACTAGTACTTAACTTAAGATCTTAACTAGTACTTAACTTAAGATCTTAACTAGTACTTAACTTAAGATCTTAACTAGTACTTAACTTAAGATCTTAACTAGTACTTAACTAGTACTTAACTAGTACTTAACTTAAGATCTTAACTAGTACTTAACATGACTTGCACTTAACTTGCACTTAACTTGCGCTTTACTTACACTTAACTTGTTATAACTGACTTAATCAGTACTTAGCTTGTACTTAGTCAGTACTTAACAACACATTAAAAAAACTAATTTATTAAAAATGGGTCTACAGCAGGAGGTTGTACTTTTTTTGCAGAGGCTGGTTCTTTTACTGTTTTTGTGGGGGGTTGTGACTTTGTTGCTAAGTATGGCTTTAGGCGCTTGTATGCTAAAAGCCCTCCACCAACAACAATGCCCCCCAGTACATAATAATACATCTTATAGTTTGATTGTGTTGTTGTTGGTGACGGTGGCAGTGCTGGTGCTGATGTTGTATTACTATCTAATAATTTTTGTTTTGCTGCTTGGTTTGCTTTTTGCAGTCTGTTCCATTCAGCTAGTTTACGACCGGCCTCAACACGGCCAGAATTTTTAGACTTAGTAACACTACTCACCTGCGGGACACTCAGTTGTGGATTCACTTGTGGGGCACTCGCCTGTAAATTCACTTGTGGAGCACTCGCCTGTAAATTCACTTGTGGGGCACTCGCCTGTGGAGTCTTCTCCTGCTCGCTCATTTTTTTTAGTCTGATTAAAATTAATACGATTAAAATTAATATGATTGAAAGTAATTAATCCCATGATGAATGGACATAACAACGTCCCAAATCTATAATACATGTCACATGCAAGAGATTCTAGGGACTTGGTTAAAACCGGATCTTGTGTTAAGTCATATTTTAAATCTTCTTCTGAATCAATCGGCGCTATCTTGCCTACTAACTTAGCATATAAACTAATTATTGTCTGCCCCACTGATCTAACCATTTTTGACCCTAGCTGTGCTTCGTACCTGGCGTAATACTTCTCAACGTCTGATGTAGACAATTGCTGAATCTGTTCAATACTTAGTTCAACACCTAAATACTGCCTGGTTTTCCCACATGCAGCCAGAGAGTATAATCTTTCTTTATGACAGAGGTCTGCTGCCTCCTCACACTTTAATAGCTCGTCGCAATCCATTTTTTAAAAGCAATAAAAAAATAATTGTAAATTCAGCTGTTATTTATTATTCATGGTCTTTTCTAATCGAAAAAACTTATCTTCATTAAAGCGTATAGTCACCCCTTCAGGATCAGTAGAAACAGTCAGATTAACATCTTCAGGAGCCATATTATCAACTAAAATGGCAAACAACTTTATAACCGGTTGGGGCCAAAAATCTGGTATTTTACTAACGGTCTGCTTTACGCTTTCTCGCATATTTATGCGCTCAAAAAGATCAGTAATTAATTCTTCAAACCTGCTCTCTAACTGATCTTTATCACCCTCCCGCTCCCAATCCAACTCGTAAAGTATATTAATAAGCTCTGTAGCTACTTCGGGCTTCATTTTTTAAACCAGATTAAAAACAACAATTAAAAAATTAATTAAGTAAGCTGCTGCATAAATCCGGGTAAAAGATTGTATAACAAAATCAATAGCAGCACTTATAGTACATTCTGTAACGCGCTCTGCGATGCACACTGCGGGCGCTGCCAACAACGGCTTTATTGATTGGCAGCGTGTGCGTTGCCTTCCTTGCTAACACAGCAGGGTAAATCGCTGCTCTGCCACGCGCAGAGCAGATGTCAAGAGTGGTCCTACCAGTTCCACTTGACATTCTCTGACACCTCCCACTTTAGCACGCTTGACACCTTCACCCCAAGTCACCCCAAGTCACCCCAAATCGCCCCAAGTCACCCTCCATGTCACCCCAAGTCGCCCCAAGCCTTACTAGAAAGTAGTAAGGTCTCACTATCAAACCGCGGGCGTTAATTGTGTTAGGATGACTAATTCTGTAAACCTTTAGATTTCATGCTATGGAGAGATAAAATTTATCTAGGAGCTATATCGCCCGGTTTTGTTTTGCACGAAAACCCCCCATTTTAAAATAACAATTACTTCGATTTTTGAAGGTTTTTGCATGTTAATTTTGATTGTAGAAAAAGGTGTTAATTTTGGCAAAAAGTAGCATGAGATGGACGAGATTTGTTTGTGAAAAGGGGGGTTTTCGTGCAAAATAAGATGTGGTGGGATAGCTCCTAGATATTATTTATCTCTAAGGGGAAAAGAGTGGCAAAGTGAATGAAAGAAATAATCCACTCTTCCAAGAACTCCAAATAAATCCTGTGAAGGGAGAAGGTTGGGAAAAAAAAAAAAGGAAACCGTGAAAGAAACAACACATTCTATTCAGTACACCCACCTCTGCATCCCTCCCACTCTATCCATGGTCCATCCCAGTCAGACCTTCCACAGGACCTCACTCTCTGGTCATACCTGACACACAACACCAGACAGCCCCACACTGATGGCACAACACCAGACAGCCCCACACTGAAGACACAACACCACACAGCCCCACACTGAAGACACAACACCAGACAGCCCCACACTGAAGACACAACACCAGAAGACCCACACTGAAGACACAACACCAGACAGCCCCACACTGAAGACACAACACCAGACAGCCCCACACTGAAGACACAACACCAGAAGACCCACACTGAAGACACAACACCAGACAGCCCCACACTGAAGACACAACACCAGAAGACCCACACTGAAGACACAACACCAGACAGCCCCACACTGAAGACACAACACCAGACAGCCCCACACTGAAGACACAACACCAGACAGCCCCACACTGAAGACACAACACCAGACAGCCCCAAACTATAAAGATACAACACCAGACAGCCCCACACTGTAAAGACATACAACACAAGAAAGCCAAAAAAATGTAAAAACACACAACACCAGACAACCCCAAACTGAAGACACAAACACCAGACAGCGCCACACTGAAGACACACAACACCAAACAGCCTCAAACTGTAAAGACACACACACCAAACAGCCTCAAACTGTAAGGACACACAACACTAGACAGCCCCAAACTATAAACACACACAACACCAGACAGCCTCAAACTGTGAAGACACACACCAGACAGCCCAAAACTGTAAAGACACACAACACCAGACAGCCCCAAACTGTGAAGACATACAACACCAGACAGCCTCAAACTGTAAAGACACACAACACCAGACAGCCCCAAACTGTAAAGACACACAACAAGAGACAGCCCCAAACTGTAAAGACACCCAACACCAGACAGCCCCAAACTGTGAAGACACACAACACCAAACTGCGCGAAAACTGTAAAGACACTCAAACAAGAGAACACCACACTGTTAAGACATACAACATCAGACAGCCCCACACGGTAAAGACATATAACACCAGACAGCCCCACACCTTAAAGACACACAACACCAAACAGCCCTAAACTATAAAGACACACAACATGAGACAGTCCCACACTGTAAAGACATACAACACCAAACTGCCCCAAACTGTGAAGACACACAACACCAAACTGCCCCACACTGTGAAGACACACAACACCAGACAGCACCACATCGTAAAGACATACAACACCAGACAGCCCCACACTGTGAAGACATACAACACCAGACAGCCCCACACTGTGAAGACACACAACACCAGACAGCACCACATCGTAAAGACATACAACACCAGACAGCCCACACTGTGAAGACACACAACACCAGACAGCACCACATTGTAAAGACATACAACACCAGACAGCCCCACACTGTGAAGACATACACCACCAGACAGCACCCACACTGTAAAGACATAACCAAAAACTAAACAACCAGAAGCCCAATTAACACTGAACAAAGACATAAACAAACACCAGTAAGCCACCAAATGTAAGACACACAACACCAAACAGCCCCACACTATTTAAAAACCACACAACACCACTGAGATACTACGCCCCACACTGTGAAGACATACAACACCAGACTGCCCCAAACTGTGAAGACAACAACACACCAAAGCCCCAACTTTTTAAAAGACACACAACACCATACAGCCCCACACTGTAAAGATATAAACACCACCACACTGTGAAGACATACAACACCAGACAGCCCCACACTGTGAAGACATACAACACCAGACAGCCCCACACTGTAAGACAACAACACCAGACAGCCCACATGTAAGACATACAACACCATACAGCCCCAACTGTGAAGACATACAACACCAGACAGCCCCACACTGTGAAGACACACAACACCAGACAGCACCACATCGTAAAGACATACAACACCAGACAGCCCACACTGTGAAGACACACAACACCAGACAGCCCCACATTGTAAAGACATACAACACCAGACAGCCCCACACTGTGAAGACATACACACCAGAAGCCCCACACTGTAAAGACATACAAACACCAGACAGCCCCATACTGAAAGACATACAACACCAGATAGCCCCAAAATGTAAAGACATAGAACACCAGACAGCCCCACACTATAAAGACATACAACACCAGATAGCCCCAAAGTGTAAAGACACAGAACACCAGACAGCCCCACACTATAAAGACATACAACACCAGATAGCCCCAAAATGTAAAGACACAGAACACCAGACAGCCCCACACTATAAAGACATACAACACCAGATAGCCCCAAAGTGTAAAGACACAGAACACCAGATAGCCCCAAACTATAAAGACACACAACACCAGACAGCCCCAGACTGTAAAGACACACAACACTAGAGGAAACTATAAAGACATATAATACCAGACAGCACCAAACTGTAAAGCATACAACACCAGATCGCCTCAGATTATAAAGGCATACAACGTTAGACAGCCCTAAAGTATGAATATGCAAAACATGCACCTGTGTGCATAAGATAAAGGCATACAATGCTGGACAGCCCTAAAGTATGAATATGCACAACATGCACCTGTGTGCATAAGATAAAGGCATACAAACGCTGGACAGCCCTTAAGTATGAATATGCACAAAATGCACCTGCGTGCATAAGATAAAGGCATACAACACTAGACAGCCCTAAAGTATGAATATGCACAACATGCACCTGTGTGCATTAGTGCAATCATGGAGAAACAGATAGCTTTCCTGCTTCTATGAGAAAAACTTCTTTCATCAACACTGACAAGTATAAATGAAAGGATATGTCAAGAAAGCTCTAAAATTATAAGTGAAAACATGAGAGGGTAGATATTCATTAAACTGTATGTAGTATGAGACATAAACAAGTCAACTCCATGGGATAGGGTATTCAGAAGTCTTTCTGTTGCTTGTCTGTCTCAAAATATGTTATGATTTAAAATATCAGTCACTGAGAATTAATCAATCATGTACCTTTAATTTTTTTTGATACTCAAGTGTTGCTTATTTGTTCTGCACACTCTGAATATGATCGAAGAACCCAAAAGCAGTGTAAACTATCACAAACTGTTGACTCTGTCCTTGTACAAAACCCAACTGAAGTTTCTCATAATATAAAGTATCATCTTTGTGATAAAATCAATGACATGCATTTGTCCTTGGGCAAACTCTGGAATATGTTCTAGTAAAAATTAGCAATTCTATTCAATTAGAGTTTGTTCTCTGAAACACACATTCACCTTTAACTTTCTACTGACAATAAAAGCCTGACCTTTTCATTGCAGAGGTCGCCAGTGACAAATGCAATGTTGTGGTTGTCGAAGGTTCTCCTGATGTCGAAGGCACGGACAGTGTAGCCTCTCTGCAGCAGCTCTTCACACAGATGGCGCCCCAGGAACCCACCACCTCCAATCACCAGGCAGTCCATCTGCACACCATTCACAGCCACACAACTAGCAGCCGCAGCAAATCGTTTCTGTGTGGTCATTGCCAATGCCATGGTGATTTCTTTCATCTTCAATCATACTTTCACTGTTACTTATAGTTCTACCCTGTAGTTGTGTTGATCTTGTTCAACCAATTTTCTTTGGACTTTGCGCTGTGATTTGCTGTATGTGTTTATGCTCTTGAGTCATGTCAGATTCACTTAGAACATGATCAATGAGACTCCTGTTCACAAATACAATGAATCAAAATGAAATGAAAGGCAGAAAATGGAGAGCTACCTAAAGAACAAATTAAGACCTTGACTGGATTCTGTAAAGTGATAAAGTCACCCCAGTAGGGTAGAACGTCAGTCTCTTGTATATACAGGAAGAAGAAAGTCTCCCCTGTGGGGTTTGACGTTAGTACCTGATATACTCAGGGAAGGAGAAAGTCACCCCTATAGGGGTTGACATCAGTACCGTATATCAGGAAAGGAAGTCACCCGTCTGTACATTGACATCAGTACTATATATCCAGGGAAAGAGAAAGTCACCCCTGTCCTTACGTGACATCAGTACTGATTATCAGGAAAGGAAAGTCACCCTGTCCTGTATGGTTGACTCAGTCCTGATATATCCAGGGAAAGAGAAAGTCACCCCTGTCCTGTACGGTTGACATCAGTACCTGAATATCCAGGGAAAGGAAAGTCACCCGTCTGTACAGTGACATCAGTACCTGAATATCCAGGAAAGAGAAAGTCACCCTGTCCTGTACAGTTGACATCAGTACCTGATATATCAGGAAAGAAAGTCACCCCTGTCCTGTACAGTTGACATCAGTACTGATATATCCAGGAAAGAGAAAGTCACCCTGTCTGTACAGTTGACATCAGTACTGATATATCCAGGAAAGAGAAAGTCACCCTGTCCTGCATGTTGACATCAGTACCTGATATATCCATGGAAGGAAAAAATCACCCCTGTAGGGTTTGACATCAGTATCTGATATATGAAGGAAAGGACACACACACACACACACACACACACACACACACACACACACACACACACACACAGTGTGGTCTTGAAACTTAGCAGACGTGGTGTAGCATGTACATATCATGTACTAGTCTGCACACAGTGACATCTCCTTGATGAAACTGAAATCAAAACTGTATGAACATTCATCCAATGTTGGTATATTTGTCTCTGGTAAAAACACTTAAGAACAGTTATTTAGAGTTTCAGCTTTTTCTAAATCTTTAACAACTATCATGCCATCTTGTCTTTTCAGTGTGCAGATGCCTGCATTTATTTTCATTCTACCTAGGACACACTTGCAAAACATTTTGGGCTGATTGTTCGCTTGTTTCACAAAGCGCAACTCGCTTTTCGCATTCTTTTCCTTTTCTTTAATTAATGTTGTGCACTTATTTCTCTCTCTGATACATTCTAAATAAGCATGCAGATATCTCATGTATATCTTTCACATTTTCATGCATCTAAAAAGTTCTCCCACACTGGTGTTCCTCTCACACTGCCACCCTGTCTTATCTTTGGCATGCATTCCTCTATATATTTTAGTTATATACCCTCTATGCAACCCAAAACTTCCACTACATCCATCTCATTCACAGCCATCTATTCATGCTCCCTAGTTTCAGTTTTATCAAGCAGGTCTGTGGACTAGTCCATGTACGCTACACCACATCCACTAAGTTTCCAGACCACACTGCGCAAGATTTAAAGCTGACGGATAAATGCATCAATGACTAAGATAAGAAAATTTAAGAGGAGGGTCTTGTGGCTATGACTTAGCATATCTCTGACCTATACATTAGCCTAACACGCTTGTCTGGCCTTGGGTACCTGCCTAACATTGGCTGTGCCATTATCATTATTGTGTGTGTGGTGAGTATATACATATGTGTGTAGCACACATGTGCATGGGTGTGAGGGCACAAGCCCATGTGTGTGCGCCAATGTATGCGGTGCATGTACATGTGTGTGCCACTATGTGTGTGTGTGTGTGTGGAGATGTGAGAGAGAGAGAGAGAGAACAGAGACAGACAGACAGACAGACAGTCTGTGTGTGTGTGTGTGTGTGTGTGTGTGTGTGTGTGTGTGTGTGTGTGTGTGTGTGTGCATGTCAATGTGTGTGCTTGTGTGTCCCTGTGTGTGTGGTGTGTGTGTGTGTGTGTGTGTGTATGCTTGTGTATGATCTGTGGGCTTGTGTAAGCATGCTCCTGCATGCACACATCTGCACATGTATGCATACCTGTGTACCTGTGTATAAGGGAGTATACGTGCGTGGGAGTGCGCATGTGTGCGTGTGTGCGTGTGCATGCACACTATCACTATTATTGTCTCCTGTCACGCTGAATCTATACTGTAGAAGTACGGTTGGTCGTAAATACCGTTGTAACCATCAATCAATGGCTGTTCAGTTTTGTCGCAGTGCTAAGACTGGCCTGTCTCATGACAGTGCCGTTAGTCTTGAGCGCCGTCCTTCATGGGCAGTAGGTGTCGCACTGCTAGGAGTTGGTCAGCCTGCACAGTGTTCTTTCTTTACACATCCGCAGTCATCATTTTGATGGTTCTGATGTGTTTGCCTGTAGTCCACATTTCTCAGCGGTAAAAAACACTTCCACCAAGCTCGCACAGCATCCATGCGTCTCAAAACATATGTAGAAGAAAATGATCTGGTTATTTAGCAAAGGAAAAGTAGAGGAGTGTGGCGAGTAATCTTGACCAGTGGGTAACGGCTGGACGGTGACGTAGTATCGGATGATTTGGTCATACGATTTGAGAAATATACCATTTCTCTCAAACTTTCATCTCAGCAAACATTCAAACGAATGTCTATTTCATAATGAAAGGTTAGTGATAAAAAGACATGACAAGTTTGACGATAGTAAAGTGACGTGCACCGAGCGGTAGGGCAAAAAAAGTTACCGGCACGTTGAACTCACCGTGATCTTGACAGCCATTGTAAGTTCATCTGCTCAGGGGCGTTTCAAAACTATTTTCAGTCGGGTCAAAACAACAATCTAAAAAATCGGCGTAAATCTTAGAAAAAAATAAAGCACTGATAGGCATAGCATTTAAACCAGTGCTAGCTCCGAAGTGTCATATGTGTATCGTAAAATAAAGACGATTGTATTATTCTCTTAAACATGAGTTCCACTTTGAAACAGAGTCCAATCCAGTTTTAAAGCCCTTGAGATGTGGTGCATCCGGGTCGTTTGGCGGGGAGTTTCGTCTCGAAGGTCAACAAAGCAGCTGACTGATTGACAGGTTCTCTCGCCAATGAAAAAGAAAAGAAAGAAAGAAAAGACAAGAAAAGAAAAATGGTTGGTTCTAATAGCTTGTGCATCTTGAATGTTTAAGATTTGTTTCATAAATCAACCCGGTTTCTTAATGAAATGTATTGGTCAATGAAATCGTTTTGCCATCTGCTTTTACTGTGACTTTGACTGTGTGTTGCAGGGCCGGATCAGGGGGGGGGGGGGGGTGCTTTGGTACTACAGCACCCCCCCCCCCCCCCCCCCCCGCTCAAAAAAAAAAAAAAAGAAAAACAACACTCGGCTCAAAAAAAAAAAAAAAAAAAGCACAAGCACCCCATTCCCTCTTTCCACTGTACCGTCATCAGCACCCCCCCCCCCCAAACCCCCTTTCCAATTGCTAAAACACCATTAATAATGTCTCCCCAGCTCACAGGAGATGCCACCAAACAGCTTTTAAAATGTCCAAAACCAATTTTCGGCCGGGGGGGCTTTACCCCGTCCCCCCACCAGGGCTTTGCCCCTGGACCCCACCGGGGCCTAGGCAGCCCCTGGACCCCGACCTAAAACATTTACCAGCACCCCACCTTAAAAACTCTGTGATCCAGCCCTGGTGTGTGTGTGTCTGTGTGTGTGTGTGTGTGTGTGTGGGCACTGGTGCGGGTGAGTTTGTGTTTTTATGTATTGTATTGTTTTTCATAATTCTGGTATGGGTGAGTATGTGTGTGTGTGTGTGTGTGTGTGTGTGTGTGTGTGTGTGTGTGCGTGTGTTTGTGCAGGTATGTGTGTGGGGGGTGGGGAGGGGAATGTGAGCGTTGATGTATATACAAATACATATACTAACACAGGCTTTTATGTAACGATTTATAAAGTCTCTTTGTAATGTCTTATGTACTTTTGAAATGATGTGGAGCAGAAGAAAAATTTCAGATGGACAATGAAGTTGACTGAATTGAATTGAATTGAATCGAATTCAATTCAATTGATTGAATTGAATTTGAAATGTGTACAAAATCTAATGTGGTTAAATGGTAGTAGTGGTGACCATCCTGGTCGTTCTATCATGTTCCGCCATCAGAAATAGCAATGATTATGAACAATGGATCCATGAGATATTAAAGATAATGCTGACGTAAGTATGGTAAGTTGTATCAAACAAATTTTGTAGCTGTTTTATGAACTCTGTATCTCTTAATTAAATTCATTGTTATATTTTGGCACAAGATTAGACAGCCTTTTTTTGCCTAATGTATAGACATTTTTGTTTTTGTTTTTTGTAGTACTTGTGTATTGGGGCGCACAGCCATATAAATGATTGACTAACTTCCGATACTCAAATCAGTTGAAGATAAATCTTTTTTCCCTATGTTTGTCTTTGATTTTTTTTTTCTTTAAAACAGTTATGTGTTCCTGCTTTACTATAGAAATTGTCACTGCATTCTAAAGATTCTATGATCCTGTTATAAAAAGAAAGAAAAAACAAACAAACAAACAAACAGTGCAAGTAAGTTAGTGTTGGCAAAAGGTTTGTTTATTGTTATAGAATGTCTTTTCATTGACATACTTAAACAAGATGTTCATGTTTTAAAATGAGGTGACTGCAGGCAGAAATTGATACACATTTGAAAGGAAATTAAAGTAAACCCACCAGGTAACAGGGACAAACAAATCACAAAACAAAACATGATGCATTTTGACATCTTCAGTCTTCAGACAAGATGAATGACATTCAGGACAAAACAAAACATGATGCATTTTGACATCTTAAGTCTTCAGACAAGATGAATGACATTCAGGACAATAAAAATGATGAAGGAGCAGTCACTTTTCAATGCCCATCTTGCACTGAATTTGAGAAGATAAGTGATTGATCATTCTTCATTTTCATTGTCTTGAATTTTGTTTGTCTTGCCTGAAGAAGACCTAAGAGGTTGAAAAATGTGATGTTTTGTCTTGTGATTTGCTTGTCTCTGTTATCTGGAAGATATGCTTTAATTTCCTTTTAAAATCAGATTATCTTATGGTTTTGAAATCAATTAACCATGCAAAAATTTAAAAGTCTCAGCCATGATTATTACCTCTTATTCTTTAAAATTCAAGCCTGGGCAATTTTAATTATTTCAGGTGTTCTTCATAGCTAAAGGTGTTCAAACCAGCACTGTTTTTTTTATTACCATTTATATGCTGAACATGTCCTGACATGAAAACAACAGTTTCTATTGAGAGCAATTGTTTAATTGTTGTAAATGTGATTAAAAGGGCTCCAAAAGCCAGAGAAGAAGCTCCATGGATGTTAACACACCTTGCTTTGTCTTTGTGGTGAAAGTAAATATGCTTAGCAATGACATTTGGGTAAGTTAGTGATCATAAAGCTTGAAGGCTTCTCTGTAAACATAAGCCCCAAATTTCAGATCAGACCACAACAGAACCATTAACAAAGGTGATTTGGCAATTCCTCGGTTGGGTTATCGAACTCTTGCAAGCGATATGGCCAGTTTGCTTAATAAGTTTTGTAGTATGGAGCTTTATTAGATTTTGTTTGTGACAGAGCTTCAGATTGCTGTTGCACCAGTGCTGTCAGAGTTAGTGCAGTTTTTTGTTAAAATGACATTTGGTATTTGATGCTAATGCAGTGATGCTAAAGCTCTAACGCAGTGGTGCTAACAGCCAATTGACATTGTCTTTATTTGTTAATGAACAGTGATTAATCATTTGAACATCCTTC
This sequence comes from Conus canariensis, assembly GCA_033310375.1. NCBI lineage: Eukaryota > Metazoa > Mollusca > Gastropoda > Neogastropoda > Conidae > Conus > Conus canariensis. The sequence continues at coordinate 30,031,797 of CM065720.1, forward strand.
AAACAGAAAAGCTGGTTAATGCAAAATAAACTGGCCTCTTCAACCACTGAACACAGTGCCTATTTTTAGGTTTCTTCTTTTAATCAGACTAGGCCCAGCATTTTAGAAACTGACCCCTCAGTCTTACCAGCTATAGGTAATGTAATTTAATCTTTGATTTCTGAAAACAATGTTAAGCAGTGTAGAAGGATGATGAAGACAGTGCTGATTTGCATTCTGATGGCATAACAGCGCTGTACAGTACCTAATGCTTCCTTTCTTTCTAAAGGACCTGCATCATCAACCAGGCCTGAGAGATGCATGCAGAGACACAAGTCTGCAGTATTGGTCACAAAATTTTGGCAAAAAAGAAAACTCTCAGAAGTGTAACCTGTGTTAGTTGAGCTGACTCTGTGGCTGTCCTCTTCCAATTTTAAGCGCAAAGCACGCTCAGCTCTCTGGAAACACAACATCAACATGAAAGTAAATATTTTGTAGACAGACAGAATTATCTGGCTTTGAAATTTTATGACCCAGTGAGAATTATGATAATAATAGGCTATAATGTACCATTCTGGTCTATGGCTACATGACAGCGCTGTACACTACCTTTCATTTTCTTTTTTTTTTGGAAGGAAATTGGACCACAGCTAGTCCAACTTGTAATATATGTTTGTGCTTTTGTGTGCTCTGTTGGTGTTGTTGAATTTTATTCTTCCTGTTTGTGCTTATTTTTAGCTTAATTCTTGTCCTCTTCACTCGCGTTTGTGTTTTCATCTTTTTCCCTTGGTTGTTCTTCCTTGTTGTTGTTAGTTTTCCATCTCATCTTGCACAGTGCTTCTTCGTCCTCTTTGTCATTTTCATCATCATTTTCTTCTTCTCCATCACCTTTTTCTTCTTCTTTTTCCTCCTCTTCTTTGTTATCATTGTCTTTGTGTGTAAATTTTTCCTGTTCGAGTTCTTATTTTATCATCTTGTTGACCAGTTGAGTGCACTAGAATGTGTGCGTGTGTGTGTGTGTGTGTGTGTGTGTGTGTGTGTGTGTGTGTGGCGCGCGCGCGTGCTCACGCGCGTGCTGCATTTTAAGTTGTCGTATTCCCCATGTTTCCCCAACATTTTTTTTTTTTTAAAGATCCAGGGATCGGAATGGGGTTAGGGCTCAAATCTATGGCCTAGTCTAAAAATAACAATGAATTGTGACGTCTAGACTAACAAATACCATGCATCTAATGGACAAAATGTGCATGCATTCTCTGTCTCTCTCCCTCTTTCTCCCTTTCTCTCTCTCTCTCTCTCTCTCTCTCTCTCTCTCTCTCTCTCTCTCTCTCTCTCTCTCTCTCTTGTCTACAATATGTATGATTTGAAATTAATTTTTTCCCATATTGGCTCAATTTCCTGTTTTGTACCATACCTACATTTGCTAACGCAAAGCTTTGCAAGCATTATAAGGTCATTTATTATTTGTTTCTGTTTTTCTGTCATTATTGCTATTTCTTGGTATCCCAGAACTGCAATTTCTTCTGAGATATTCAGCTTTCTGTTGCACCTCCCTTGAATTTCATTTGACACCTGTGCCCAGATCAGTTTTATCTTTTGCACTGATAAAAAAGTACTCAGTGTTTTTTTTCTCCAGAATTACAAGCATCACATGTTTCATGTAATGCTATTCTATCTTTCTAAGAAGGTTATTAATGGGGTAAAGATTATGCATTATTTTCTATTGTACCACCTGTTTCTCTGATTGCTGTAAACATTGCTTTTCAGTACTTGCTATCCATAACACTAATAATAAAATGTCTTTTCCAAAAATTGATAGAACATGGTTGGTTGTTTGAAATAAATATTTTCTTAGTTCTTTAGTTGTGTACATTTGAATGGTTTCCCACCCAAGGAAATGTCAGAGATGTCGTGATCAGCTTTGTGTTCAACGTGGAGCTGGCTTTTGATGCATGCTGACTCAGTTGCACTTTTTTATTGCAGTGTATCAAAAATGTCTTTGGCTCAATTGTCTTGTTTTATTTTCTGCTTCTTGCGAGCTGATATATTTTATGACTTTCTTCTAACACACCTTTCACTTTGTTTACTCCTCTAATGATCCAATTTTTCATGTGTAGGTTTTGTTTCTTGAACTGGAAATGTTGGTTGTCACATATCAGTGAATTTTGCTTTTTCAGTAGACAGTAAACAAGTGGGGTAACTTTTGCTCCCATAAGAAAAAGTTTTAATATCTGTAATATATTTTCTTAATTTCATGTTCCCAGTTTCTCCATCTTCAAACTTCCCCCCTCCTTAAGTCCAAATCTTTGCCAAGTCATTACTATGAAGACAGTTCACTTGTTGGCCTGCGCTTGTTTTTTTCCCCCACCATTAGATTGTTCGTCTATGTATTTGTCTGACTTTATTCAAGTTTAAAAGGCTGTGCCAGTCTTGAATAAAAGTTACTCTGTGTTAGGTTTTCTTATGGGAGCAAAAGTTACCCCACTTGTTTACTGTTTATTGTTTACTGTTCCCTGCCTCATTTCATTTCCATTTTTTTTCAGTAGAGTTTTGAAGGTCTCTGGTTTGCTTGGTTTTAAGTTACAGTAGCTCCCTTTCACATCATCAACTGTAGAAGAATCAAATTATTGCAATGATAATTTTTGTTTTGAATATGTGTAATATAAATGTGTTAGCTGAAATTAGTAGAATTGCCTTTTGAAGAAACAAGCAGTCAAATGAATGGCAAAGTTATTTTGAGTAGTGTGGTGGACAGGTGTGAATCCTGTGCTCCAGTTCTGTTGTTAGAGACTGCAGTACAGAGTAATGTTTTGCAGTCCAACTTCAAGAAAACTACACTGGCCGGAGGGGGGCGCAAAAAGACAGGACCAAAATGTGAGCTGACTGAGGAGCAAAGGCAGGAAATCCGTGAGGCTTTCGATCTCTTTGATGCTGATGGATCTGGAACTATTGATGCCAAAGAGCTCAAGGTACACTGTTATTTCTGTTGACTTTTCTTTCTTCTTTTTTCCCCCTTTTTTCCCGTCTAATCAGGTAACTTGTGAGAAGTCTGTTGCAGGAATACAAACTTAGGTAAGCTTATGATTTTACAGAAATGACATTTGTTTTGGCATAAAGTAAATGTACTCTTTACATGAATTATTATTGCTTTAGACACTTGACTTGCTTACTCGGGAATGAAGTAAGGGTTTGGCAAACTGCAGATGGATTGATGCTTTTGTTTAAAGTAATATTTAAAGTTAAAAGAAAAATGACTGTTCCATCAATTGTAAGAAACAACAAATTACAAGACAAAACACAACATGTTTTGACCTCTCTGGTCTTATTCTGGCAAAACAAACAACATTCAAGACAATGAAAATGAAGAACAAACAGTCACTTCTCTCCTCAGATTGGGTGCAACATGAGGAACAGTCACTTCTCTCCTCAGATTGGATGCAACATCAATGGATGTGTTTTCCACTTTGTGCCCAATTTCAGGAGATAAGTGATTGTTTGGTTCTTGCTGTGCATGTGCATGTGCATGTGCACATGTGTGCGTGCTCGTATGTGCATGTATGTATGTATGCATGTATAGTCTGTGGGCTTGTGTGAGCCTGCTTCTGCTGCATCCGTGTGTGTATCTTTATGTGTGTTTATGCTTTTGTTAGTTTGTATATGGGTATACACGTGTGCATGTGTGTGTTTGTGTTGTGTGTGTGTGGTGTGCATGTATGTGTGTGCGTGTGCATGTGTGTGTGTGTGTGTGTGTGTGTGTGTGTGTGTGTGTGTGTGTGTGTGTGTGTGTGTGTGTGTACATATTTATGGGGAATGGCTTTTCACAAGATAACCAAGTCATCATTGATCAGGAATCATTGATCATTGATGAAAGTGATGATAACAACAACGGTATTAATTATGATGGTGATGATATTTGAAAATTAGAATAATAGAGAAAAATCACCAGCGCTATCAAATGTAATGCTAACAGGGATGAACGTGATATACTACTACAAATACTACTACCACAGCTAGTACTGCGAGTACCACTACTACTACCACTACTACTACTCCTACTCCTAACATTACTGTTCCTACTAAAAAGAGATGAAGGAGTAAAAACGAAAAGCATATTACAGAACAATTGTAGTAAGATGTAAAAAAAAAATAAGAAAGGAAAACAGGAAAGACACATACACAGTTCAGTCAGTCAGTGGATGAACAGAAATACCACCACTCCTCACTCCCCACCCCTCCTTCCCTATACCACCACTCCTCACTCCCCACCCCCTTCCTTCCCCTCTATACCATCCACCTACCCTCACTCCCCACCCCTCCTTCCCTATACCACCACTCCTCACTCCCCACCCCTCCTTCCCTATACCACCATCTCCTCACTCCCACCCCTCCTTCCTACCACCATCCTCACCCCCCACCCTCACTGTCCCTATACCACCACTCCTCATTCCCCACCCTCCTTCCCTATCCTCCAGTACGTGGAGGAACATAACAGGCAACCACACTTCCTTGCCACCATCACCCACACCCAAGGCAACATCATGACTGTGGTTGTGAACAAGACAGACTCCTCATTCCACCATCCCTCCTCACCTGCCACACCCAGGGACATCATGACTGTGGTTGTGGACAAGACAGACTCCTCATTCCTCCATCTCTCCTCACCTGCACACCCAGGGACATCAAAAGCTATGGTTATCTATCTGAGGTCCTCATCAATCTGTGATGTACCCCAATATGTGTTTCTGGGCATACCACCAATGCATCAGAAGTTAAATATAAATGAAGAAACAGATAAATCAATAGATCACTTCATAAATAAATGCTATTGAATATTCCCACACTTCAGGTAACGCACACACACGCACGCACGCTCACACACACTCTCACATACAGACAGGCACATGCGCATGTTTGCATTCATGTGTACTCATTCACATACACACACACGCGCACACACACACACACACACACACACACACACACACACACACACACACACACACACACACACACACATACATGCATGCATGCATGCATGCACAAATGCGTTCACATACATGCGCATACACACCTACACTAACTTACACATTTTTGGACACTCCACATTACACTTGCATTAGTTCATTACCAGTTCACATACGTTTGCAGTAAATAAAACAGTGGATCCTGAGAGCTTCAAAGTCTCCAATCTCAGCTGACATGTTCATCATTTTTGTCTGCCACTGGAAAGACCCAGTATGAGGGTGCCTCATTCTTTAGTAGTCTTTGCAGCGTTGGTCTAGAGATTATTCCAGTATTATTTGGTTGATGATGTTTCTTGCTTTTCTGATTACTCCGGATGTATGGCCACTTTCTTAATGGTTAATCCTGCAAAAGGATTTATGGTATGTTGGGGCTTCAATCTTGTTTGTTGAGCGATTCTTTAGGTTTCTAATCACATCAGATCCGCCAAGCTGTAATCCAGTTCTTATTTTTGCCTTGCCTGCCACTGTGTCTGTCTTCTTTATTTTTTTTAAATACTTGCATGTCCTGGGCAGTACATCCACATAAGTTTTTCCAATGAAAGGCTGCACATTACTTCAAACCAGATGAGGGTGGCAATTCCACTTTCCACTTTTTGAAGCAGGTTCATGGAGTTGGTCAGTATCATGGCTTCTTGAGTCATGCTTGTCAGTGGATGAGAGTCAGTGGAGTCTGGTGTCACTGCTTTTACCTCTGTAGAAAACTGAGGTTGTATGCACCATTGTCTTCCAGGATTTTTTTTTTTTTTTTGGCAATTTTGCTTCACCATAAATAGCCATCCTGACTTACTTTTGGAAACTGAACCATCAGTGTATATAACAATATCTTCTTGTTTGCATCTGAATTTCTGAATTGGTTTTGCCTTCTGGCCATTCTCAGTAGTGCCTTCCAAGCTCTAATGCAAAGGCTGTATGGTAGAGGTGTTTGAAGCGGTCAGGGTACTTTTCACACACACACACACACACACACACACACACACACACACACAACACACACACACACACACACACACACACACACACACACACACACACACACACACACACACACACACACACACATACATGTGTTTGTGGATGTGTGCACTTGAAATGTACTTGTACACACATGCATGCACCCACAGGCACACATGTGCATATGTCCCACTCTCTCAGACACAAGATTAGAGATGCTCTTATTGGTGGACATGTGAAACTAGAATTTGAAATGAGAGGAGGGGAGGGGGGAAGGATAGGGAGATTGTTCAAAAGCAAAGAAAACTTGAAAGTGATTGCTGTTCTTTGACCTGGTTTTAGATAGCATTTTTATTTCAGTTTATAATTTTTAGTTAGGCATCACTGTTGCGATCAGTGATTTTGTTTTAAATATCAGCGCGTCTATTTCAGTAAATGGTTTTTGGCAAGTAAATCACTATTGCGATAAAGGATTTTGTTTTAAACATCAACATATCTATTTCTGTTTATTACTTTTAGTGAGTGCATCACTGTTGTGATAAATTATTCTGTTTTATATATCAGCATACAGATCTATTTAAGTTTACGGTTTAACAAAAACATCACTGTTCCAATAAAATGCAAGTAGTTCCTTATCATGTTTTACTCAGAAATGCAGGTTTGTGGAGTAGTGTGTAGTGTTTTGTGTGCTTTTCTTTAGACTGCTTGTTTATATTTTCACAGTCATTTCTCTTCATGCTAGGTTGCCATGAGGGCTTTGGGCTTTGAGCCAAAGAAGGAAGAAATCAGAAAGATGATTGCTGAAATCGACAAGGAGGGCACAGGTTTGTTGCATCCTTTCCATATATGAACTCAGTCTTGTCCATCGTTACTTGAATCATTTCTGTTCAGTTGTTACAGTGTGATAGGACCAGAGCTGTAAAAGCCACAGTGCGATAGGACCAGAGCTGTAAAAGCCACAGTGCGATAGGACCAGAGCTGTAAAAGCTACAGTGTGATAGGACAGAGCTGTAAAAGCCACAGTGTGATAGGACCAGAGCTGTAAAAGCCACAGTGTCATAGGACCAGAGCTGTAAAAGCCACAGTGCGATAGGACCAGAGCTGTAAAAGCAACAGTGCGATAGGACCAGAGCTGTAAAAGCCACAGTGCGATAGGACCAGAGCTGTAAAAGCCACAGTGCGATAGGACCAGAGCTGTAAAAGCCACAGTGCGATAGGACCAGAGCTGTAAAAGCCACAGTGCGATAGGACCAGAGCTGTAAAAGCCACAGTGCAATAGGACCAGAGCTGTAAAAGCCACAGTGCGATAGGACCAGAGCTGTAAAAGCCACAGTGCGATAGGACCAGAGCTGTAAAAGCCACAGTGTGCTAGGACCAGAGCTGTAAAAGCCAGATCTTGAGTTTTGTGGGCCTCACTTTAGCCTAACTATTACCAATGGAATGGCTGCTGGTCGATAGTCACCACTGTAACAGTACCAGCTCTGTGCAAACACCTAACTATTACCAGTGGAATGGCAGCTGGTCGTGAAAGAGGACACACTGTCCTAAACAGACATACTGTCCTAAACAAACACTCACTGTCTGTCTTATTTCCTTATGTGGCTTGTTCCTTTATTGCAGTTAAGTGTTTTTCCTTTTGTTTCACATGCATTGAAAAATGAATGAAAATGCCTGCTGCTTTCCTGATGCCATGTTTCATCTGCCTTAAGGATGTCAGTATAGTGTTTGTTGAATTTAATGAGTAGGATTCATGAACAACTCTATTGTTGCTGATTTTTGCTGGACAGTGACTTGAAACAGGCATTTAAAAAAAAGCACTGAACATGCATCTGATGGAAACTCTCATAAACAGTTAAAGGTCACTTCTGTTAATTCAGTCTCCTTTCCTTCTCTCTCTCTCTCTCTCTCTCTCTCTCTCTCTCTCTCTTTTCTCTCTCTCTCTCTCTCCAATTGAAATTGATGTTCTAACAATAGTTCATTACTATTTCATTTGTGAAAATAAAGTTATGTACATATTTGTATGATAGAAGTTAGGTGCTTTTGAAACTGTTGTAGCAATTTTCCTCATTGTATGCTGTATTTGTTTGTTTCTTTTGTATGAGGGTAGGATGTAAAGAAAGCTTGAAAGCTTTGTCTTCAAACCTCAATAAAGATCATTTTGACTTGACCACACACACACACACACACACACACACACACACACACACACACACACACACACACACACACACACACTAAGAGTGCCAGTAAACAGAAAGTGGAAGAAAGTCAAAGAGATAGAGATGACCAGCTGCAAATAAATAGTCACTAAATTGCTTAAACCAGTGTAGATTTTTATGTACAGATCTGGTAAATAATCAGAAAAATGGAATTTTGATATATTTATTTAACATTTTAGCCAGATTATTAGATTTATGACATAAAATTGACAAAACCCAGCGGATTTCGTTGAATCAGTGGGCATTTGCTTTCATGAGTTAATGTCGTTCCTGGATGGAGTGATCCCTCTGGGTACGGTCAGTACTGGGTGTGCCCACATGGACGTTGATGCCAGGCCAGATGGTGAACAGCCTGCACAGGCAGGTCGACCCCAGTCTGTGGCACTGTCAGAGGCAGTGGGCCAGATGGAGCTGGTGTGGATGGTAAAGGTCAGGCTGTCTGTGGAGATGATCCTGGTAGTGCTGCATGGAGTGTAAGTGGGGAGAGCACAGGGCCAGGCCATTGCAGCCATGTTGTTGGCTTGCAGAACTATGTGGCCCTGGTGGTGTGGGGATGTGCATTGCTCTGTTCAGAAGGGTGCTGGCGTGGTTGTTGAAGAAAGGAAGAATGACAGAATGCAGCATTTGATTGATGTAATGTTCTGCATTTCTACCATGTCCTCTTCTGCCAACCTGGTCCAAAAAGACGAGCCTTGGTTAAAAGAAAAAAAAAAACGACAAGCCTTGGTCTAAAAAGACAAGCCTTGGTATAAAAAAAAGACAAGTGGTGTTAAAAAAAAAAAAGACAAGCCTTGGTAAACAAAAAAGACAAGCCTTGGTAGAAAAAAAGAATCAAGTCTTGGTCCGAAAGACAAGCCTTGGTCCAAAAAGACCAATCTCAAGCTACATTGATGCCAAGGCCACCCCATAGCATGACGGGGCAATGCCAGTGATCCCTTTCCAGCATGCAGTGGTCAGCATAGTGTTCACCACTCTCCAGATGTTGACCAGCCATTGCTGGTGCAGAGGCAAGAGTGCTCCGTAGTGCTGTGCAGACTGGAGGTGAGGGTGTTGTGACTGGCTGTGACCAGGATGTCTGCTGACCATCAGGTCCACTGAGTCAGCACTGAAGGGCTTCTGCTGAGTGCCGGTCATGTTCCTGTCTGTTCTGTCACCTGACAGGCGTTGGTTTCTCAGGGGCTGCCAGTGAATGACATAATCCTGGCCAGGTGTGCTGACATGTGGTTTCCCTGCATGGATGATCAGCTTTACTGCTTGTTGCCAAGAGTTGAAACCTTGAGCGATATATTGCCTTGCACTGGACGTTAAAGGATCTGACAACAGTCTGTGGATCCCCCCTGCTTCAAGCCCTCCTACGATCAGGATCAGTCATTGATCATCTTGGCATGACTGCTTCTGCAGTTTTCTTCAGGAGACATGGTCAGAACGGTTGATGTTTACATCCATGAGCCAGTCTGCATCTGCTGCACTTCACAGTGGAGACTCGCATCCTGCATGCTTTTAGTGCTCATCCCACGGGCAGAGGCTGGCCTGGAGGCATACATGGAAACTGATGAGCAATATTCACACACTAGCATGCACTTAACACAGTCAGAAAAAACCTTTGTGACTGTTCGCACAGTGCTGTTGACATGTTTTCCTTTCTTAACTCCTTCATTTTCCTTCCTTGTATCAGACAGTATAGAATTGTTGGTCTCATTGTGTGACAGGCACGATAGACTTCAATGACTTTCTGACCATCATGACGCAGAAGATGAGTGAGAAGGATGCCAAGGAGGAGATCTTGAAAGCCTTCCGTCTTTTTGACGACGATGAAACAGGCAAGATCTCCTTCCGCGAATTTGAAGGTGTGGCCAAGGAACTGGGAGAAAACCTGACAGATGAAGAACTACAGGTGAACCTTCCCCCTCCCCCCCAGCTCCTCTCTCTGACCTGAAACTGAATAACTTCACTGTGCCGTGATTTCTGCAGATCATACAAGATCAGAGCACAGGTATTGGGGAAGAACGGAATAACTAGAAGTAAAGGAAGAAGAGTGAGAAATAAGCCGGTCTCTGTTTGGGGTAGCAAAGGAGATTGATTACAAAGGTCTCCATATGAGGTGGCAAAGGAGATTGATGAGAGCAAGTGTGTTTTTGTGAGGATGTGTGTGTGCATATTTGTGTGTGGTGTGTGTGTGTGTGTGTGTGTGTGTGTGTGTGTGTGTATGTGTGTGTGCATGCATTAAGAACTTTGTAAGCTCATAGGGCTATTTATAGATAAAAGTGCCAAAAGTGTCTGTTGTTAGTAGTGTGTACACTCAAGTGTGGCATTTGAAGAGGTATATGTTAGTGAGTTATGTCAGATATATGTATGCCTGTGTTATGATGTCTGCAGAGGAAGGGTGTGTCTTTGTATTGGTGAGATGTGTGAGGTGTTTGAACACCTTTATCATGCAATCTGCAGAGGATACGTCTTTGTATTGGTGAGTTGTGTGAGGTGTTTGAACACCTTTATCATGATGACTGCAGAGGAAGGGTGTGTCTTTGTATTGGTGAGATGTGTCAGATGTTTGAATACCTTTATCATGACGACTGCAGGGGGTGTGTCTTTGTATTGGTGAGATGTGTCAGGTGTTTGAACACCTTTATCAGAATGACGGCAGGGGGTGTGTCTTTGTATTGGTGAGATGTAGTCAGGTGTTTGAACACCTTTATCAGAATGACTGCAGGGGGTGTGTCATTGTATTGGTGAGATGTGTCAGGTGTTTGAAGACCTTTATCATGATGACTGCAGAGGGTGTGTCTTTGAATTGGTGAGATGTGTCAGTGTTTGAATACCTTTATCATGATGACTGCAGAGGAAAGGTGTGTCTTTGTATTGGTGAGATGTGTCAGGTGTTTGAAGACCTTTATCATGATGACTGCAGAGGGTGTGTCTTTGAATTGATGAGATGTGTCAGGTGTTTGAATACCTTTATCATGATGACTGCAGAGGAAAGGCGTGTCTTTGTATTGGTGAGATATGTCAGGTGTTTGAACACCTTCATCATGATGTCTGCAGAGAGTGTGTCTTTGAATTGGCGAGATATGTCAGGTGGTTGAACACCTTTATCATGATGACTGCAGATGAAGGGCTGTAGTGTATGTTGGGCAAATCTTTCAGGTGTAATATGATGACTGCAGCGAAAGCATCGGTGATATGTGTTGGCAGGTGTTTCAGGTGCGTGTATCTTTGTATTATGATGAGTTTATGGGAAGGATGGGTGGTATGTATTGGTCAGGTGTTGGCTGTATCATCTATGCATACCTGTGTTATGTTGATGACTGCAGAGGAAGGGTGAGTGGTGAGTCTACTTGATGATTCCATTCCTATTTTAGGAATATTTTGACAGTTACTCACCTGGCATATATTGAATGAGGTCCAAAAGACCAACTGAATGTGAACCCAGTGCTAGGTTACTTACATTGCCTTGTTTAGATTAGTTACACAACAGTGTGTAGATTAAAAAGATGATATTTGTACTAAGAGTCAAGTTACAGACTAAGCAAGACTGCACGTTTATTTGATGACAGGATACTGATTAGATAGTTCATGGCGTCAGTGATTGGCTGGTTTATTCAGGTGACTTGCCTGAATAATCCCACGAACAGGAAATCCAGTAAAGAGAGAGGACTGTAGCTTTGGACTGGAATGTTGAGATGTGATGCGACTGTTCACAGACTCTGCCTGCTTTACCATACAGATGTGCAGGGAAGGGTGTCCCCAGAAAGGCAGCTTCTCCACATCTTCATTCTGACAGGGAAGATACTAACCAGTTTTGCTTTTTTTTTGTTATCTTCATTATCTTCTGCAGCAGCAGTTTGATTGTAGAGCCTCTCTTTTCTTTGACCATGTGTTTTTCTGACTGAAATGTGTTTTTCTGACCGAAGTGTGTTTTTCTGACTGAAATGTGTTTTTCTGACTGAAATGTGTTTTTCATTTTTCTGACTGAAATGTGTTTTTCTGACTGAAATATGTTTTTCAGGAAATGATTGATGAAGCAGACAGAAACGGAGATGGGGAGATAAACCAGGAGGAGTTTCTGCGCATTATGAAGAAGACCAGTTTATACTGAGAGCTGGGCACTGCAGTGACTGGATCTGTCCCTGTCCTGTCTGGATCTGTCCTGTGACTGGATCTGTCCCTGTCCTGTTGTCTGGATCTGTCTTGTGACTGGATCTGTCCATATCCTGCTGTCTGGATCCGTCCCTGTCCTGTGACTGGATCTGTCCCTGTCCTGTGACTGGATCTGTCCCTGTTCTGTGACTGGATCTGTCGTGTGACTGGATCTGTCCAGTCCTGTGACTGGATCTGTCCCTGTCCTGTGACTGGATCTGTCCTGTATCCTGCTGACTAGATCTGTCCTTGTCCTGTGACAGGATCTGTCCCTGTCATATGACTGGATCTGTCCTGTCCTGTGACTGGATCTGTCCCTGTTCTGTGACTGAATCTGTCCCTATCCTGCTGTCTGGATCTGTCCCTGTCCTGTGACTGGATATGTCCCTGTCCTGCTGGTTGGATCTGTCCTGTGACAGGATCTGTCCTGTGACTGTCCAGCTGCCTGAATCTGTCCTGTCCTGTGACTGGATCTGTCCCTGTCCTGCTGTCTGGATCTGTCCTGTCCTGTGACTGGATCTGTCCGTATCCTGCTGACTAGATCTGTCCCTGCCCTGTGACAGGATCTGTCCCTGTCATGTGACTGGATCTGTCCCTGTCCTGTGACTGGATCTGTCCCTGTCCTGCTGTCTGGATCTGTCCCTATCCTGTGACTGAATCTGTCCCTGTCCTGCTTGTTGTACTGTGATGGTCTTCCTTCATCGGCCCCAACTAGTTGACATTAATCATCAATCTGTGAACAAAAAAAGTTATCACAGTGTCTGGAAGTGGTAAAAAGGGGTTCACTTTGGTAAAGAAATGAAGTATGCAAGCCTGCGAGTGTGTGCACAGCACACGCACACACACACACACGGATGAAAGGAAAAGGGGGAAAGATCTCAAACAAATTAAATCACCTTGATTGTGAAGATGTTTACTTTTTGATTCTGTTACCAGTAGAACAGGCTTTGGAGAAATCAGAAGCTTTTGCGGCCAGGTCAACCCCACTGTATCCTGACAGTAGCTTGAGCTTTGTGGCCTGATCTGAGACTGAAATGAGCAAAGCAGTTCCGGATATTTGTAAAATGTCTTCTGCAGTCATGAAGATTTTATTTTTCCAAAAGTGATCTCTGCAACTGTCCAGTTGACTGAATTTTTCTGGTTTACCTATATGAGGCAGCCAAGCATTTTTCATCAAACTATTTTAGCTGGGGTTCCCCCCCCCCCCCCCCCCCCCCTTGCACTGTTTACCTGCTGATATTGTTCATTTTACCTGCATGTTTGTCAGAGTGAGAGCTGCCAGCGCTAATGTACATAGTCACATTGTGACTGTCATGTGTGTGGTGTCATGATGTGCTGCTTATCTGTGGTGTTACCATCTCCAGGGAGGGGATCTGGCAATTAGAGTTGTTTTTTTTTCCCCATAGAAACAGATGCTGGTTTTGCAATAAATGAAAAAAATGTGAAGTTTGTTGATTAGAAAGTGAGGATCATCTACACACAGAAGAAATGCAGGTTTTCAGTAGAAAATGTTGAGGTAGAGGCTGCCAGCTAGGTTGACTGATCACCACTCCCAAATCAGCTATACTGGTGTGCTCTTTAATAGCATTCCTGTTACCTTGAGCTGAAGATAGTTTGTCTTTCCAGAGGAGTGAGCGTGATGACAAGTGAGACTATCTGCGTTTTGTTTTTGTCAGATTTTGACAGATTTATTATTAAGAACATGATTACGGGTAACACTATCTGTTCTTTGTGCTTGTCAGATTTTAACAGATTTATCATGACGAACATGATTACAAGTCACCACTATCTGCTCTGTGTGCTTGTCAGATTTTAACAGATTTATCATGATAAACATGATTACAAGTCACCGCTACATGCTCTGTGTGCTTGTTGGATTTTAACAGATTTATCATGATGGACATGATTACAAGTCAATTTGCTCTGTGTGCTTGTCGGATTTTAACCGATTTATCATGATGGACATGATTACAAGTCAATTTGCTCTGTGTGCTTGTCGGATTTTAACCGATTTATCATGATGAACATGATTACAAATCAGTACTATCTGTTCTTTTGTCAGATTTTTGCAGATTCATCATGACAAACATGTCAACTCTGCTCTTTGTGTTTGTCAGATTCTGACAGATTTATCATAACCAGTCTCTCAGCTGGCGACAAAATGAAATATGGTCTTACATTCAATAGTTGAAGCATTCCTCTAACAAGTTAACATTTGACAAATATTCCATACTGATTGACATAGTAGTCAACATGTTTGACAAATATTCCATGGTAGTAAAATATGTTTGACATATATTCCATACCGACTGACATGGTAATCGAACATGTTTGACATATTCTATACTGATTGATATGGTCATCAAACACATTTGACATATATTCCATTCTGATCGACATGGTTATCAAACATATTTGACATATATTCCATACTGATTGACGTGATATTCAAACAGTTTATTCCTGTTAGTGTCTCAGAATGTAGAGACTTTGTGAATGGATAGGGAGAAAGAGCAATAAAAGTTATTTGTGTGAATTGTTCACGGCTGGCTCTTCATGTTCAGCAGTAAATGTCTTCCTGTATGTGGCTTGCATCATGGTGAAGTCTGTCTGCCTGTTCTTTTTGGGGTCATCTATCACAATAAAGTGTGTCTGTCCTGTTAACAGCTTGTATCTTAGTGAAGTGTGCCTGTCTGTCCATCTGGTTTATGAACTGTAGCGGGTGAAGTGTGCCTGTCTGTCCATCTGGTTTATGAACTGTAGCGGGTGAAGTGTGCCTGTCTGTCCATCTGGTTTATGAACTGTAGTGTGTGAAGTGTGCCTGTCTGTCCATCTGGTTTATGAACTGTAGTGTGTGAAGTGTGCCTGTCTGTCCATCTGTTTATGAACTGTAGTGTGTGAAGTGTGCCTGTCTGTCCATCTGTTTATGAACTGTAGTGTGTGAAGTGTGCCTGTCTGTCCATCTGTTTATGAACTGAAGTGTGCATTCTGAATGGGAAGTGTGCCTGTCTGTCCATCTGGTTTATGAACTGTAGTGTGTGAAGTGTGCCTGTCTGTCCATCTGTTTATGAACTGTAGTGTGCATTCTGAATGGGAAGTGTGTGTCTGTCCATCTGGTTTATGAACTGAAGTGTGCATTCTGAATGGGAAGTGTGCCTGTCTGTCCACTCTGTTTATGAACTGAAGTGTGCATTCTGAATGGGAAGTGTGCCTGTCTGTCCATCTGGTTTATGAACTGTAGTGTGTGAAGTGTGCCTGTCTGTCCATCTGTTTATGAACTGTGTGTGCATTCTGAATGGGAAGTGTGCCTGTCTGTCCATCTGGTTTATGAACTGTAGTGTGTGAAGTGTGCCTGTCTGTCCATCTGTTTATGAACTGTAGTGTGCATTCTGAATGGATGTGCCTGTCTGTCCATCTGGTTATGAACTGTAGTGTGTGAAGTGTGCCTGTCTGTCCATCTGGTTTATGAACTGTAGTGTGTGAAGTGTGCCTGTCTGTCCATCTGGTTCATGAACTGTAGTGTGTGAAGTGTGCCTGTCTGTCCATCTGGTTTATGAACTGTAGTGTGTGAAGTGTGCCTGTCTGTCCATCTGGTTTATGAACTGTAGTGTGTGAAGTGTGCCTGTCTGTCCATCTGGTTTATGAACTGTAGTGTGTGAAGTGTGCCTGTCTGTCCATCTGGTTTATGAACTGTAGTGTGTGAAGTGTGCCTGTCTGTCCATCTGGTTTATGAACTGTAGTGTGTGAAGTGTGCCTGTCTGTCCATCTGGTTCATGAACTGTAGTGTGTGAAGTGTGCCTGTCTGTCCATCTGGTTTATGAACTGTAGTGTGTGAAGTGTGCCTGTCTGTCCATCTGTTTATGAACTGTAGTGTGTGAAGTGTGCCTGACTGTCCATCTGGTTTATGAACTGTAGCGGTGAAGTGTGCATGTCTGTCCATCTGGTTTATGAACTGTAGTGTGTGAAGTGTGCCTGACTGTCCATCTGGTTTATGAACTGTAGTGTGTGAAGTGTGCCTGACAGTCCATCTGGTTTATGAACTGTAGTGTGTGAAGTGTGCCTGTCTGTCCATCTGGTTTATGAACTGTAGTGTGTGAAGTGTGCCTGTCTGTCCATCTGGTTTATGAACTGTAGCGGATGAAGTGTGCAAGTCTGTCCATCTGGTTTATGAACTGTAGCGGGTGAAGTGTGCCTGACTGTCCATCTGGTTTATGAACTGTAGTGTGTGAAGTGTGCCTGTCTGTCCATCTGGTTTATGAACTGTAGTGTGTGAAGTGTGCCTGACTGTCCATCTGGTTTATGAACTGTAGTGTGTGAAGTGTGCCTGTCTGTCCATCTGGTTTATGAACTGTAGTGTGTGAAGTGTGCCTGACTGTCCATCTGGTTTATGAACTGTAGTGTGTGAAGTGTGCCTGTCTGTCCATCTGGTTTATGAACTGTAGTGTGTGAAGTGTGCCTGACTGTCCATCTGGTTTATGAACTGTAGTATGTGAAGTGTGCCTGTCTGTCCATCTGGTTTATGAACTGTAGTGTGTGAAGTGTGCCTGTCTGTCCATCTGGTTCATGAACTGTAGTGTGTGAAGTGTGCCTGTCTGTCCATCTGGTTTATGAACTGTAGTGTGTGAAGTGTGCATGTCTGTCCATCTGGTTTATGAACTGTAGTGTGTGATGTGTGCCTGTCTGTCCATCTGGTTTATGAACTGTAGTGTGTGAAGTGTGCCTGTCTGTCCATCTGGTTTATGAACTGTAGCATGCATTCTGAATGGGAGCTGTGTAATAAGTGAATGCTCATTGAAAAAAAAAAACACTTGTTACAGGCCATTTTTTTTAGGCCACTTGTTACAGCCATTCTTTAAAAAAAAAACCACTTGTTACAGGCCATTCTTTAAAAAAAAAAAAAAACCCACTTGTTACAGGCCATTTTTTTTTTTAACCCACTTGTTACAGGCCATTAAAAAAAAAAACCCACTTGTTACAGGCCATTTTCTTTAGAAAAACAACCCACTTGTTACAGGCCATTTTTTTTTTTTTAAACCCAACCCACTTTTTACAGGCTTTTTTTTTTTTTTAAACAACCCACTTGTTACAGGCTATTCTTTAAAAAAAAAAAAAAAAAAAAAAAAAAAAACGCTTGTTACAGGCCTTTTTTTTTAACCCACTTGTTACAGGCCATTCTTTAAAAAAAAAAACCCAAAAAAACCCCACTTGTTACAGGCCATTCTTTTATTTTAAAAAAAAAACCCACTTGTTTCAGGATATTCTTTTTTGCTGGAACACCAAACTGTTAATTAGGTAAATGAATTCCTTTTTTTCTGAAATTTCCAAAAAGTGTTCCATGATTGTGCAGTAAAGGGATTTACAAGCTGTTAATGACTAATCAGAAAAATCACATGAAGACGATGATAATCACTGACCATGGCACAGTCACAGACAGATGGGGTCATGGACAATAAAGAACTTGGATTCTCAAACAAACTTGAAATTGATGTAAACCTTTTTATTGAGATCATGTGATAGAAACTTGTAAATCTGTTACAATCTTGTGATGGTGAGACTGCAATGGCCCAGTCCACAGTATAGTAGTCATGAGATGTGTATTGCATCCTGATGCTGTCTCAGCTTTGATAGGCAGGTCATGTAGCTCACATGCCAGACCATCAGCTACCCAAGAGACCCTTGTACGGTCAGCTGCAACAAGGAGTGCATTCTCATAGAGGTCAGAAGAAACACTTCAAAGATACTCTCAAAAATCCTAGATTTAACATCAACCCTGACACATGGGAACCCACTGCTCTAGATCGAGCTAGATGGTGGTACTCTATCCACAAAGGTGCAGTTTATGTCAAGAAAGGAGATCAGCTGCAGCGCAACAAAAAAGACAGGCAAGGAAAGCCTGCACCAGCAATCAAGAGCAGGTCTCCCACATTCCCTGTCCAAGTTGTCACCCCACATTCCGTGCATGCATTGGCTTGATCAGCCACCTGCTTGACCATCTCACCTCCCAAGTAACTGAAGTGGTCCTCATCGACTCAACGGACGAACGAGAACATTGCATTCAGATCATTCAACACAAGTGTTCGAAGATCACAGTGAGGCATATATCCTGGAAGTATCTACAAGATCACCATCACCCAGTCCATGCACATTCACCCTGGAAAGCCACACATATGTATTGATCTACACAAGAACACATTCCGAAAATCACATATGGGCACAACACTATTCAAGACTGATAAGTCGCATGATACATAGTCATCAACATGTGAAAAGAGGAATAAAGGAAAAGAACAAACAGTGAACCAGGAGAACAAAGAAGTAAAACAAAGAAGTAAAAAGACAGGATTGACTCATAGCATTTTGATCTGAACTTCAATGGTAGGCACTCAGACTATCTGCTGTTTGTGTTAAATCAGTATTCTCAAAATGAAAAGCCTTGCCACTAAAATTGTGTTGACAGGGGCAATGTTGATCCAGATATCTTTGAAAAGCAACGCCAATCCCACTTTAGCCAAGGTAGTGAAGAGTGCATTTCACTCATTTGATGCAATGATTCTCTAGGTAGTGAAGAATGCATTTCACTCATTTGATTCAATGATTCTCTAGGAAGTGAAGAATGCATTTCACTCATTTGATGCAATGATTCTCTAGAGAACACCATGCAATGGACATGTTGCATTTAGCTGTAAGTGTTGAAATTGATCACACTTTGATGGCAACTCCATTAAACAGATGTATTCTACATCGACCTGATTTTTTTTTTTCAGACCGGGTTTAACTCAACATACATCCATGTTAGGGATTGCTATCTTAGCACCTGCTGATCGATTTTTAACAGACTACTTCGATCTTCACTGCAAGATGGCAGCTGAGAAGGTCCAGTCACTGTCTGACTGGCTGTGCCATGTGTGCACATCACCTGTCTTTTCAGGTGACACACTTAGCTCTGGTCACTGTCTGACTGGCTGTGCCATGTGTGCACATCACCTGGTCTTTTCAGGTGGCACACTTAGCTCTGGTCACTGTCTGACTGGCTGTGCCATGTGTGCACATCACCTGGTCTTTTCAGGTGCACACTTAGCTCTGGTCACTGTCTGACTGGCTGTGCCATGTGTGCACATCACCTGGTCTTTTCAGGTGACACACTTAGCTCACTGGTGCAAGGCACAGGCCCCTCACTGAAATAGGCACTTCAAATTATTGGCACAGGCCCCTCACTGAAATACACACTTCAAATTATTGACATCTCAGGAGTGTACCAGTCTGATGTGTTATGCATCCATCAAGAAGTAAAGCTCAGGTAGGTGCATATATGTGGATGATAATTATGACAGCTAATAAAATAACAGAAACAAAGAAGACTCTACAGTACACTACCAGCAATCAAGTTTTGTTGCACTGACTACAGTGAAGAATCGGGAACTGCACAGAGAAAGACTATTCACTTCAATTTTTGAAAAATTATTAAAGACACAACTACGTCCCTTAAAACCCATCATCAATGAATATATTTCACAACTGATACATATTGGCATTGCATCACACTTCATACGTATACCTGTTCACATTCTCACTGCAATCTTATGCAATATTACATACATTTTGCACTCGAGAAACTTCAATATGCTTTGAACTGCACAGAACTAAGAATTTAAGCCTGCTTTCATTTCTAGTTGCAAGTTATTACTGGATGTTTTCCATATACATTTACAGCAAAAAATTGCACTGTCTTTGAAATGTGCAAGTTCTCCCTAAATTATGCACAGTTCAAAGCACATGCAAACACAATTGTGTGCATACACAGTACATATGTTGCATAGAGGCAATGTACATTTTTCTAAACAAACCCCAGAGGAGTTAATTTCAAAGAAGTAAATGCATCTCACAAAAATAATGGCATTTTCACAAACAACTAAATGCATTTCATAAAAAATAAAGGCATTTTCACAAACAACTAAAGGCATTTCATAAAAATAAAGGCATCTTCACAACTAAATGCATCTCATAAAAAGTAAAGGCATTTTCACAAACTAAATACATTTCATGAAAATAAAGGCATTTTCATAATCAATGCATTTAATAAAATCAATGGCTTTTTCACAAACAAGTAAATGCATTTAATACAAAAGGAAGGAATTTTCACATACAACTAAACGCATTTTATGAAAAGAAAGGCATTTTCATAAATAACTAAATGCATCATAAAAATAAAGGCATTTACTCAAACAAGTAAATGCATTTCATAAAATAATGGTATTTTCACAAACAACTAAATGAACCTCATAGAAAGAAAGGCGCTCTCACTGAAGAACGAGGCATATTACCTGTCAAATGCACACACATTCTCTGTAAAATGAGAGCTGGTTGTGATGAACGGAGATTGCACCCTGAAGAGAGACAGTCGTCACATGAAAATCATGGAGCAGGATGAATTGCGACAACAGTATGGCATTTTATCATAAACTGAAGAAGGATATTGACACAGCAGTTACACAGATGGTTTGGGTAATGGCACTTCTTCATATGTGATCCCCATGTATGGTTCAACGACTGGAAGCAACCAATACTGCTCGTTATAAAACAGGTAAAATTTCTGGTCCACAACAATGTCCCACATGGCCTCCAGAAGGGAGAGAATCAAATGAGGGAGGGACTGGTGAGACTGGAAGTGACGATAAAACTGCAGGATGTCGGCAGCCAGCTTCCTGTCTCCCTCAGCACCAAAGATGGAGGACGCATTGCCCAGCAGAATGGGCTGCTGGCTGTACAGGTTCAGACGAGTGTAGTTCAAGTGGACTGACTGGTTGAACTTGGCCCCTAGAGTTCCCAGTTGTTGGAAGGCTCGGAGGACCCAGCTGGCACATTCCCAAGAATCGAACCACATAGGGCCATCTGAAATTGACCACAGCATCATCACCTCCAATGACCCATCCAGCAAATGACAAATAGATTCATTCATAACAGCCCTTGGTCATACTAACTTCCACTATTTGTTTTGCTAATTAAATGGTGCTGAACCACAAATGCTTGCAGAACCATTGTTCAAAATGAATACATGTTATGACAAATGCACAGACATCTATAAGCATGTACATACTTATCAGAGGACAACAAATGAACCAATTACTGCATCAAATGGAGCATTCTGCATGGTCTTAGCTAACATTAACACTTTTGGTGTTGTTAATCAAGACATAACAACAACAGAGACCTTTGCTGACTGGTATAGAAAGTACTCATTTACTCCCTCCTCAATGTGTTAAACATCCACTCTGCTGTCCTCCATTCTTTCAGGCTAGAACAAATCTTGGCTGAATCCATTCTGTCTTCATTTCAAAATAAATCTTGCCTGGTCCTGTCTTCAATACAAAATAAATATTGACTTTTTCTGTTTTCATTTCAAAATAAATCTTGGTTGCCTCTATTCCATGTTCATTTCAAAACAACCTTGACTGTATCTACTCTGTTTTCATTTCAAAATGAATTTGGGCTGCATCTATTCTGTCTTCATTTCAAAATTCATCTGGGTTGTTCCATTCCGTCTTCAGCTCAAAGTAAATCTTGGCTGGCCCTAGGCTGTCTTCATTTCAAAGTTCCATTTTATCTTCAATTCAAAGTAAATCTTGATTGTTCTATTCTGTCTCCATTTCAAAGATCCATTTTATCTTCAATTCAAAGTAAATCTTGGCTGGTTCTATTCTGTCTTCATTTCAAAATAAATCTTGACTGCTCTATGCCATCTTCATTTTCAAATCAAATCTGAGTGGTTCCATTCTGTCTTTATTTCCAAATCAATATTGGCTGGTTCTATTCTGTATTCATTTTGAAATAAATCTTGACTGAATCTCTCCTGTTTTCATTCAAAAATAATTCTTGACTGATTCTGTATGTCAAAATAAATCTTAACTATATCTCCTTTGTCTTCAATATACAACATAAATTTTGACTGCATCTAGGCTGTCTTATTTCAAAATAAACCATGGCAGATCTCATTCCCTTTTCATTTCAAAATGAATTTGGGTTGCATCAATTCTGTCTTCATTTTGGCTGCTTTTGTTTCATCTTCTTTTCAAATCAAATCTTGGCTGGTTCTATTCTGTTTTCATTTCAAAAGAAATCTTGGCTGCGTTTAATCTGTCCTCAAATGAACACAGATTTTGGCTGCAATAATTTTGTTTTCATTTCAAAATAATTCTTGGTCACATCGACTCTGTCTTCATTTCAAAATAAATCTTGGCAGCAACTATTCTGTACTCTTTTGAAAATAAATCTAGATGGTTCCATTCTGTCTTCATTACAAAATAAATTTTGGCTGCATCTAGTCTGTCTTCATTACAAAATAAATCTTAGCTGCATCTAACCTGTCTTTACTTCAAAACCAATCTTGTCTGCATCTAGTCTCTCCATTTCAAAATAAATCTTGGCTCCACCTTGTCTGTTTGATCTTAAAATAAATCTTAGCTGGTCACATTCTGTCTTCATAACAAAATATATTTTGATTTTATCTATTCATCTATTCTGTCGTCATTTGTAAATAAATCATGTCTGCATCTAATCTGTCTTCATGTGTAAACAAATCAGGTCTGTATCTAATCTGTCTTCATTTATAAATAAATCATGTCTGCATCTAATCTGTCTTTATTTAAGATAAGTCATGTCTGCATCTAATTTGTCAACATGTGTAAATAAATCATGTCTGCATCAAATCTGTCTTCATTTGTAAATAAATCATGTCTGCATCTAATCTGTCTTCATTTGTAAATAAATCTTCCCTGCATCTATTCTCTCTTCATTTCAAAATAAATCTTGGTTGCAATTATTCTTTCTTCATTTCAAAATAAATCTTGGCTGCAATTATTCTGTTTCCATTTCAGAATAAATGTTGTCTGCAACTAGTCTATCTTGATTTTTAAATAAATCTTTGCTGGTAATATTGTCTTTATATCAGAACACATCTTGACTGAATCTAAGCTGTCTCCATTCAAAATGAATGTTCACTGCACTTATTCTGTCTTTATTTCAAAATGAATTTGGGCTGGTTTGAGTCTGTCTTCATTCTGGCTGCATCTGTGTTGTCTTCATTTCAAAATAAATCCAGATCCACAGACTAGCTGGGCTGAATAGAGAACAACATTAGTCCTTGTAATAGAGGCAACCATTAGTCATTGTAATAGAGAACACCATTACCTTGTAATAGAGAACACCATTAGTCCTTGTAATAGAGAACACCATTAGTCCTTGTAATAGTCACAAACATTGTGTAATGTGCTCTATCATGAATAGAGAACACCATCAGTCCTTGTAAAAGAGAACACCATTAGTCCTTGTAATAGAGAACACAATTAGTCCTTGTAATAGAGAGTATCATTAGTCCTTGTAATAGTAACAGACATTGTGTACTGTGCTCTATCATGAGAACACCATTAGTCCTTGTAATATAGAACACCATTAGTCCTTGTAATAGTCACAAACATTGTGTACTGTGCTCTATCAGGAAAACATCATTAGTCCTTGTAATAGTCACAAACACAGTGTACTATGCTCTATCATGAATAGAGAACACCATTAGTCCTTGTAATAGTCACAAACATTATGTACTGTGTTCTATCAGGAGAACACCATTAGTCCTTGTAATAGTCACAAACATTGTGTACTGTGCTCTATCAGGAGAACATCATTAGTCCTTGTAATAGTCACAAACACTGTGTACTGTGCTCTATCATGAATAGAGAACACCATTAGTCCTTGTAATAGTCACAAACATTGTGTACTGTGTTCTATCAGGAGAACACCATTAGTCCTTGTAATAGTCACAAACATTGTGTACTTTGCTCTATCTTGAATTATTATAATCTGAATCATTATGTTTGTGGAATCACTGTGCATATTGCTCAGTCTTATATTATAACAAGTATTATGTTTGTAGAATCCTTGTGCGCATTTGTCTATCATAAATCATAACAATTATTTTGTTTATGGAATCATTGTCCATGTTGCCCTATCTTAAATTGTAGCAATCATTATGTTTGTGGAATCTTTGTGCTTATTACTCTATTATGTTTGCAGAATCATTGTGCGCGTTGCTCTATCTTAAATTATAACAATCATTTTGTTTATGGAATCATTGTGCGCGTTGCTCTATCTTAAATTATAACAATCATTTTGTTTATGGAATCATTGTGCGCGTTGCTCTATCTTAAATTATAACAATCATTTTGTTTATGGAATCATTGTGCGCGTTGCTCTATCTTAAATTATAACAATCATTTTGTTTATGGAATCATTGTGCGCGTTGCTCTATCTTAAATTATAACAATCATTTTGTTTATGGAATCTTTGTGTATGTTGCTCTGTCTTAAATTATAACAATCATTATGTTTGTGGAATCATTGAGTGCTTGCTCTCTTTGGAGCATAACGATTACTATGTTCATGGAATCATTGTAAACACTGCTCTATATTAAATCATAAGAATTATGTGTTTGTGGAATCATTGAGTGCTTGCTCTCTCTTGGAGTATAACGATTACTATGTTCATGGAATCATTGTAAACACTGCTCTATATTAAATCATAACAATTATTGTGTTTGTGGAATCATTGAGTGCTTGCTCTCTCTTGGAGTATAACGATTACTATGTTCATGGAATCATTGTAAACACTGCTCTATATTAAATCATAACAATTATTGTGTTTGTGGAATCATTGAGTGCTTGCTCTCTCTTGGAGTATAACGATTACTATGTTCATGGAATCATTGTAAACACTGCTCTATATTAAATCATAAGAATTATTGTGTTTGTGGAATCATTGAGTGCTTGCTCTCTCTTGGAGCATAACGATTACTATGTTCATGGAATCATTGTAAACACTGCTCTATATTAAATCATAAGAATTATTGTGTTTGTGGAATCATTGAGTGCTTGCTCTCTCTTGGAGCATAACGATTACTATGTTCATGGAATCATTGTAAACACTGCTCTATATTAAATCATAAGAATTATTGTGTTTGTGGAATCATTGAGTGCTTGCTCTCTCTTGGAGCATAACGATTACTATGTTCATGGAATCATTGTAAACACTGCTCTATATTAAATCATAAGAATTATTGTGTTTGTGGAATCATTGAGTGCTTGCTCTCTCTTGGAGCATAACGATTACTATGTTCATGGAATCATTGTAAACACTGCTCTATATTAAATCATAAGAATTATTGTGTTTGTGGAATCATGTGTACATTGTTCCATTTTAAATTATGACAATTATTATTTTTGTGGAATCATTGTGCATATTGCTCTATCTTAAAAAATAACAATTATTATGTTTGTGGAATCATTGTGCATATTGCTCTATCTTAAAAAATAACAATTATTATGTTTGTGGAATCATGTGTACATTGATCTATCTTAAATTATAACAATTATTATGTTCATGGAATCATGAGTACATTGATCTATCTTATAACAATTATTGTGTTTGTGGAATCATGTGTACATTGATCTATCTTAAATTATAACAAGTAATATGTTTGTGGAATCATGTGTACATTGATCTATCTTATAACAATTATTATGTTTGTGGAATCATGTGTACATTGATCTATCTTATAACAATTATTGTGTTTGTGGAATCATGTGTACATTGATCTATCTTATAACAATTATTATGTTTGTGGAATCATGTGTACATTGATCTATCTTAAATTATAACAAGTAATATGTTTGTGGAATCATTGTGTACCTTGCTCTGTCTTAAACCATAACAAGTTTTATGTTTGTAGAATCGCTGTGTACATTGCTCTATCTTAAAGCGGAACAAGTGTTTAGTTTATGGAATCAATGTGTACATTGCTCTATCTTAAATTATAAGAAGGATAATGTTTGCAGCTCTCTCTTCAAGCTTCCATCTTCCTGGAAGTGGTGTGGTGAATCCCATTTACTTTGATGTTACCCTTCTCCCCTCCACATTCCCACTCTAATCCACCCTCTTTACCTCGGTTACCAATGCCTCTCTTTTCCAACTCTAATCCACCCTCTTTACCTCTGTTACCAATGCCTCTCTTTTCCAACTCTAATCCACCCTCTTTATCTCGGTTACCAATGCCTCTCTTTTCCCACTCTAATCCACCCTCTTTACCTCTGTTACCAATGCCTCTCTTTTCCAACTCTAATCCACCCTCTTTATCTCGGTTACCAATGCCTCTCTTTTCCCACTCTAATCCACCCTCTTTATCTCGGTTACCAATGCCTCTCTTTTCCCACTCTAATCCACCCTCTTTACCTCGGTTACCAATGCCTCTCTTTTCCAACTCTAATCCACCCTCTTTACCTCGGTTACCAATGCCTCTCTTTTCCAACTCTAATCCACCCTCTTTATCTCGGTTACCAATGCCTCTCTTTTCCCACTCTAATCCACCCTCTTTATCTCTGTTACCAATGCCTCTCTTTTTCCCACTCTAATCCACCCTCTTTATCTCGGTTACCAATGCCTCTCTTTTCCCACTCTAATCCACCCTCTTTACCTCGGTTACCAATGCCTCTCTTTTCCAACTCTAATCCACCCTCTTTATCTCGGTTACCAATGCCTCTCTTTTCCCACTCTAATCCACCCTCTTTATCTCTGTTACCAATGCCTCTCTTTTCCCACTCTAATCCACCCTCTTTATCTCGGTTACCAATGCCTCTCTTTTCCCACTCTAATCCACCCTCTTTATCTCTGTCACCAATGCCTCTCTTTTCCCACTCTAATCCACCCTCTTTATCTCTGTTACCAATGCCTCTCTTTTCCCACTCTAATCCACCCTCTTTATCTCTGTTACCAATGCCTCTCTTTTCCCACTCTAATCCACCCTCTTTATCTCTGTTACCAATGCCTCTCTTTTCCCACTCTAATCCACCCTCTTTACCTCTGTTACCAATGCCTCTCTTTTCCCACTCTAATCCACCCTCTTTATCTCTGTTACCAATGCCTCTCTTTTCCCACTCTAATCCACCCTCTTTATCTCTGTTACCAATGCCTCTCTTTTTCCCACTCTAATCCACCCTCTTTATCTCTGTTACCAATGCCTCTTTTTCCCACTCTAATCCACCCTCTTTATCTCGGTTACCAATGCCTCTCTTTTCCCACTCTAATCCACCCTCTTTACCTCGGTTACCAATGCCTCTCTTTTCCCACTCTAATCCACCCTCTTTATCTCTGTTACCAATGCCTCTCTTTTTCCCACTCTAATCCACCCTCTTTATCTCTGTTACCAATGCCTCTCTTTTTCCCACTCTAATCCACCCTCTTTACCTCTGTTACCAATGCCTCTCTTTTTCCCACTCTAATCCACCCTCTTTACCTCGGTTACCAATGCCTCTCTTTTTCCCACTCTAATCCACCCTCTTTACCTCGGTTACCAATGCCTCTCTTTTTCCCACTCTAATCCACCCTCTTTACCTCGGTTACCAATGCCTCTCTTTTTCCCACTCTAATCCACCCTCTTTATCTCTGTTACCAATGCCTCTCTTTTCCCACTCTAATCCACCCTCTTTACCTCGGTTACCAATGCCTCTCTTTTTCCCACTCTAATCCACCCCCTTTACCTCGGTTACCAATGCCTCTCTTTTTCCCACTCTAATCCACCCTCTTTACCTCTGTTACCAATGCCTCTCTTTTTCCCACTCTAATCCACCCTCTTTACCTCTGTTACCAATGCCTCTCTTTTTCCCACTCTAATCCACCCTCTTTACCTCTGTTACCAATGCCTCTCTTTTTCCCACTCTAATCCACCCTCTTTACCTCTGTTACCAATGCCTCTCTTTTTCCACTCTAATCCACCCTCTTTACCTCTGTTACCAATGCCTCTCTTTTCCCACTCTAATCCACCCTCTTTACCTCTGTTACCAATGCCTCTCTTTTCCCACTCTAATCCACCCTCTTTATCTCTGTTACCAATGCCTCTCTTTTTCCACTCTAATCCACCCTCTTTACCTCTGTCACCAATGCCTCTCTTTCTTCTCCCCTCCCCATTCCCACTCTAATCCACCCTCTTTTCCATCAATCAGTTCACATTTATCCCAAGTAAAACTGGGAGGGGGGGGGGGGATGCAGAGGGGGATTATTTGGTATGGAGAAAAAGGGGTGTCATATTCCAAATGAAAATTTTTAATGGGGTTTATACCCATGCAATCCTAATCAGCTTTTTTTTATTTTTTTTAAAACAAACTAAATAAAAAGCAAACAAAAAAGAAGACATGTGTTAACACATAGAATGTGTTGAAAGTCACAGTAAACATTTCATCTCCAACAAGGCCACATGGCTTACGACTCATGCGGATTCAATAAATGGATACACATCTTGAATTTCAAAAGCAGAATGTCTGGCTCTAGTCAATGTCAGTCATGTTGTGTCCCCTGTGACAAAGCACAGACACAGCTGAAGCGAGCAGATGTAGCCAGCCCTTGAATGGACATTCAGTATGTTCCATACCCTTTGATTGTGTTTTTGTATGTGGGTACCCCTTCTACACCCTCCTGCCCATTATTTCCCATTTCATTACATTGTCTATCCCCATGTCCATGTGAGGGATGAACATGAACATCACTGTCTATCCCCATGTCCATGTGAGGGATGAACATGAACATCACTGTCTATCCCCATGTCCATGTGATGGAAAAAGAATGTCACTGTCTATCCCCATGTCCATGTGAGGGATGAACATGAACATCACTGTCTATCCCCATGTCCATGTGATGGAAAAAGAATGTCACTGTCTATCCCCATGTCCATGTGAGGGATGAACATGAACATCACTGTCTATCCCCATGTCCATGTGATGGAAAAAGAATGTCACTGTCTATCCCCATGTCCATGTGAGGGATGAACAGGAATGTCACTGTCTATTTCCATGTCCATGTGAAGGATAAACAGGAATGTCACTGTCTATCCCATGTCCATGTGAAGGATAAACAGGAATGTCACTGTCTATCCCCATGTCCATGTGAGGGATGAACAGGAATATTACCTGGCTTAGATCGCACCGTCCAGGTCTCATAAAAGATGCCTGTGTTGTTGTCCCATTCTGTCCACTTGGCAAACTGGTTAAATATGGCTCCTGTACATAGAACAATGTGGTTGAACATGACTATAGAACAAAATGATTGAACATGGCTATAGAATAATCTGGTAAAACATAACTCCTGCACATAGTACACACTGGTTGAACATGGCTCCTGCACATAGAACAAACTGGTTGAAGATAGCTCCTGCACATAGAACAAACTGATTCAACATGGCTATAGAACAAACTGGTTGAACTTAGCTCCTGTCCATAGAACAAACTGGTTGAACATAGTTCATGTCCATAGAACAAACTGGTTGAACTTAGCTCCTGTCCATAGAACAAACTGGTTGAACATGGCTGCTGTCCATAGAACAAACTGGTTGAACATGGCTGCTGTGCATAGAACAAACTAGTTGAACATAGTTCATGTCCATAGAACAAACTAGTTGAACATAGTTCATGTCCATAGAACAAACTGGTTGAACACAGCTCCTGCACATAGAACAAACTGGTTGAACATGGCTGCTGTGCATAGAACAAACTGGTTGAACATGGCTGCTGTGCATAGAACAAACTGGTTGAACTTAGCTCCTGTCCATAGAACAAACTGGTTGAACTTAGCTCCTGTCCATAGAACAAACTGGTTGAACTTAGCTCCTGCACACAGAACAAACTGGTTGAACTTAGCTCCTGTCCATAGAACAAACTGGTTGAACATGGCTGCTGTGCATAGAACAAACTGGTTGAACATAGCTCCTGCACACAGAACAAACTGGTTGAACTTAGCTCCTGTACATAGAACAAACTGGTTGAACATGGCTGCTGTGCACAGAACAAACTAGTTGAACATAGTTCATGTCCATAGAACAAACTGGTTGAACATAGCTCCTGCACATAGAACAAACTGGTTGAACATAGCTCCTGTACATAGAACAAACTGGTTGAACATGGCTGCTGTGCATAGAACAAACTAGTTGAACATAGTTCATGTCCATAGAACAAACTGGTTGAACATAGCTCCTGTACATAGAACAAACTGGTTGAACATGGCTGCTGTGCATAGAACAAACTAGTTGAATATGGCTGCTGTCCATATAACAAACTAGTTGAACATGGCTGCTGTACTTAGACAAATTAAAATAGCTCATGCACATAGAACAAACTGGATGAACATGGCTCATGTATGCAGAACAAACTGGTTGAACATAGTTTATGTACATAGAACAAACTAGTTGAACACAGTTCATGTACATAAAACAAACTGGTTAAACATGGCTCATATACACAGAACAAACTGGTTGAACATAGTTCATGTACATAGAACAAACTAGCTGAACATAGTTCATGTACATAGAACAAACTGGTTGAACATAGTTCATGTACATTGAACAAATGGGTTGAACATATCTCCTGCACATTGAACACACTGGATACATAGGTCTCCTCCATATAGAACAAACTGTACCTATCTCCTACACACTGGATGAATAGGTCTCCTCCATATAGAACAAACTGTTTGTACCTGTCTCCTGCACACAGGAGTCACTCGGTTCAAGGCAGCACTACCTGTCATAATATCAGACAAACATCAAGTGGTATTAAGAAGACAACACACCACTGATAATGGTTCAAGACAGCACTACCTGTTATAATATCAGACAAACATCAGGTGGTATTAATTAAGAAGACAACACACCATTGATAATGGTTCAAGGCAGCACTGCCTGTCATAATATCTGACAAACATCAAGTGGTATTAGAAGACAACACACCATTGATAATGGTTCAAGGCAGCACTGCCTGTTATAATATCAGACAAACATCAGTGTACTAACTCACCACAGGAGAGATGTTGAGAGGAATGTTCCTTAACTCACCACAGGGAGAGAAGTTGAGAGGATGTTCTTTTGAGAGATGTACAGAGGGGTAATGTTCTTCAACTTACCTTAGGGAGAGATGTACAGAGGGGTAGTGTTCTTTAATTTACCTTAGGGAGAGATGTACAGAGGAGTAGTGTTCTTTAGCTTACATTAGGGAGAGATTACAGAGGGGTAGTGTTCTTTAACTTACCTTAGGGAGTGATGTACACTACTGAGAGAGTGCTCCTTAATTCACCATAGGGAGAGCTGCAAAGAGAGCACTTGTTCCTTAACTCACCATACAGGAAGACATGGAAAGGGAGTGCTCTTTAACTCACCGTATGTTATGAGGGGTGGGGGCGGGGGGTTCCTTAACTCACCATGGGAAGAGAGGTAGGGAGTGTTCCTTAACTCATCATGGGGACAGATGTAGACAGGGAGTGTTCCTTAACTCATCATGGGGACAGATGTACACAGGGAGTGTTCCTTAACTCATCATGGGGACAGATATAGACAGGGAGTGTTCCTTAACTCTTCATGGGAAGAGATGTAGACAGGGAGTGTTCCTTAACTCATCATGGGGACAGACATAGAGAGGGAGTGTTCCTTAACTCTTCATGGGGACAGATGTAAACAGGGAGTGTTCCTTAACTCATCATGGGGACAGATGTAGAGAGGGAGCATTTCTTAACTCACCCTAGAGAGATATTTAGACAGGGAGTGTTTCTAAACTCATCATGGGGACAGATGTAAAGAGGGAGTGTTTCTTAACTCACCAGAGGGAGAGATATAAAGAGGGAGCACTCTTTAACTCACCATAGGGAGAGATGTAGACAGGGAGGGTTCCTTAACTCATCATGGGGACAGATGTAGAGAGGGAGTGCTCCTTAACTCATCATGGGGACAGATGTAGAGAAGGAGTGTTTCTTAACTCACCAGAGGGAGAGATATAGAGAGGGAGCATTCTTTAACTCACCACAAGAGAGAGATGTAGACAGGGAGTGTTCTTTAACTCACCAGAGAGAGAGATGTAGAAAGGGAGTGTTCCTTAACTCACTATAGAAAGAGATGTAGAGATGGAGTGTTCCTTAACTCACCATGGAGAGAAATGTAGACAGGGTGTGGTCCATAATTCACCACAGAAAGAGATGTGGAGAAGGAGTGTTTCTTAACTCACCAGAGGGAGAGATATAGAGAGGGAGTGTTCTTTAACTCACCACAAGAGAGAGAGATGTAGACAGGGAGTGTTCCTTAACTCATCGTAGAGAGAGATGTAGACATGGAGGATTCCTTAACTAATCATAGAGAGAGATGAAGAGATGGAGTGTTCCTTAACTCACCATAGAGAGAGATGTAGAGATGGAGTGTTCCATAACTCACCATAGAAAGAGATGTAGAGAGGGAGTGTTCTTAACTCACCATAGAGAGAGATGTAGAGATGGAGTGTTCCATAACACACCATGGAGAGAAATGTAGAGAGGGAGTGTTAATTAACTCACCATAGAGAGAGATGTAGTGATGGAGTGTTCCTTAACTCCTCATGGAGAGAAATGTAGAGAGGGAGTGTTCCTTAACTCACCATAGAGAGAGATGTAGAGATGGAGTGTTCCATAACACACCATAGGAAGAGATGTAGACAGGGAGTGTTGCTGAACTCACCATAGGAAGAGATGTAGACAGGGAGTGTTGCTCAACTCAACATAGGAAGAGATGTAGACAAGTAGTGTTGCTCAACTCACCATAGGAAGAGATGTAGACAGGCAGTGTTGCTCAACTCACCATAGGAAGAGATGTAGACAGGGAGTGTTGCTGAACTCACCATAGGAAGAGATGTAGACAGGGAGTGTTGCTCAACTCAACATAGGAAAAGATGTAGACAAGTAGTGTTGCTCAACTCACCATAGGAAGAGATGTAGACAGGGAGTGTTGCTCAACTCAACATAGGAAGAGATGTAGACAGGGAGTGTTGCTCAACTCACCATAGGAAGAGATGTAGACAGGGAGAGTTGCTCAACTCACCATAGGAAGAGATGTAGACAGGGAGTGTTGCTGAACTCACCATAGGAAGAGATGTAGACAGGTAGTGTTGCTCAACTCACCATAGGAAGAGATGTAGACAGGGAGAGTTGCTCAACTCACCATAGGAAGAGATGTAAACAGGGAGTGTTGCTGAACTCACCATAGGAAGAGATGTAGACAGGTAGTGTTGCTCAATTCAACATAGGAAGAGGTGTAGACAGGGAGTGTTGCTCAACTCACCATAGGAAGAGATGTAGACAGGGAATGTTGCTCAACTCAACATAGGAAGAGATGTAGACAAGTAGTGTTGCTCAACTCACCATAGGAAGAGATGTAGACAGGGAGTGTTGCTTAACTCACTATAGGAAGAGATGTTGACAGGGAGTGTTGCTCAACTCACCATAGGAAGAGATGTAGACAGATAGTGTTGCTCAACCCACCATAGGAAGAGATGTAGACAGGGAATGTTGCTTAACTCAGCATAGGAAGAGATGTAGACAGGGAGTGTTGCTTAACTCATCATAGGAAGAGATGTAGACAGGTAGTGTTGCTCAACCCACCACAGGAAGAGATGTAGACAGGGAGTGTTGCTTAACTCACCATAGGAAGAGATGTAGACAGGTAGTGTTGCTCAACCCACCACAGGAAGAGATGTAGACAGGGAGTGTTCCTTGATTGACTGTAATGAAAAAATGAGGGAGTGTTCTTTAACTCCCTACAGGCAGAGGTGCAGAGAGGGAGTGATCCTCAACTCACCACAGGTAGGGATTTGGACAGGGAGTGTTCTTTACCTCTCCATAGATAGAGGTGTAGAAAGGGAGTATTACTTACTTCTCAATGGGCTGGAAAATGATGTGAGAGGGGTGAGAGGGAGTGTTTATTAACTCTCCATTGGGAGAAATGTAGACAGAGAGTATCTGTTGGTTCCTTACTGGTACTGATGTGCCATTAGAAGAGATGTGGAGGAGTACTCAACATTGGCATTGATAGTAAGAGGGAGTGTTTCCTACCTCTCAATGGGCTAAGATGTAGACAGGGAGTGTTCTTCAACTCCTCATCAACACAACTGTAGAAAGTGAGTGTTCTTGAATTCCCCATGGACAGAGTTGTCAGAAGGAGTATTCCTTCATTCCCTAAAGCTAGACATGTAGGAACAGAGTGTTCAGTTCTTCTCCTTAAGTATTGATGTAGAGAGAGAGAGTACTGGATAGAAATGTAGAGACAGAGTAGTCATTAACTTCCCAAAGATACAGAAGTAGAGATGGAGTGTTCCTGTACCCACCAAAGGCAAATATGTAGAAAGGGAGAGTTCCATAGCTCCCCTATGCATCACTGTGAATAAAAACATGACTGTCCTTGCTGTTGTTCTGCCTTGCTACACACATACCAAGACAAACAAGTCCACACATCTTCTCCCACCTGTGATGTCGGCCACCTTGGTCAGATTGCCGTGTTCTGTCCAGTGCTTGGTGTCAATGCCATCATAAATGCAGGTAGCCCCCTGGTTGCACCACACAAGTGTGTTGTTGGCTAATTCATGGGAAAGGTACAGTTGAAAAACTTGGAAGAGCTCATAATACTCCATGGTGAAGTTGAGGCCAGATTCTACATGATGGAAACCCACCGCATCATGCATGATGTGCTGCAAAACACCGTCACACCTTCAACACTTGCATGCACAGAGATACTTGCACACCTTAAGCACTTGCATGCACACACAAGAGATACTTGCACACCTTAAGCACTTGCATGCACACACAAGAGATACTTGCATACCTTTTGTACTTGCATGCACACACAGATACATGCATACCCTATGCACTTGCATGAACACACAGAGATACTTGTACACCTTATGCACTTGCATGCACACACACGCAGATACATTCACACCTTAAGCACTTGCGTGCACACACACACACACACACACACACACACACACACACACACAGATTCATGCATACCTTATTCACTTGCATGCACACACACACACACACACACACACACACACACACACACACACACACACAGATTCATGCATACCTTATGCACTTGCAAGCACACACAGATACTTGCACACCTTATACACTTGCATGCACACACAGATATACTTGCACACCTTATGCACTTGCATGTGCACACACAGAGCTTCATGCATACTTAATGTACTTGTGCATCTGCATGCACACAGAGATACTTGCACATTGCATGACACACACTGAGAATAGTTTGCATACCTTATGCACTTGCATGCACACACACACACACACACACACACACACACACACACACAGTTTCATGCATACCTTATGCACTTGCATGCACACACAGAGATACTTGCACACCTTATGCATTTGTATGCACACACAAAGACACATTTAAGTTTTAAGCACCCCACACACACACACACACACACACA
Source organism: Conus canariensis (assembly GCA_033310375.1). Classification (NCBI taxonomy): domain Eukaryota; kingdom Metazoa; phylum Mollusca; class Gastropoda; order Neogastropoda; family Conidae; genus Conus; species Conus canariensis. The sequence continues at coordinate 30,067,440 of CM065720.1, forward strand.
CACACAGAGTTTCATGCATACCTTATGTACTTCCATGCACACATTGAGATGCTTGCACACCTTCTGCACTTGCATGCACACACAAAGATACTTGCACACCTTATGCACATGCATGCACACACAGAGATACTTGCACACCTTATGCATTTGCATACACACACAATGACACATTTAAGTTTAAGCATTCTTCATTTTTCTGTCACCCAAATAGTTTTTCATTTTAACATACTTCAATATGCAAACATTATTTGCATGCCAACCTTAACATGTTTTGATCATGTCTCTGAATAATCCTGTATAAGCAGACTGAAAAGAAATGGTATAGTAACTGATCCATGAGGAATAGCCCATGTTAATGAATGCACTAAATCCTTCAATTGCAGTTCAAGATATCAACTGGCAGTGGCTGAGGCAGGTTTCAAGGGAACAGAATCAGACATTAGTTTCTTTTTTTTTTTTAATAATAAAAACAAGATTTATAAAAGGGGGAGTGTAAGGGGGCGCACACTTACACACATACACACACATTCATTTATTTTTTTTTTTTTTTTTTTGGGGGGGAGGGGGGATATAAGTATTATTGCTATTATTTCTATTACTTTCTGCTGGTGATGGGATTAGTGATATTAGGACCTAGTAATTATATGCATAATGGTAGTGACAGTAATGATAGCAACAGCAACAACAACAAAGACGTCAGTAATGACGAAAATGATGATGATGATGACAGTCATGATAATAGTATGTGATGATTATCAGTATTGATTATGATGATGATGATGACAATTATGATAGTAATGCTATGATGGCAGCAGAAAAGCTAAAAATAATGGCACAAGTAATCTTGATAATAGTAGTAGTTGGTGGAAAGGAATAGAAATGGTCAACACATAGAAAGCAAATGGTACTATTGGATGATAATAATGATAGTATCAATGATAAGTGTAGAAATAATTAGTAACATTGGCTAGAAAGGAAATGAAATGATCAATAAGAAAAGAGCAAGCATTCCCATTTTAAAAAAAAAACAAATAAACAAAAAAACAAAGAAAGCGAGACAATGAGAAAGAAAAAGAAAGAAAGTGTGTGTGTGTGTGTGTGTGTGTGTGTGTGTGTGTGTGTGTGTGTGTGTGTGTGTGTGTGTGTGTGTGTGTGTGCATATGTGTGTTTCTACATAGCTACATCTACACCTGCACATACACATATGCACAGGAAAGAGGGGAGAGGGAAGAGAAACTCTTGTAGAAGAAATAGTATATGAAACTGAAATCTCTTTCCACCAACTATTACTATTACCAATATTACTTTTATTATCATTGCTGTCAGAGCACTGTAATATCATTATCAGCATTATCATCATCACCTTCATTAAAACAAACAAACAAACACACACCAACTTTATTATTCTTATTATCTCAATTAGTGTTAGGATCACCATCATCTTCATCACTACTATCATTTTTATAATTATCATCACGATTACTATTACCAATTATCTATATCTATCTATCTCTATATATATATATATTTCTGTTCTTTTTTACTATTATCATTAGTATAGCTGTTGTTACACCTCCCTAGTTGTCACAAACATTATATGTACTACTATCATTAATATAATCATTATTCTTTACAATATTTCTTACATTCCAACCCATCACTTTTCCAGCCTCTTATAGCATCACTATCATTACTATATGGCTACAATCATGATTATTATTAAAACTATTAATATGCATATCATAATTATTCATATACCTATTAGATTCCATCCTTCTCATAATTCGTACTTTCCTTCTCTTTGTTCTTCCTCCTTTCCCTTAGTAATAGTATTAATACTAAAATTATCATTACTATTATTGATATCATTATTATCTTTTTAAAGTATATTTCTGGATCATATTTTTATTATCAGTGCTATTATCAACATTACTGTTACTATTGTTGTTAGCATTATTATCATTATTATTAATACCACTGTTAGTATTGATATTACAATCATTACTGTTATCATCGCCACTAACATTGTTGTCACAGTAACCATGCTGTTCGACAATCCGCTGACCCCGCTTCTTTCTCCCATAATACAACTGCTATTGCCATATTACAACTGCTATTGCCATATTACAACTGCTATTGCCATATTACAACTGCTATTGCCATATTACAACTGCTATTGCCATATTACAACTGTTATTGCCATGTTATGTGTGTGTGTGTGGAACACATGTTAGTGCGAGTGTTTGAGTGTGTGCTGAGCGCAATGAGTTGATCCCAAGAATTGCGCTATATAAAATCCATACATTATTATTATATATTATTTTTATTATTATATTACAACTGCTATTGCCATGTTATTACCATATTACAACTGCTATTGCCATATTACAGCTGCTATTGCCATATTATCACCATACTACAACTGCTATTGCCATATTACAACTGCTTTTGCCATATTACAACTGCTACTGCCATTTTCTGCTACTTACATACTATCACCAAAAGTGGTGGTAATCCTCTCTTTTGTTTTTCAATATTTTGATCATCATCATCATCATTATCATTACTCCTTATTATCATTATCATCATAACTACCTCGATCCACACATTGTCTCCTTCTCGACAGCCTCGTTTTCATTCAACACCCATCTTGCGCTGAATTGGATGAAGATACTAAGTGATTGCTTGTTCATTTTCGTTGTCTTAAGTGTTGTGCGTCTGCCTGAAGAAGACCTAAGAGGTTGAAATGCATTGTGTCTTGTGATTCGTTTTTCTACATTTTTGGGTGGAGCCTCATAAATCATTTTTCAAATTTATTGTGAATGGTTTTATTTACACTTTAACACCCTCTGTTTTACCACTGTCTCCCCACACCCTTCCCCTAACACCTTCTTCCACTGTTAAATGAAGCAAAACACTCCTTCTTGACTACATTTTACAATCACGTGTTGCATGCGAAAAAATTTGGAAACTGCTCTTGCCTTGTCATGCTTGGCAAGCTCTCTTGTATAGTTGCACTTTTTATCATCCTTAATATCAAGTGTTGTCAAACATCAATACAGATTGAACTCTCATTGATAAGCTGCGCTTTTTTCAATTAGCAAGGGGTGGACGGGGTGGGAGGGAGAAAGCAAGGGGGTAAAGAAAAAGTTGATTCAGCTTTATTTCTACTTTTTTCATGTCATTTTATAGATAAGTTCTCCATACACACTGAATTCATATCTATGCCAAGTTTCCATGGATTCAGGACTCACAAACTTTCCCAGCAGGTCCCCAAACTTGAACTCCCAGACTGGTGCCTTCATGGCATAGACATGGAGTGTGTCCCTGGAGTCAAAGTGTGGCATAGTGTGGGCAGTGCGCCCTGTAGGGCAAAAGGGCACAACTCCGGCCTGGCAGTAAGGGTTGGGTTTGGGTCGACTGGTGACTCGTCTGCAAAAACCACAACACTGCTAAGAACTCACCGTTCATCTGAACATAGGGAACATCTCAAACACCTCTCCCCTTCCCTTCCCTTCCTTCCCCCACCCCCTTTGTTCTTCTTTTTTGTCAATCAATCGCCCTTTGTTCCTCATTTTTCCTTTGTTGGAAGCCCTTGCAATGGGTTCATCCTACCTAGGAAGTTTTGATGGTTAACATATGAAATGCTAACAATAAATGGCAGTTAAATCATTATATACTGATATTTAATGTAATCAAATAATGACAATTCTTGTGATTAAATGTTGATAGTAAGTCATTGTTAGTGCACAGTTCAGTATATTAAAAGATTAATGCTAGATGTAATAAGGTAATAGTTCTTGTCAGTATATCCTGATATTACATGTCATTGATCAAATGCTATAAGTTAATATCATTTCTTGACTATAGACTATAAATGCTAGTTCATGAACACACACACACACACACACACACACACACACACACACACACACACACACACACACACACACACACTATGATGTACAAACACATTCTGACACATGGAAGCTTTTTTCTTTCTGAAATGACATGGACATGACTTCCTCTTTATATGGCAGTATGTACGTTAGCCCATCGATCTTATCTCTGGATTGATACAGTGACCCTCACTGCAACCACCCTGACAATATCCTGACAATTCAACTTGTGTCTTTACAGTGAAGTGGACTGACCACCCTGACAATATCCTGACAATTCAACTTGTGTCTTTACAGTGAGGTGGACTGACCCACACTTCACACTGACAATGTCCTGATGATTCAGTCGGTGTCTTTACAGTGAGGTGTAGACTGACCCACACTTCACACTGACAATGTCCTGATGATTCAGTCGGTGTCTTTACAGTGAGGTGTAGACTGACCCACACTTCACACTGACAATGTCCTGATGATTCAGTCGGTGTCTTTACAGTGAGGTGTAGACTGACCCACACTTCACACTGACAATGTCCTGATGATTCAGTCGGTGTCTTTACAGTGAGGTGTAGACTGACCCACACTTCACACTGACAATGTCCTGATGATTCAGTCGGTGTCTTTACAGTGAGGTGTAGACTGACCCACACTTCACACTGACAATGTCCTGATGATTCAGTCGGTGTCTTTACAGTGAGGTGTAGACTGACCCACACTTCACAAAACTTGAAGGGGGTGTGGAGGCTGGGGACACCAACAGATGGGAGGAAAGGGAGTGCTGGTGGGGCATGGGGGGAAAGGGAGTGCTGGTGGGGCATGGGGGGAAAGGGAGTGCTAGTGGGGCATGGGAGGAAAGGGAGTGCTAGTGGGGCATGGGGGGAAAGGGAGTGCTGGTGGGGCATGGGGGGAAAGGGAGTGCTAGTGGGGCATGGGGGGAAAGGGAGTGCTGGTGGGGCATGGGGGGAAAGGGAGTGCTAGTGGGGCATGGGAGGAAAGGGAGTGCTAGTGGGGCATGGGAGGAAAGGGAGTGCTAGTGGGGCATGGGGGGAAAGGGAGTGCTAGTGGGGCATGGGGGAAAGGGAGTGCTAGTGGGGCATGGGGGGAAAGGGAGTGCTAGTGGGGCATGGGGGGAAAGGGAGTGCTAGTGGGGCATGGGGGGAAAGGGAGTGCTAGTGGGGCATGGGGGAAAGGGAGTGCTAGTGGGGCATGGGGGGAAAGGGAGTGCTAGTGGGGCATGGGGGGAAAGGGAGTGCTAGTGGGGCATGGGGGGAAAGGGAGTGCTAGTGGGGCATGGGGGGAAAGGGAGTGCTAGTGGGGCATGGGGGGAAAGGGAGTGCTAGTGGGGCATGGGGGAAAGGGAGTGCTAGTGGGGCATGGGAGGAAAGGGAGTGCTAGTGGGGCATGGGGGAAAGGGAGTGCTAGTGGGGCATGGGAGGAAAGGGAGTGCTAGTGGGGCATGGGAGGAAAGGGAGTGCTAGTGGGGCATGGGAGGAAAGGGAGTGCTAGTGGGGCATGGGAGGAAAGGGAGTGCTAGTGGGGCATGGGAGGAAAGGGAGTGCTAGTGGGGCATGGGAGGAAAGGGAGTGCTAGTGGGCATGGGAGGAAAGGGAGTGCTAGTGGGGCATGGGAGGAAAGGGAGTGCTAGTGGGGCATGGGAGGAAAGGGAGTGCTAGTGGGGCATGGGAGGAAAGGGAGTGCTAGTGGGGCATGGGGGAAAGGGAGTGCTAGTGGGGCATGGGAGGAAAGGGAGTGCTAGTGGGGCATGGGGGGAAAGGGAGTGCTAGTGGGGCATGGGGGGAAAGGGAGTGCTAGTGGGGCATGGGGGGAAAGGGAGTGCTAGTGGGGCATGGGAGGAAAGGGAGTGCTAGTGGGGCATGGGAGGAAAGGGAGTGCTAGTGGGGCATGGGGGAAAGGGAGTGCTAGTGGGGCATGGGGGAAAGGGAGTGCTAGTGGGGCATGGGAGGAAAGGGAGTGCTAGTGGGGCATGGGAGGAAAGGGAGTGCTAGTGGGGCATGGGGGAAAGGGAGTGCTAGTGGGGCATGGGGGGAAAGGGAGTGCTAGTGGGGCATGGGGGGAAAGGGAGTGCTAGTGGGGCATGGGGGGAAAGGGAGTGCTAGTGGGGCAATGGGGGGAAAGGGAGTGCTAGTGGGGCATGGGGGGAAAGGGAGTGCTAGTGGGACATGGGGGGAAAGGGAGTGCTGGTGGGACATGGGGGAAAGGGAGTGCTAGTGGGGCATGGGGGAAAGGGAGTGCTAGTGGGGCATGGGGGAAAGGGAGTGCTGGTGGGGCATGGGGGAAAGGGAGTGCTAGTGGGACATGGGGGAAGGGAGTGCTAGTGGGGCATGGGGGAAAGGGAGTGCTAGTGAGGCATGGGGGAAAGGGAGTGCTGGTGGGGCATGGGGGAAAGGGAGTGCTGGTGGGGCATGGGGGGGAAGGGAGTGCTAGTGGGGCATGGGGGGAAAGGGAGTGCTAGTGAGGCATGGGGGGAAAGGGACTGCTGGTGGGGCATGGGGGGAAAGGGAGTGCTGGTGGGGCATGGGGGGAAGGGAGTGCTAGTGGGGCATGGGGGGAAAGGGAGTGCCAGTGAGGCATGGGGGAAAGGGAGTGCTGGTGGGGCATGGGGGGAAAGGGAGTGCTGGTGGGGCATGGGGGGAAGGGAGTGCTAGTGGGGCATGGGGGAAAGGGAGTGCTAGTGGGGCATGGGGGAAAGGGAGTGCTAGTGGGGCATGGGGGGGAAAGGGAGTGCTGGTGGGGCATGGGGGGAAAGGGAGTGCTAGTGGGGCATGGGGGAAAGGGAGTGCTAGTGGGGCATGGGGGAAAGGGAGTGCTAGTGGGGCATGGGGGGAAAGGGAGTGCTAGTGGGGCAAGGGAGGTGAGTAAAACTGCTGTCTGAAGTTGGTAATGCGATGACTGACAGCAAGGCTGCAATGACTGAAACTGACAACTTCAAGCTAGCACTGAGGTGAATGGATAGTAGTGTGATTGTCACCGAGTCAGTGTCACTTTCCAAATCACATTTCACGCACACAGACACAGACACAAGCATGGACACACACCTTCCTTCTTCCACAAAATGTCCTGTCAGTGTTGACAACTACCTATGTGTACAGGTTCAGTATTTGTGCAGTGTGGTTGCATATCAAAAATGAATGTGCCAAGGTCTTGCTTAAGGAGTCCAGTATTTAGAGACAGGCACAATCAGTATTTGTAGAATTTGCATAGTGTTTGAAAGTTGATTTACCTTCTTTTCTTTCATATGGCCATCAAGCCAAGTGATTCCAAACAGACTGATTAAGGTGAAAGAAATGGGACTATTTGGGAGGGCTCAGCTGGCACAAAGATTTGATAGGGTTAGGGATGAGTGAGAAGGCCTGAAATGTGGTGTCAGCCAAGGAGAAGGTCATGTACTTGAAGATTGTGAATGATTTAATCAGTGGAATCCACCAAAACAAGTGAAATGATTGGGAGAAGGGAGTCGGGGAGTTGTTCTTTTGATTAATCATCAGTTTAATATCAAATGCTGGCTCAACCTAATACTAGGCTTCAAAATTCTTACACTGATTTTAAAGTGATTTGGTGCAAAATCTTAACTGTGGCGTGTGGCCTTCGGAGAAAAAGAGAAATGTGCTGAATGTGTTGATTTGGTCCCAGTTTTGTCTCAACATTCTCAAGCTTAAAGTGCTGTGGGAGGGGTGTGTGGTACAAGCAGTCTCTGAGGACAAGGTGCCCCCTCCCCCTTCCCTCGTTCACAATCCCCTGCCCTATACGCACGCACGTAGCCACGCACACAAACAAGCAAGAGTATGATTCGAAGCAGAGAAGTTTCTACTGCATTACTCACTTGTATGGCACTGGCCATTTGGGGGTGACAGCCTCGGGAACGAAGGCTGTGTGAGAAACAGCGGACATAACAACTAGCAGCAGAAACACGCATCTCGTCGCAGACATTTTGGCTGTCATGTGAAACCATAAAACACATGACACATATCATGTGATCAATCACGTGGCAAATGGCTGATTACTGAAATTTGTCGATCTTCCACATCTCATAGGAGTTTCAGACTCTCGTGTGTGAGCGACTTTACACAGCGAGTCATCAGAAAGTTCATTATCCTCACCAAACCTTCTGACTATCTCAGACTCAGCAATATGATGGCAGACAGGAAATGAAGATGCAGACTTTTTAATGCACTTGTGAAGATATGTGTGTTTGTTAAAAGTTTTGTAAGTTTTAGTCGCTAGTCATGCTCAGTTAGTCCCTTAGCGGGGCAAGGGCCGGATGAAAAAAAAAGGATGTGTTTGCTTATCTGTCACCCTTGGAAATAAAGATCATCATCATCATCATCATCATTATCATCATCATCATAATCACCATCATCTCTCTCTCTCTCTCTCTCTCTCTCTCTCTCTCTCTCTCTCTCTCTCTCTCCTCCTCTCTCTCTCTCTCTCTCTCGCTGATCATTCAAACTCTAATGAACTTAAAGAACTCCATCAATTTTGTCA